>JAJAGP010000113.1:69205-133922 GCA_025084515.1 Ancistrus triradiatus | reverse complement strand
TTTCATGTCTTTATTCAGAAATATAACATTAAATAACTGAGCAAATAAGTGCTTACAATTAATGAATAATAATAAATTAAATTTATTAATAAATTAAAATAACAAATAAAATAACAAAGAAAAATAAGTGCATCTCTGATGCAAACACTACATACAACTCATTCACACGTTTTCTTTAGGAACTTTGCATTGCAAGCCAAAAATGTTATCATGTCAACATGCTCCTGGCTAAAGCTGGCTCTCTTTTAAGAGACTATATTTCCTGCCGCAGAAAATAGACGCTCAGACAGTGTTGAAGTAGCAGGAATGCATAAATTGGACTTGGCTAGCCTGGCCAATATAGGATATCTGCCTCTTAACTCCATCACTGTCATTATCCAGCTAACCAGCATCAACCGTGCTATTCCGGTTCGCATAGTATGAGTCCGCCGGTATGTTTCCTCACTTCAAAACGGAACAAACTCGGGATTTTGTGGTGACTTGCGCTGTTGCTGAGCTCTGATCATTATCATCGGTGACTGCAACATGTTTTCATTTTGTTTCGAGGGCTGTATCGGCACCGGTCAGATCACTTTTGCAAAGCTTGCATGTTACACATGTTCCTACACTTTTGAGGACTTAAGCCGAACTTTCTTCTCTGCGTCAGTCATAATTTATTTAATTCTTAACGCTAACTTATTTTAAAGATTCCGCGTCCGCGCCGGCTCCGCCTCGCTCCGTTCAATCGCTTGTATTTTTTTTTCCAGCGTTGATGAAGTGCCATAAGTAACATAAGCGGATATGATAAGGCGGGGGACACATAAATCATGTGACACAACGAATCTATAATGAAATTCGTTGTCGACACTTTTAATAATCGATTATTATCGATTTTATCGATTTGTTTTTGCAGCCCTAGTTAGCAGGATTTTTTTTTTTTTATTCTCAGTCTAGCAGTGACAATGAGGTGTCTAAAAGCTCAAGCAGCACTGCTGATCTACTCCTACTAGCACAACACACTTTCTGGGATCCAAATGCATTGCTGTGTCTGATCCACTCATACCAGTGCAACCCACACTAACACATCACCAGCACATCAGTGTCACTGCTGTGCTGAGAATGGTCCACCACCCAAATAGTATTTGATTTGTGCTAGTTCTGTGGGGGTTCTGACCATTGATGAATTTAATCAATAATAATCATAATACTGATTAGTGCAATTTCCTATTTATAGGCATCCAGAAACAGTGCTGCTGTGCGTTGAGTGCGGTTTTATCGGTTGAGCTGAGGCAAATTCATATAAGGAAAAGAAAGAAGAAAACACTTTGAGACGTCCTGCGACTTACAGAAACAACAATTTCATCTTCTAAATTAACACTGTTAAAACACAACTATTAATAATATTTATTTATTTGACCTTATTTATTTTCACTCATTAGTTGGGAGCTACAATGGCAATAAAAAAAAAAAATGCGGTGTTCCTTACATGACTTTTATTTCATTGCAGACAATGTGAACCCCAGATATTTTGTTTTTTTTTGTTTGTGTTACGGTTCGCCATGCGAACACGATGGCGAATCGTGAAGGCAAAAGAAAAGGAATATTAGGACCCAATAGCAGTCAGCTCCAGATGGTAGTAATGAACTGAAATGAGTTAAATGAATGAAACAATAATTAAAGCAATACAAATAAACAACAGACAGGGAATTAAGTGAGGCTTTGTGTGTGTCAGCGAAACTGCCGAATCTGCGATCAAGCGCGCACACACAAAGCCCAGGAACCCGCCGGGAGGGGCAGCGAAAGGCGGGGCAAAAACACCTGCCAGAGGCGTGAGGCACGGCAGCGTTTTATGGACACTGGCGTGCTCAACCTAACTGAAAAATACTCCTTTTAAAACAGGAGAGGAGGCGGTGCTTGAAGCACGGCCGCTTTAACACACTGAGATGGGATTATACTAAAATATATTCCCTTAGACTGGAGGGGTAGCACAGCTAGAAAGCGCGGCTGCTTACTCGCACTTATACTGTGTTTAAACTAAGAAATACTCCTCTTTACCGCAGAGGAGGCAGCGCCAGAAAGCGCAGCTGCTTACTCGCACTTATACTGTATTTAAACTAAGAAATACTCCTCTTTACCGGAGAGGAGGCAGCGCCAGAAAGCGCAGCTTCTTACTCGCACTTATGCTGTTGTTTAAACTTAAGAAATACTCCTCTTTACCGGAGAGGAGGCAGCGCTAGAAAGCGCAGCTGCTTAACACGCACTTGATACTGTGTTTAAACTAAGAAATACTCCTCTTCACCGGAGAGGAGCAGCGCTCGAAAGCGCAGCTGCTTACACGCACTTATACTGTGTTTAAAACTAAGGAAATACTCCTCTTCACCGGAGAGGAGGCAGCGGCTTGGAAATCGCAAGCTGCTTTCACGCACTTATACTTGTGTTAAAACCCTAAGAATTACTCCTCTTACCGGATAGGGTGAGAATGAGACACGCAGGGCTTTGATTAAACGAAAGGAAATTAGTACGAAAATGCGGGGAAAGAAAAGGAAATACGATAAGGCGCCAGATAGCGCTGAGAGAGATAGCTGGAAACCAACAAGCCGAAAGCGCTCAGAGCAGTCAACGATGCTGAGCACCGTGCAATCGGCGAATGCGCTCTCTCTCTGAACCGCTCTCAACGCAATATCAGGAACTGCTTTGAACGCAGCCACGCAGAGACCGTTTTGTTTATAGTTTTTTTTTTTTTCTCAGAAGCAGCACGATGCAATCACGGGTCTGTGTGAATACCACAGCCATGAATCGGACGTGCTTGAAACGGACAGGAGCAGGGCACCGGCCTGCCCGCTCGGATCCGAGGCTGAGAGCACAGAAGTGAGGGGGTAGAGGCGAGGGGCACGCGGGAGCGCGCAGCGCCGGGGCGAGCGCACCTCAATACGCCGAAGCGGAACCGCGAACGGGCAAAAGCGCGATTACAGGCCGGTTCTGACCCTACGCTAAATCTACGCCCTGGATTACCTCCGAATCTCCTGATTCGTACTCCGGCTGAGCCCCTAAAGCGGGCCCAGTCTACCAAGATCCCTAACACCGACCGTGCCGAAGCAACAGCGCGAATGAGACCCCCGAAAGTCTCTTAAACACAAAAAAAACGTAACGTCCCTAAGCACAGCAAAGACCTGTGACCGGCGCCATGGGAATCAGTAGCATGGAAGGCGATGGTGCGACGCCTGTCAGTGCCAACCAAAGCTCTTAAATAGAGCCACTGACAGGTGTGTGCAATCGTGCCGTAATCAAATGACAGGCACGATCGCATGGTCTGAGGATCCCGAGCCAAAGCTGAACCAATACTGGCCTCTACTGTCAGCTTGGCAGAATCCCCAGACTGCTGGGGAGGTAGAAGACCGCACTGGGGATAAACAGTGGCCACTAGCGGCCACTGTGCACCACGTAACAGTTTGTTTGTGTTATTTTTTGATCAACTTAATTTCATTTGTTAAAAAACATCTTTTCCTGCATTTCAGGTCTGCAACACATTCCAAAAAAGTTGGGACGGGGGAAATTTAGACCTAGTAATGTGGTAAAAAAAAAAAATACATGTGATTTCAAACAGATGATGTCAACAGGTGATTGTAATCATGAATTTTGAAACGAAGAATGCCACAACAATGACCTCGTACTGTTACACACCATAAAAAGTGTTTGCAGGACAAAATAACACCCAAAACACTCCATCACTTGGTATCCATGGGGCCAAAACATCTTTTAAGTGTTGTGAGAAGGAATGGTAACATTATAAAGTGGTAAATGCTTTATAATCCGAACTTGTTTGCAAGGTTTTACAGGCCTGAAATGCAGGAATGGATGTTTATTAACAAATGAAGTGAATTAGATAAGACAAAACATTAAATAGGTTCTTATTTAAGGTTCTTAAAGTCTGCAATTAAATAAATGTCAAAGGAAATGTAAGACACTGCATTTATTTTTTTAATTTTAATGTTTTTTTTTCCATACCATCACAACTTTTCTTTTGGGATTGTAACACAAACAACTTGATTGTTTCCCAATATTGTATGTACCTGTTCTGCTTAATCACACGTCTTGACAATGCACCAAGCAGTCATGTTTGTGTTTGTGTATACTCATGTACCAGTAAACCATCTCTGTCCCTCTAATGCTGTGAAATGTCCTTTTTTGTGTATTGTTATTCAGTGTCCTAGTAAAGCAGGTATGAACTCGCAAACCACATTCTTGTCATAGGCAGGAGCTTTTCAGCATGTCCCCATAAGCCAGCTCTCTGTCAGGTTAATATATTAGAAGTTTTATTTTGTGTAGAAGAAATCTAAAGTGATATTTGAGTTCTGCAGTGAAAAACAAATTTTTTGGTGTTTCCAGCAACCTTCTAGAGCAAAGGGAAAGGTGGGTCCCTGTAAGCCACTTTACAACTGGTTTGGCAAGTACAGTCCTCATAAGACATATAAACCATTATGTGTGTGTGTGTGTGTATGTGAGCCTTACGATGGATTTGTTCCCTGTCTAGAGTTATTCCTGCCTTGCACCTTATGCCACTGTCTAGGCATCAGTTAGTCAAATTTTTTTCTATAGCGCTTTTTACAACACAGCATTGTCTCACAGCAGCTTTATATATTGGCTCAAAGCCTTAGTTGAGCAAGCCTGAGGTGACAGTGGCAAGGAAAAACTCCCCAAACCTTACAGGGAAGAAACCTTGCGAGGACATTAACAGATCATCAACTACCCTAACTAATGCCTTTTCTGTACTGTGGTTGGATCTAAATCCTGACTGAATTTTTTCATGAATATTATTTCTGTGTAAATAAGAGCATAATTGTTGGGAGACTACTTTTTCTAGAACTTTAGAGATAAAAGGAAGGTTAGATATCGTTCTTTAGTTAGACAGTACAGTTCTGCCACATTCAACCTTAATTATTATTTAAAACAATGAAAGTACACATTTTCTATTTTTTTTTAAATTAACATCTAATTATCTCATAACAACAGTCTTCACCAAGCTTTTCTTCTCACCTCTATTACACCCACTCATTGAGCATTGAGTGACATGGCTGATTGGCTGACATGGCACGATTGGCTCTCTTCTCTGCAGGTACGACCGCAAATAAAGGGATCAAAATGCATAAAACTTAAAACACCTCAAATAATGTTAAGGATTTGTAATAGAATAAGCATAAATGAATAACTGCATTTTGAAAAAAATGTCAGATATAACCTTACAATTCCACGAGGAAGGGGATGATGTGCATCAGTAACCTCTTCCTGGTATCGGGGCTCACTATTGCTGATACTGTGTGTAAGCTTCAGTATCAGTGCTAATAACGATATGGTAGCGGTAGCGGTTCAACACTAGCTAACAGTAAGGTAACACTAGCTAAAAAAAATAGAACTAAATAAAGGTGTGATTTCAAAAAGGTGATTGACTTGTTATTGGTATGAAAGCAGTATTCACAGCAGTATCAAAGCAGTCTTAGCAAAGATGGGCAGAGGATCTCCAGTTTATCAACAAATGTATGAGAAAATTATTGAAATGTTCTTCAAATCACAGAGCCTGACTTTTGAACTTGTTGCTGATAACAGCCTGGGTGGTCGTTTTTTGTCTTTGGTCTGGAGCACACAGACAAAAAAGGTCTGGAATACTGATTGGTCTGACCACAACACACGTTTCCACTGTGTGATGGTCCATCCCAGATGCTTCCTAGCCCAGAGAAGTCTGGATATGGTTAACGTAAGGCTTGTTTTTGGCACAGTAACATTTTAAGTGGCATTTGTGAATGTAAATCCGTATTGTAGAGCTTGATATAGGTTTGATACAGTAATCCCTTGTCCATGTGGTTCAATCGGCTATTGATGAATGATGGTTCTTGAAGCAGTGCCATCTGAGGAACTGGAGATCACACCTCTTCAGTTTGGGTTTGTGCCATTTTGCCCTTTACGCACTAAAATTCCTCCAGATTCCTTGAATTGTTTAATGATATTATGCACTGTATATTAGGGGTCACGCTGACTCTGGCTCGTGATGCTTGAGGTCAGTATTGACTCGGTGTGAGCTTGCTCGGTGCGATTGTGCATGTGCCAGCCCTGATTTGGCACCATGTGCGCAAATGGTGACACCTGTTGGTGGGGCTATTTAAGCATCATCGCAGTCTGCATTGGCTCTCACGCGCTGTTTTTTGGTCAGGGAGAGAGGTAAGCTGGCGATTCGTAGATTGCCAGCTATGGACAGTCAGGAAGCTGCTCGGTAACCGTCAGGGCCTAGACATAGTGTAAGGCAAGCTTTTCTAGGGCTCACATTTGCCGTTCTTCCTCAGCTGTTTTTGGCTCGCTCCCTGCAGTGAAGCATGCCCTCCCTCCTCCCTCTCGCACTATCTCCCTTACTCCTTCGCGATCAGCGGGATATAACGTTCCCCTCACAATCGCACCTGAAAAGAATGCTGTGCTGCTTATCAGCCTCGTCCTTTTTCTTCCCGCATCCGTGGCACGCCTTCGCGTACACTCCGCTTTGGTGCTTTTCCTTTTTGGTGAACTATTGCTTCTTTTGTTTATTTATATTTTGGTTCACCTTGTCTATCTGGAGCTAACTGCGATTGGGTCCTAAAATTAATAATATGGCAAACACTATAGAGGGAGAAATATGTAAATCCCTTCCAATCTTTCTTTGAGGACCATTGTTTCTAAACCTTTCAATAATTTTCTTACACATTTGTTGATAAACTGAAGATTCTCTGCCGATCTATACTCCTCAAAGTCTTTCGTGGATACTACTTTTGTACCAAATCATGATTATAATCACCTGTTGATATTACCTGTTTGAAATCAACATGAAATCAACATGAAATCAACAATAAGTACCTCATTACTAGCCCTACATTGCCACCGTCCCAACTTTTTTGGAATGTATTGCAGGCCTGAAATGCAGGAAAGGACATTTATTAAATTAAGTGAAATTAAAAGTGAAATTACGTGAAGGTGAAATGAAGTTGAAGTTGAACCAGAAAAAAACATGGAATATCTTGGGTATACTGAAATAAAAGGAACACTGCATATATTTTTTATCTGCAGTTTCCATACCGTCCTTTTTCTGATTTGGGGTTGTAGATTATATGTAATTTATAGCTTTCAATGTCTCAGAAATATTTTGATCATAACAGCCCCATCCATGCCTTAACATCTGTTAGAGGTTCTACCTTCTGATCGACGCTAGAGGGCCAAGACCGATTCCTGCGCCGCGATCGTCGGTCCCGATCACCGCGCCACGGTCACTAAGACCGATCCCTCAACCGCTAGCGTTGAGCCCCGCCCTTGGGGTGGTCAGGTTGGTCCACAAGCTCAAGCCAAGCCTTGCATTTGGCTTGACCCGCTCCGCCCTCCCGTTCAACCCCCATATTGAGGCTTGCCCTGCTTGCCAGGGCCTCCCAGTGTGCCAGACGCTGAACCCTGAGTGTGTCCGGCAAGCCAGAGGCGCTCTGGTACGCGCTTGGGGGGAGGGGGGAGGGGGGTGTGTGGGTGTACTGCTAGAGGTCCTACCTTATGATTGACGCTAGAGGGCAGCGTTGGTCCGCTTTTTGTTGTAGGATCTCTGGCAGCCGCCGTAATCGCGTATGCCCGTCTGTAAGTTGCGCAATTGTGCTTAATTCACAACTCCTGCTATTTCTGGCTATTTATTTTTCTATTTCTGGAACTTTGCCAGGCTTAGTAGGTGTTGCGCCATTCGACCTACACGCCGCGTGTGTCCTCCGATCGCCGCCTATAGCGATCGCATTCTCTGTTGCGTTTTGAGACCTCACCCGTCTCCCTACTCTGATACAGGTTTCAGGTTTGTCGTCGCCCATTCACCCACCCCCAGAAATGCAGTATACTGTGCTACTATCTGAAGACGGTATGAAAAACGTCAATATCGTCCAACCCTAACATGTACTGGTCTGGCCTGTGTACAGTCCTGACCTCTCCCCAGAAGAGAATGTCTGGATACTCGTACCGCTGCACACCTTAAGATATGTTTGCAAGAAGAATGGGACAAATTAACACCTGAAACTCTTCATTGCTTAGTATTCTCGGTGCCAAAATATATTTTAAGTGCTGTGAGAGGAAATGGCAACATTATAAAGTGCTAAATGCTTTACTGCTCCAACATTTTAGAGTGTGTTGCAGGCCTGAATTACACGAATGGATGTTTATTAACAAATGGAATAAAGTTGACCAGACAAAACCTGAAATATCTTGGATTCATACTGTCTGCAATGAAATACAATTCAGAGTAATTTTAAGCAACACGGCATATTTTGTTTGCCTTCTCCATTCTTTCCCAAATTTTTCAGATTAGGGGTTGTAGAAGTCAGTAGACAAAAAACTTCTGAACCCAGTAGGAAAATAAAGTATGAAAAAGATCTCTAATATTTTTGTAGGTTTTTTTACAACAGTGAAATCAGATGAATTGAAGATCAAGACTTTTACTTAAGTCTCCTGTCTCTGGTTTTTCTATTGAGCAAAAAGACTTCAGTAATGTCATGCATTTCCCCTTGAACTTTAGCAGATGTCCCAGTAAAGACTCACATTGTGCTCAGATGATACAACATCTTGATTCTCATGTTTACGTGCTCATTACAAAAAACTGAGCTCTCAGAATGAAACTCATACATTTCTCATGCATACCAACAATTTATTTAGTTTCATGTGAAGTATAATTTGTCAAATTAAGCCTTGTGTTATTAGGTATTTGAATGGATGTTAACGTTTCAAACATAGGCACAGGTACATACATTGTATTAATTTTTATCTTCAATCATAAACAAGATTATATCAGTTTTATACATCTTCAAAGTTGAGTTTATCCATTATTTATGTATTTATTCACATTGAATGTAAGGCAGCTCATGTTGCACGGAAGTAAGAACCAGTTGCTGGAGACAGCAGTGAATAAACTTACTGGCTAACAATGAATAAACTTCTCAAGGAAACCTCAGTTCTGTCTCCTTAAATATCAATTGTATTCGTCTTCTTTTGTATAATTCTGTTTCTCCTAAGGAATTTTAGGAGAAACATCTGTGACAAAGTTCACATATAATTGAAAAACATAAATGAGAAACATAGATTAGTCTTCTGAGTGATTACACATGAAGGAAGAAGCACTAAACACCAAAATATTTCTATAGGTATACATTTGAATTGATACTAAAATGTTTCCATAGGCATGGTAGGACAAATTAAATTCAGCTCTAGTAACTTAATTTTATGCCCCAGTCGAATCTTCTAGGAAATTAGAAACTGGCAGTTTGTTTTTTCTCACCATTGGTTACAGAACAGCCCTTAGATTCCATAGTGCTCCAGAATGTACATCTCTGGTCTGCCAAGATTGTCTGAATGATCAGTTATGGTTTTCTGCATTTCTATCACCCCCTGAATTATTACTACCTAACTTTCTACAAGATGAGCTTTCACAATAATGTGAATATGAAATATTTTAACATTCTAATACTTGGGTTTCCTTGGAGCTAAATTTGAATACATATAAACAAACGTAATTCATAATGAAATGTGTCATTGAAACTATACACATGGGTTCATACATCATCAGATTAAAAGAAATCAGATATTGATGTTGCCATCTTGGGCTTTTGCAAGGGTAACAGACATGTTTATTGTTTATTGAAACAGAAAGGCACTTTGTTTAAATTTGTTCAAAGATGTCAAATAAGCGCTAATGTATGCTACATAAGGTTTCCTACAGTCTCATGATGATTGTTTCTCGCTTCTTTTATCTCTTACATCCAGGTGATGAATGCAAGTTTGGCTGTAGGAGACTCAGTGATGTTTAAGGACCTGAGTGGGAATGAGCCTTCTGTGCTGGCCAATGAGTCTATAATTATTAAGGGTCTGGTGGTGCGGAGCTACAGCAGCCAGCTTACAGTCTATTTCCACTGTTTGAATCCATGCCACAGCTCCTTTCTTCTCAGGTACCAAGGTGAGAACATCCAGAAGAAATATGTTTTGTATGTGTCTGTGTCCGTGTGCGTGCAAATGTGCACTTTTTTTGCTTGTGTCTTCGTGTGCATGTGTATGACACCTTTATTATATTGGCAGTAATGATTACATTTCAAAGTGGAGTGAGCTGATCATCCTTACCATTAAGAGAGGCTATTAATGTAACAGGAGGGAAATATGTATTACTCTTCAGCACAATATGCTTATGTTACCAGAAAATTACAACCACTGTCAAAAGCTTCTATGTAATTACAATAGTACTGTATAAAATCCCCTGCTAAGTCTTGTGTCTTGGATCAAAAATGAGGGTTAATGAGTTATCTGTGCATTAAATGGTTTATGGAGGTGTTGCAAAAGAATTTGTTCACAGACAAACTAATGAACTGTAGCAGGCTTGCACTGGGGTAATGTAATTTCACACACTGCTGATGTGACTGTGGGATAATGTCATTTCTTCACTCTCTCTTTCTTTCTGGAGGTAATCAGCAGTTTGTACCTCCCAGAGAGTGGATCCTGCCCAGCTTAACAGAGGGAAGCTTTCATGCTGTTATTAAGTTCATAGCAATCATCCACAGGAGCTGGGTCGAGCTTTGTGTGTAATGACTTGCAATTTCTATACAAAACGTCCAATTACCTCCCATCCTCAGCCGCTCTGCAGCAATGCTTGTGTTCTCTCACTGGTTTGCTAAAGCTCTGTGGCAGTGGTGTGTATGTAAGATATTAAATGGTATTAAAAGGTAGCTTGTCAATTTCTTTGGAAATTCAGTATAGAACTGCTAATAATTTTTTATGATAGCAGCTTCAGTGTGTAAGAATAGATAACCTTACATTTACACAGAGGATGGAGTACACTGAAATAGTAATGGTCTACAATAGATTGTTAATGATATTTTGCAAGACTGGGCACTCCATCTGTCCTGCACACCTGTACAGCCTGGCAACAGCTGGCTCTTTTAAATAGCAGCATGTATTTGAAGGTGTGTGCATTAAAGATTAAGGCCTCTCAATAATTCATATCACAGTGAAAGGGCAGCATCATCTCTCCCATCACGTCTCATTAAAGGTTAAAGGCAAACAAGGCAGGATTGATGGAATGGGACTATGGGGGAGAAAGGGCAGTGTGCTGATGGCCTGACTGTGCTTGACAAAAAACACTCCATCACTGAGCCCATAGATGACGGTGGCATAATGGCACATTCACTGTCATGTTGCAGAAACTAGGACAGTGCGGGTCAGCCTTTCGTGTAGATAGGGACCAAGAGATGCCACCTTCCTAATATGGGTCGTTCTTCTGGTATCAGAAACAAATCCTTTTCTATTACCCAAATTCACAAAACAGTTTTGAGTTTAGTGGTTGTGTGGTGAGCAGCTACTGCTGTCACATGTGGATGGCTCTGCCCCACTTTACTAAAAATGGTACTGATGAAAATGTTTATGACTTGGTTTATTTTTACTATACAATTGACTCTTAAATGTGAAGAGGACCTTGTATATAGTCCTTCGGTATTATATGTTGACATACCTGCAAAGTCTTCTAAAAGATTCAAGAATTGTTCATTAGGTTAGTCATGTTGCTTTTTCTTGAAATCCACATTTAATTGTTTGCAAGTGAACTGAGGCACATCACACCTCAATGAAATACGATACCAGCACTCTGAGATGGCTAATTTCACTCAGAACTGTTGTGGGATGAATGGCACAGAATAAATGAGTTTGCATGATTTGTCTCTGTGGATCCCTTGTTAGACTGTAGGACTGTAAGTTCAACTTGTCTCATTCTAGAGACATTTACTGTATAGATTTTAGTTGTTGGGCGAGGAAACTAACTAAAGGTTTAATAGTGTTTTTGTAAATGAGCTGAAATTTACAGTGTGTATGAGTGTACGAGTGTGTAAATAAAAAAAAATAAAGGGAACACTCAAATAACACATTCTAGATCTGAATGAATTAAATATTCTCATTGAATACTTTGTTCTCTACAAAGTTGAATGTGCTGACAACAAAATCACACAAAAATCATCAATGGAAATCAAATTTATTAACCAGTGGAGGCCTGGGGTAGTCTAGCAGGTTAAGGTACTGGACTATGGACCAAAAGGTCCATGATTCAAATCCCACCTCTGCCAAGCTGCCACTGTTGAGGGATCTCCTCCCAGACCTGGACTAAAGCATCCGCCAACTCCTGGACAGTTTGTAGTGCAACATGACGTTGGTGGATGGAGCGAGACATGATGTCCCAGATGTGCTCAATCGGATTCAGGTCTGGGGAACGGGCGGGCCAGTCCATAGCTTCAATGCCTTCATCGTGCAGGAACTGCTGACACACTCCAGCCACATGAGGTCTAGCATTGTCCTGCATTAGGAAGAACCCAGGGCCAACTGCACCAGCATATGGTCTAACAAGAGGTCTGAGGATCTCATCTCGGTACCCAATGGCAGTCAGGCTTCCTCTGGCGAGCACATGGAGGGCTGTGCGGCCCTCCAAAGAAATGCCACCCCACACCATTCCTGACCCACTGCCAAACCGGTCATGCTGAAGGATGTTGCAGGCAGCAGATCGCTCTCCACGGCATCTCCAGACTCTGTCACGTCTGTCATGTGCTCAGTGTGAACCTGCTTTCATCTGTGAAGAGCACAGGGCACCAGTGGCGAATTTACCAATTTTGGTGTTCTCTGGCAAATGGCAAGCATCCTGCATCCTCCCATCTGTGGACGCCGGGCCCTCATACCATCCTCATGGAGTCGGTTTCTAACTGTTTGTGCAGACACATGCACATTTGTGGCCTGCGGGAGGTCATTTTTCAGGGCTCTGGTAGTGCTCCTCCTGTTCCTCCTTGCACAAAGGCGGAGGTAGCGGTCCTGCTGCTGGGTTGTTGCCCTTCTACAGCCTCCTCCACATCTCCTGGTGTACTGGCCTGTCTCCTGGTAATGCCTCCAGCCTCTGAACACTACGCTGACAGACAGACCAAACCTTCTTGCCACAGCTCGCATTGATGTGCCATCATGGATGAACTGCACTATCTGAGCCACTTGTGTGGGTTGTAGAGTCTGTCTCATGCTACCACGAGTGTGAAAGCACCACCAACATTCAAAAGTGACCAAAACATCAGCCAGAAAGCATAGGTACTGAGAAGTGGTCTGTGGTCCCCACCTGCAGAACCACTCCTTTATTGAGTGTGTCTTGCTAATTGCCTATAATTTCCACCTGTTGTCTATTCCATTTGCACAACAGCATGTGAAATTGATTGGCAATCAGTGTTGCTGCCTTAGTGGACAGTTTGATTTCACAGAAGTTTAATTTACTTGGAGTTATATTGTGTTGTTTAAGTGTTCTCTTTATTTTTGAGCAGTGCATATTTAGTACTTTCAGCATCAGAACAGATTTTGATTTACTTATTGCGTATTACTTATCAAGCTGATGACTAGTAAGGACAATGCATAAGGAAATAAAAACAAAGTTTACAGAAGCTGCTGTAAGATCTGCTGCAATATAAGCATATATAAGTTTGATGTTAAGAAAGAAATGCTCTAAGGTAAGTTTACCTCACACTGTGGATCATTTCCCGAACATTAACTTGAACATTTGTCTGCCTCATAACATTGAATGTGTTGTTAATGAGGCCAAACCAACCTCATTCACATCCGTTTCATTTTATCACTCAAAGTTTTAAGAGATGGTCTCTCACTCCATCGCTCTCATTCCCTCTCTTTTATATGTTCATAGATGCCTAGAGAAAAATTACATCTTCAAGGTGTTTATGTTTTAGCATCAGCCAAGTCACTCACAGTTTTAAACTTCCTGGGACTTGACTCTGACGTACAGGACATGGTTTCTTGAGCTGTTTGGACTTCTCCTGAATCTTTAAGAAGTGGTGAATAGGTATGGCATTCTGCTACCAAACAGCACTGCCAAATATTTCTTGCACAGCTTTATAGAAGTTGAAATGTAATGATTAATTGAAATAAAGCTAAGGTGTCTTCAAACTTGTGATGGGGACTTATAATCTATCTGGATCATCAATTTGCTCAGCAAGTCTGGAAATGAAATCAGTGAAAATAGGAGAACTTAATATGATTTAAACTGATGAGCCTTCTGCTTTACAATCAGTTTCATGATTAATGTCTTGCCCTAACAGTTTGACTCAGCAGCTGTCTGCTTGCCAAGTACCAGTAAGAATTTGAACAATATAGACTGAATGTAGCTAAACCTACTGGCTGTATTCATATAGTGCATGTGTCTCACTGGTCCTCTAAGATCTAGCACCTGAAGACTGCAGCCTTTCACTCTTTTATTTATTACTATAGGCCTGTTGACACAGAGGTCAGTGAGGAGAGCTGATGGAGAGGTCACCAGACTCTTTGTGATTTTCTTCTCTTTTCTACTATCTTTCATGTTGACTTTTTATTGTACTCCATTCCACTTTGGATTATTGATTTAACCTGCTACCTAATCAGTTTAAGTAGAGCCCTAGCCAAAGACACCTTTTGATGTAATAAGTCTATGCTTGAATTCCTATTTTCCTGTATTTTCCTTTTGTTTGACTACCATATATACTGTGTACTGTACAGTATTTTGCATACTGTATACTGCTATTGATATTATCCAAAGTAGTATTATCCCTAGGAATAGTGTGTAGTGTAGTATGAAATATGAAAAAATAGTCATGCAGAGTATATATATATATATATATATATATATATATATATATATACACTGTGACTAGAATTATGTTTAAAAATGTGTTAAGTAGAGAATAATTATTCATTCATTCATTGTCTTATCCACTTAGGATAGCTGGTGAGACAGGGCTCAAGACAGGAACAATGCAGAGTAGGGCACATGCACACACTCATACACACACTAAGGGCACTTTGGAAACAATAATTAATCTGACTCACATCTTTACACTGTGGAAGAAAAGCGGAGTACCTGGAGCAAACCCACGAGGACATGCAAACTCCACATAGGCGGAGCTCGAGTTCGGATCAAACCGGGGATTGCGGAGCTTTGAGGCAACAATGCTAACCACTGCACCGCCTATAGAGAATAATTAGTATATTATAATGTGAGATACACTGACCCTGTTTCTATGTGTTATGGCCTTCCGCTGTTTATAATTATACCCTTTAAAAGCTTAAAATCTTAGTAAAATTGGCAGTTGGATCCATATCTGATCCATAGTGCCTGCAGTGTAAGTAGTGTAAGCACTGTAAGCAACCAGTGATGAGCAGATTGCAGGTGATGTATTTAACAGGCTTTTTTTGGCTTGTCTGCTATCAAAAGAAATCGTCATAAGCATTCTTCAATGTAATTAGCATGTTTAAGTGGACTGCAATGCAGAGGGTTGTCAACATTATGGCCATTATTAATTTCTACTGACATCAACAGGTCTCCATCAGATGTGTGAATGACACTAATGATGGGAACAGTACAATAATTACATTAATGGCTGATTGCGGCACAGAGATACGTTTAATGATGGGGTCGTTGGTTTCTGTGCTAGCCCACACATCATTGTGCACTAAATAAAATGCTTCACCAGCATTTTACCTTATTTGGTTTCTAGAGTGGATTTGACTTAAAAAGCTCTGCAGAGGGGTTTGTTGATGAGTGTGAATAAAGTGACATTTAGTTCAATTTGTGATTCCTTTCTCAAAGAACATGAAGGGGTAGGAGAAATGGTATTAAGAATCAGGAGGAATGTTTCTTGGGATTTAAAGGAACACTGAAATGTCCTGTCACAGGAAGAGATGCACACTGGGATGCTGTCAGGATGTCTGTGGGACTCTGACTGTGAAACACAAGTACCCCGAATTCTCTGTACATCCTCATGGGCATACAGGCACTGGTTCAGTGAGTTTCATTTAAAAGCAGATGTGCAACTTTCTTTTAAAGAAGTACAGACCATCAAGTTCTTGCTTACACCATCACTTGTGTAAAAAAATCACTTCTCCTGGACAGACGTTTTTATTGCTTTTCTAATGCAAACTCAGTAGTTAATTGCTGATTCAAGGATTCAGAGTCTGAACCATCACTAAACAATCAAGACCAGACCAGTCACTTGTGTTTAATTACATCCAACATTGCTGTTACTGTTTATACAATATATGGTAAATATCAGCCTGATCCAAAAAATATATTTTTATATTTTCTATATTTTTCACATATAGACTCTCAGATATTGTGTAGTAAGGCATTTCAGGATAGTATTGAGATATACCTAGTAAGTGTAAATTCCTCGTTAGAAATAGCAAATATAACATTAGCCCTTAGCCTAATAACTAACCTCTTGGAATTAGCGTTTTGTTTCAAAGCTAAGCACAACTTCTTATTGTAATACACTATATATATATATATATATATATATATATATGGCTTGCCATGATTTGATGGCATTCTATTACAAGATAATTGATTTTAAAACAATCTCGGTTCTAATTGCAAATTTCACTCATAATGTCTGGAGTCATACCAGGTATGGACTCTAGAGGGTAGCAACCGCTGTGGTTGAGCTGTCAGTCAGTAGTAATCACAGCAAATGATCCTCAGCTCCTGCCTTTGGCTATTTAAGAGCCTCGCCACTGGCAGTAGCTGTCGGATCATCTGACTGCACACACCGTTCATGCCCCCGATCGTCGCTACGGCGTTTTATGTAAATACGATCCTGTTGGCCACACTGCGTGTGTACCGAGACCTCACCCGTCTCACTATTGCTCTTTATAGAGCTCCCGCACTTCCTGATTTTTTCCGTTCGCTTTTCTTTCGTTTTATTTCTTTTATGGGGATTGAGTGGACAATCTGCGCTCGCGTAGGAGCGTAGATTCCGTAGCGCTGCGAAGAGTGAGGTAAGGTTGTTAGGGAAACATGTACAGCAGGTTGACATTTTTTTTCGCCTTTTCATTTTACCTCCTTGGGCTCCTCTCTCTCTGCTTCCACTTCCCTCGCGCTTCCTCAGCACTACAAGCCGGTCGAAGCTGCAGTAGCTCTTGGCCACGCCCACGGTCTCTCTGTGTGTGCGTGTGTGTAGCTCTGACGCAGGACGGGGGAAAATTCTCCCTGCCTTTCTCCCTTTATACGCCAAAGAGTGAGCCGTAATATGTCTGAATAAAAATTTTTTGGACAGTAGTCAGAGCTTAATCACAGGATCAGGTGTGTGTGTGCCCTGAGTGCAGTATGTGAAAGATTAGGTTACCTAAGGTTAAGGTTGGAAATAAATCAAACAAATATAGTCTAACCTCATTATCTCACCTATATCTGTTTCATGGCTATTTTTGGTGAGAGGCAAGTTTGGCAACTTCATGATGTTACAAAAAACTATAAGACAAAGGCAGTAACGTTCTTAACTGATACTGACATAATGTGTTTTACTGAGCAGCCCTCATGATTGTACAATCACATTTGCAGTGTACATAAACACGTACGTACATGTACAGTTTCTATTCATTTATGCAGATATGAGAAATAGTCTGTGGACTGATGATTGTTTCTGTAACGTGAAGTGCATAAAGTCCAGTCTACGATGAATAACAGACAGCTGTACATTGTCCGGTGTTGCAAGTTCTAATTGTTCAAAATAGCTCATCAGCAGGTCATTTGTCACAGATAACAGCATATGCCCATCTGAATTGTTAGTGACAAGCTGAAATGCTTAATTAAAAAAAAATCCAGTTAATATTTCATTCTGCAGGATAACTAGACTGTTGTGAAACTTTGTTTTATCATTTGTTTGTCAGAATGATGTTGTGATAATGGGTGGGTATTAGTATTGTTACTATTACTACTGCTACTACGACTACTACTGCTGTATACTATACTATTGTATTTTACCATTGTATTGTATTGTATTATTTTCATGTTTTATCCCAAGTTATCCTCATCAGAGTTGGTGTAGGGGATCCAGAACATATCCTGGTATTCATATGGTCCAGGGAGGCATATTGTAACGACCCGGACACTCAGAGTAAAGGGAATCAGGTGCAGGTTTATTGATGGCAAGTCGCAAACTCGTAATCAAAAACACAGTCCAAAGTCAAAATCAGAAAATCCAAGAAACCGTGCGTCAAATCAGAGGGGACAGGCAAAAATCGGAGTACAGAAGCGTAGCAAAGATCAAAACACTGAAAAGCCAAATACGAATAAACTGAATTGAGAACACTTGGAAACGCCGGGTTAGCAACGAGACCTCGCGAGGAACTGTACGAACAGCGTGCCCTTATAAAGATGGCCGTCACCCGCAAGCCGTGCGGACTACTATTCTGGTGACGGCGCTCTCTGGTGGTGCGGCGTGGAATCCGCCGCCAGCGTGACACATATGTCCTGAATGAGGTGACAGTCCATCACAGAGCTGGGTAGGGATCTCTGTTGCAGCTCCAAGGAAATGCACCAAGAACAGAAATGTCAAAAGCCATGTCAATCATCAAATTAGAACCATAAATAAACTGCTCTTTCACTTAAAATATCATTTCAGTCTAAATAAATTAATCATCAAGTAAGAATTTAAAATCAAATTCTCAGAACAAATAAAGCAACACTGAAATCCTTCACCTTCTCAAAATAAATGTACATTACTCATAAACATAAAGCCTAAACAGCTTTGATTAATAAAAAATAGTAGGGCACTCCCCAGAATAGTTTGAATTGTTACTTTATACTAATCATTTGTATGCAATGTTTTTTTTAAATAAAAAAATCTCTAGTGTCACGTATGAGCAAGCAAAATGGCACTTAATCTTGATAATAAAACTGCTACTGGGGCTTCAGTGGCACAGCGGTCCAACACACTAGCTCATCACTGTCGTGATTCAGGTTCATGTCCCAGGATTGCCTTCTGACCAGGTTGGGCATCACATGCAAACACTATTGGCTATGGCTGAATCAGGAGACAGGTTGAGGGGTCATTCCCAAAGCTTCAATAGTGTTCTTCAGGGATAAGCATCGGAGTCCCTGTGACCATGACCAGGAAGAGGTGGTTATTAGACAGCCCTAATACGTACATACACCCCATCACTAGATAGCCCTAATACATACATACTCATACATCTCATTGAATGGAACATCTCATGGTGAGGAAAATGTTGTGTGCTAATGTTGTGTGTTTGTGACATCAGTGGGAATGGAAACTTTGTGGGTTGGTCTGATTTCCATGGAAACTATGGAATATTACATATTATACTGATTAAATTGTTTTTTTTTCATCAGCCTTGTAAATTCCTTTATTCTGTAACTCTTAGAGTAAGAATTGAATGTGTACTTAAACTAGGCTGTGAAGTCTTTTTTAATGCCTTGTTTGCCACTGTTTTTTGCAGTTTCACTGAAAAGTTTATATGTCATTGTATTAGGCAGTTCAGAGCTACACAAGCTAACACAGGTCTTTCATTATTAAGGACAGATTTAGAATTTTCAATGTTATTTTAATAATAGATTTATATTACAACTTGTGTCATTTTGTTACTACTAAGTCACTGTATTCAGTTGTATGCCTAACCACTGGATTTGAACTATGTCCAATGATATGTTCAGTGTTCAGCATTTTGACATTCGAAGGTACAGAAGTATAGTATTTCAGCATGCAGTGCTCTTGGCTATCTCTCATGTTCCATATATCTCTGAGGTTAACAAGAGGGGACCCATTCATCTTTGGCTTAATCAGGTCCGATGATATCTCTGAGCTGAGACTATATCACTGAGTTCTCTTGTGCATCAGAACTGATAGCTCACTCAAACATGAGTGTATATTTCATCAGAGCCATAATAGAGCAAATCTTCTTTTTTGAGGTGGCACACCAGATGTCAGAAGCAAAGGCTGCAAACACCAGGCTAACACCGTCTCATGTCCTTTCCTCTATTACCAATATGCACCCATACACACGCACACACACACACACACACACACACACACACACATCATCATCATCATCATCATCATCATCATCAAATCAGGAGAAAGGGCATTGTTTCTCAAAGAAGTCAACATTTTGACATCTGTGAAGCATGTCTGAGTGATCAACAAGCCATAACAGTTGATATAAATGCTTATTGTGATCACTGAAGCTTATTAAAAAAAGCTAGGACATATTTAAAGATATGAGCATATGTGGTCTTCAGTGAGCTTGGTCCAACAAGAGGTATAAATTATATAAAGTAGTGGATGCATTTTTAAGAGGGTGCGTGGGAAGATGTTTTAATTAGGGGGCTGTGAGCTGTAAAGGAGTGGTGCCAGCCCATACACACACTCACTCACACTCTCTCTCAAACACACACAGAGGGACTGAACCAAATAGCCTAAACACTAACTGCAAGGTAACATCATATCATATTACAGAGTAAACAAACACTCTGCACAGCTGCAGTTATGGCTTTGCTTTCCAGGATGTAGCCAATGAAGTGGCCAAATGTGTGAAAGGCATCTTCAGAGTCATGCTTGGCAGAATCCTTGACTGTCTAATGTACCGTTCAAATCATATATTTTCTCAACAAATATGTACCTAATTTACCCAACAACAACATATATAATCAGTTGATTTATAATTCAGCTAATTCAAATATAAATTGACATTTATTTATTTTTAGTATTATAATTTGTATAATTGGTATTCAAGCAAATGTAAAAGGACCTGCAGCCCTGGCAGTAACCACCTTATCGTGCCAATGGTTTTAAGTATTGAAACCATTGGCACGGCATTGCCATCTGCATTGCCATTGACAGTCTTCTTCATTTTTGATTAGCAATCCAGTGAATAATTGTGGTCTTTAACATTAGTTTATTCATGACTCTCCACTTGAATCTCTTTGATGTTGTGGTATTTGTATGTAACCTCAATGCTTTTCTTAGATTAGGAACCTGAGACTTTTTATTTCAAAGCATTTGTTATTTCAGAAGAAACATATTTAACTAAATCAAACTCCCAAACCATATAAATGCATGTTGAGTCATGATGTGGATCAGCATGATAGGTGAATAATAATATATTGAAATATATGTAGGCATGTATATGTATGGTGAAATATATGTATGCATTAAATCCATTCTGTGTGGGATGCACTCTTGATTCTTTGACTATGATCAGTTGTAATTATCATTTGAGTCACACAAAAAAAATTACATTTCTTATCACTGTGACAAGCAGAGTCAATATCTGTAGCACAGCATTGCTTCTAATGATAACCTTAAAGCCATATTAAATGTGTTCATACCATTTTAGCTACAGACTTTGCTGCAGAGAATCATGAAAACTACTACTATCATGGAAACCACTGGCCAGAAATGAGGCTCTGTGAATGATTTAGGGTTGTGTTCATAAAAGTCAGCTTCTAGTTGCTCTTCAGTGTTAGTCTAATTGAAACAGAAGCGGCAGGATAATAATGCTATAACAACATGGTCCCGCTGTGCTGATACAGCAGTAATAAAGCAGAAATAGGATGGATAGTTGGGGTGGCACTATGATGTCTCATTAACTCAAGAGGAGCACTCGCCTTCTCAGCACTTAGATCAGTTAGCCGGCAGGAGTGCAATCCCTCTCAAAACACGACCTAGTGTGAGTGAGGCTTAGAGATTTTAAAAGAAAGCAGCACTGTAAGCCGCATCAGTCCAATAGATGAAATAATCTTCCATAGTAATAATTACTTATTATCCAAAGGAAATTTGACTACTCAAATTCAGTGAATCATTTGTTAGTGTGCAGAGTAAAGCAAAATGTTAAAGTGTAAGCTAATGAAAGTCATTAGCTTTTATGTCACCATATGCCCCAGAGCTACACTCACTGCGCCTCATTCATGAAACCTTCATAAAAAGGCAAGCAAACTGCGAGTAAATTACTTGTAAAATGGACCTTCCCGAAAACTCTCTGTCAGATTCATGAACGACACATAAACAGCAGATTTATTAGTAGAACGTGCATGAATATCAATTGTTCGCAAATCAGGTGCGCATGCTCATTCATTTACAATTAGCATACAATTACCATAATCCATGCCCATGAATAACAAATTATTGTTAGATTAGATTAGATTCAACTTTATTGAATCTTGTAACGATAACGCAAGCCCTCCAGCTTGTATCCATCTTGTTTAGCTCCCTCTTCCTTCTTCTTCCTACTCAGCAGGTGGGGCTGTAGCCACCTGATGGTGTGTCCTATATATACACCCTCTTTCTATGCACTTCCTTTGTCTGGCTTCTTCACTCCCTGTTTGCCTTGGTTCTCGTTCTCTCCCATCGCTCCTCCTGGTTTGTTCATTTGTTTTCCTCTTTTCATCGTAGTCTCTGTTCCTTTGTGTAGTGTCTTGTTTTCTCTGGTTTCTTATCTTAGTTTATTGCTGTGTTTTGTGTTTAGCCTTGTTATTGTTTTTTAGCATTGTTAGCATACCCTTTGTTTGTCATATGTTAGCAATAGCTAACAACATTAGCTAACAAACAAAGGCTAATGCTAAGGCTATGAACCATGAGGCTATGAGCAGTTCAAAAACAGAACTGCTCTTCATTCCTGCAGATGGGTCCCCTTACCAAGATCTTGCTATCTCCCAGGTGAACTCCTCCATCACACCTTCTTAGAATGCAAGAAACCTTGGAGTTATCTTTGATTACCGGCTGAGCTTCTCTGCTCATATTTCCAAACTGACCCAGCCATGCAGGTACCTACAATATCAGGAGAATCCAACCCTTCCTCTCCAGAGAAGCCACCCAAATTCTTGTCCAGTCTATTATCGTAACATAACTGGATAACTGCAATGCTCTTCTGGCTGGTCTTCCAATGCGTAGAATCAGAACCCTGCAACTGATTCAGAATGCAGTAGCTTGTCTGGTTTTCATCTACAGAAGTTTTCTCATGTCACCCCACTGCTGCATTCACTTCACTGGCCCTGTGTAGCTGCCAGCATCAGATACAAAACCTTGACGCTCACCTACAAAGCCAAAAATGGAACAGCCCAATCTTACCTAAAGGCTCTGATTAAACCATGCTCTGTACCTCGTACCCTCCAAGACACGAGCTTGGCTCGATTGGATCTTCCACGTAAGATTAAAGGAAGACAAGCATCAAGACTCTTCTCCGTCCTGGCACCGAGGTGGTGAAATTAACTTCCACTGGATGTCCGAATGGCTGAGTTTCTCGCTGTTTTCAAGAGGCGACTAAAGGCTCACCTCTTCACCCAGCACTTAAGTGAAGACTGAAGTGAATACAACTGCATATTTATATATCCTCCTTAATTAAAAAAAAAACCCCACAACTTCTTGTGTTTTGTTTATTTCTCTACAACAGAGATGAGTAGGTTGTAGTTGGTTTGTGTTCTTGAGTTATTGAGGTTCTGTCTGCTAGGAAGAATACAAAGCACTTCTGTAAGTCGCTCTGGATAAGGGCATCTGCTAAATGCTGTAAATGTAAATAACAAACAACCAATCTTTGTCATAGGTCCCTCTAACCGACGCTAGGGGGCAGCGTCAGCTTAGTTACCATCTGGTGACTCTGACAGTTTATGCGATTGCATACGTGCACCTGCGCTTTCGCACTAATATGCAGCACCTGCCAGCCCAGGTATTTACTGTAAGTCCTGCTCCTGAGCTTGGCAGTGTGGGTGCATTCACCGTCGCTGTGCTACGTATCCCGACCCGCTGCTTATTCGCTCGGTGCGTATTTTCTAAGGTGGTCATTTTTTCGTAGGCTTTGGCCCGTTAGGCTCAGTGGACGACCGGCCTTGTCAAGGAGGTTGGTCTTGTAGAGTTCCAGAAGGACCAGAGGTAAGACAGGGATTAGTGTTAGTGTAGGGTTGAGATTTCCCCTCACTTTATTTTTCGCTATTCTGTCTCTGGCTGCCGCTGGTTACTTCCACGTTCCCTCGTTTCCAGTGATCGGCTGAATGCCATCGCATCTTTTCTTTTGGCTTGCTATCGATAGCATTTGTGTTTGCTTCGCTTCCTTATTTGTGTGGTAAGCGGGACGCACATTTCTTTCCCACGCGCGCCCTGTAGTAGTAGTATTTTCATTCAGAAAGACCGGAGCCTCAGCTCCGCCCCCTCTCCGTTTTCCAACTTGCTCGCACTGGGTGACGTCAGTGCCCCCTCCCTTCGCTCTCCTTTCAGCGTGACCCAGAGGTCTTGTGTGTGTGCGTGTGTGGGCTTTCCCTCACACACACAGGAGCCAGCTTTTATTGGGTTTTTGCTGTCTGGTGGCACGTTTGGTTAAACCACCGATCTCTGTCGCAGCCGACCAGGGTTTGACTCCCAGCCACTGAGGTAGCTTTATTTAGTTATTTATTTGTATTTTATTAATTACTGCTTTATTTCTTTGTTTATTTCAGTTCACTACTACCACCTGGAGCTAACTGCATTTGGATCACAACCCTTACGTTTTACTTTACACGGTTCATCATTTTCCTTTTCTTTTTTTAAAAACTATGGCGAACCGTAACAATCTTATGTGTTATTGGTTGTTAGCTGTTTCCGTTTTTCTTCTTAGTTTAAGTTTGCTTGTTCTGTTTGTGTTACACCATGTTCCTTGTCAATAAAACCCCATCACTTGCACTTACAGTGGGGCAAAAAAAGTATTTAGTCAGTTATTGATTGTGAAAGTTCTCCTACTTAGAAAGATGAGAGAGGTCTGTAATTTCCATCATAGGTACACTTCAACTATGAGAGACAAAATGAGAAAAAAAAAACATCAAGGAAATCACATTGTAGGATTTTGAAAGAATTTAATTGTAAATCATGGTGGAAAATAAGTATTTGGTCACCCACAAACAAGCAAGATTTCTGGCTCTCACAGACCTGTAACTTCTTCTTTAAGAAGCTCTTCTGTCCTCCACTTGTAATGGCACCTGTTTGACCTCATTATCTGTATAAAAGACACCTGTTCACAGCTGTCGAGGGAAATCAGGAAGAAAATTGTAGACCTGCACCAGGCTGAGAAGAGTGAATTTACAATAGGCAAGCAGGTTGGTGTGAATAAATCAACTGTGGGAGCAATTGTAAGAAAATGGAAGACATACAAGAGCACTGATGATCTCCCTCAATCTGGGGCCCCATGCTAGATCTCATCCCGTGGGGTCAAAATGATTATGAAAATGGTGAACAAAAATCCCAGAACTACATGGAGGAATCATGAATGACCTACAGAGAGCTGGGACCAAAGTAACAAAGGCTACCATCAGTAACACACTACGCCGAGAGGGACTCGGATCCTGCAGTGCCAGGCATGTCCCCCTGCTTAAGCCAGTACATGTCCAGGCCTGTCTAAAGTTTGCCAGAGCGCATATGGATGATCCAGAAGTGGATTGGGAGAATATCATGTGGTCAGATGAAACCAAAATAGAACTTTTTGATAAAAACTTGTGTTTGGAGGAAGAAGAATGCTGAGTTGCATCCCAAGAACACCATACTTACTGTGAAGCATGGGGGTGGAAACATCATGCTTTGGGGCTGTTTTTCTGCAAAGGGGACAGGACGACTGATCCATGTTAAGGGAAGAATGAACGGGGCCATGTATCGTGAGATTTTAAGCCAAAACCTCCTTCCATCAGTGAGAGCATTGAAGATGAAACGTGACTGGGTCTTCCAGCATGACAATGATCCCAAACAACGAGGCAACGAAGGAGTGGCTTCGTACAAAGCATTACAAGGTCCTGGAGTGGCCTAGCCAGTCTCCAGACCTCAACCCAATACAAAAGTTGTGGAGGGAGTTTAAGGTTTGTGTTGCTCAGTGACAGCCCCAAAACATCACTAGGGGAGACCTGCATGGAGGAGTGGGCCAAAATACCAGCTACAGTGTGTGCAAACCTAGAGAAGACGTTTGACCACTGTCATTGCCAACAAAGGTTATGTTTTATTGAGAATTGAGTTGATATTTTGTTATTGACCAAATATTTATTTCCCACCATAATTTACAATTAAATTCTTTAAAAATCCTACAATGTGATTTCCTGGATTTTTTTTTCACATTTTGTTTTTCATAGATGAAGTGTACCTATGATGAAAATTACACACCTCTCTCAAAAGCAAAACAAAATATTCTGATGTGGAAATTTATTTTTTATTGAATGAAGTGGGTTCAAATTGACAACTTTTATTTTCAATTCCAGGTATTTCAATCTTTAAAAAAGCGGCATTTCCGGCAGCAAATTACATGTACTGTAAATGCATGTAAAAAGTAAAATATCCTCCCAATCATTCTTGCTCACAGCATCCTTGTGAATTTGCTTTTTAACAGTGGCTCCTGGCTGTTAGATTTGGCCAAAATAATTTTATTACTGTTATTATTATTATTATTATTATTATTATTATTATTATTATTATTATTATTTTAAAATCATGTTATTAAACAATTATAGTTTGGTACTGTGAAGGAAAGAAGGCACTCAGCTCTAGCACGGCATAAATGGTTAGGTCTTACCAGCACAGGAGAAGGGACGCATCTGTAATAATGTGAGACATTGCTGGTTGAATATAATTTAAATTTCAAATATACTCATAGTACATATATAGTTATTCAGTGTACAATGTTTGGCATATTAAATGCCATTTTTTTTCATTTATTGTATACCTATGTTTTATTTATAAAACACTACTGATATGATACATTAGGTTGGGTGGTGTGAGCAGTGCCTCTTCAAGTTTAAATGAACCCTATTAATGCTACTGAGTTAAGCATAAAGAATTTGTGTCATTTCACCTATTCCTAGCCAAAAATTATTATGCAGATTATCCCTGCAAATCATATAAATTCATGTATGCTGTGGATTGGTTGATAAATGTACGCTGAGAATCTAATATTAGTAATTGTTTGTAAATTACAAAAAGCATGCCTTGCCTCAACGAATTCAACTATCAAAATGAACAGTTGTCACTTGGCTTGGATTTCACTGAACCTGTCATCTGTACTTTTTTACTGGACCATTTCATAAGCTGAGCCGAAGTGTCACTTGAGAAAACAGAATTCAAACTGAAGCAGGAAATTTATGAAGCAATGTTGTGCATAAATGATTCTTTGACAGAAATAAATACCACATTCAGAAAAATATGCAATACAATCAAAAGTCCAACATAGTCAAATAAATGTGTGTGGTAATGCTCTTGTTCGGTGTGTTTGTGTTTGGCTTGAGCAGGCTACAGAACGCACCATTTCAGAAACATCCAAGTTTTTCTGAATAACAAGCTGTATTATTAAACAAAGTGCTTGTTGAGTGTAATTTTGTTTATTTTTTTATATACACTCATATTATGTATTTATTATATTCTCTCGTTGTCAAAAAATAAAATAAAGCATCCAGATAGAAATGGTGGATTGCTTCAAAACCCTTCATGCAGTTACAGCAGATATGTAAATGATTACAGGTGTGGACTGATGAGACACTGGGTAAAAAATTGCTTCCCCCACTGCTCTATAAAAAGGCTCTCAGAGGCTACTTTTGGGTAGTGTACCCCTTGGTGAGAGATCGTTGACTGCTAGCCATGCCTCTATGACATATTTGCACGCAGCTGGACCTGTAGATGCTGCAAACTCATAGATTGCTGAAGCTGGTGTCTCAGCTGGTACCATAAATATTTGATTGACGATAAATCTGGTGACCGAGCAGGCCAAGAAAGTGTTGCAATCTGGCGGATACATTCCTGTTAAACCCTTGCTGTGCTTTGGTGAGCATTATTCCACTGAAAAATGCCAGTTAGAAACCCTGCCATGAGTGGCAACACATGTGGCTGCAGGATGTCCTGCACATATTGCTGATCCCTTAGCACCTCTTGTATCACTACTAGGGGTGACTGACTGTCATATGCAATGGCTCCCCAGATCATCACACCAGCACTTGGGGCAGTGTGTCGCTCCACAGCAAAGGCAGGATCGAGGTGCTCATCACAAGGCCTTCATACTCCAACCTGACTGCCATCAGATCCCAAATAAAACTTGGATTCATCACTAAAGCCAATTTGATACCAGGCCACAGCAGTCCAGGGCTATGTTTGCGATGTGTGTGTGCCCTCATGGAACCACTGCTCCTGACACCTCCTAACAAGTAGGTTAGAATGGCTTAGATTTCAGCCAATTTGTCGTAACATCCATTCTGCTTCTCTCAGTCCAATGATGTGCCCCCTCCCAAAGTCTGTTAACTGGGCAAATTGTCTTTGAATGCATCATAGAAGCATGTCTAGAAGTCAACGATTTCTCTCCAAGAAGTACGCTACCCAAAGCAGCCTCTGACAGCCTTTTTATAGACAGCAGGGGAAGTACTTTTATGCCATCTTGTGGCAATACCCAGTGTCTAATCGGACCACACCTGTAATTATTTATATATCTGACTGAGACAAAACTGCATGTCAAGTTTTGCAGCAATCTGACAATTTTATCTGGTTGCTTTATTTTTTGTCAAAGAATGTACTTCTTTAGTTAGTACTTTAATTTCAGTTAATTAAAATAAATTAAGTTCAGTCATGTCTGATGACACTTTTGATGTCTTTCGGATGTTATGCACACTTTACTCAATTCTCAGGAAACGTGTGAATTTTGGTCATACTTACTATAATTTTGGGACTATAAACATTTTCATGAAAAAAAAAAGTTTTACAAATGGTTTACTAATGTTTTACAAATTTGTTCTTGCTCGCATTTCATGAATGAGGTCTACTATGTTCTAAATGTTGGCTCTCAGATAGCAAGATGAAAATCCTCTGGGTCAAAAAGACTGGGAAAACATATAATTTTTGAATACCTACCTGTACATTAGCACTCTCACATGGCACATAGAGACCTTGCCTAAATGCAACTCAAGTATCTATGTTGGAGGTTGAGTACGCTGATGCATCTGTATGTTTCCTACTCAAAAGTTGAAACCTGCAGCCTGTGAGTGTGAAATTGCGTTAGCATGACAGAGCCATGTTAAAAATTGTTTTTTGCTTTTATATTTACATTCATAACTAATTTTCTTCCCAAAAGCAGGTGCATCTTTTAGTACACACTGACAATTTAGCTATCTCCTCAAAAATTTACCACCTAACAAATTATGCCCCAATTAAATGAACAAACTCTAGAAATGTCTAACTAATAAATTGCAGCAAAACGTTTTCTCAGAGGGGAAAGAAGGATGAAATATTTTTGAATCTGAAGCAGTTTTATGGTGACATAGCTGGAGCTTGGATTTGCTGTCTGTTGGGACCTGGAGTAGAACTTGTGTTAGAGTTGTTAGACAAGCAAAATGTGAATTCCTGTAAGTTGCTCAGAGACAGCAAATTGGACATAAGAATATTTACGGTTCACTGTTTCAGCCTATTTTTAAATTATTGTCATGGCATAAATTTATGCATATGCACACTGAAATTATAAAATACCTCTTTGAAATTATGACATGGCACTCTTTGCTCTGTCTTTAAACTAGCGTTTGTCTTGAGCTGTAATTTCCCTGAGCGGCCAGCATATGGAGATGTGTCTGTCAGCAGCCTATATGCAGGTGGAGAAGCCTACTTCCACTGCTTTACTGGGTACCAGTTACAGGGCCCCTCCACCATCACTTGTCACAATGCTACAACTCCATACTGGAGCGGAAAAGAACCTCAGTGTTTGGGTAAGTTAGACATGTAGCACAGCATAACACGAAGTGATGCATTACTATCAACTATTGCAGTTCATTATAGTGAATTAAAATGGAATAATCAGGGATGGCAGTGTCACTGAGATCTTGACTTAGACTTGAATAGAGGCTTATGAGCATTCTGTTAGCAGTCAATCATCTCAGTGCCTTTATTTTTGTCTTTCTCATTATTGTCTTTCTTTTGTTGCATATTCCACCAATAGTGGCCTGTGGTGGAATGGTGAAGAATGCCACACTTGGCCGTATCGTGTCCCCTGGTTTTCCCAGTAACTACAGCAACAACCTGACGTGCCAATGGATAATCGAAGCTCCAGAAGGTCAGCGGCTACATGTGCACTTTGAGAAGGTGGCACTTGCTGAAGATGACGACAGGTCAGTACATCAGTCTGCTTGCTCAGTAATAGGTTATTATCGTATTTCACACTATAATGTGACAAACTGATTATCCTGCTCATGTTTTACAAATGGCAGTTGAACAAGTTTTTTCACTACATGAATTCCTCCTGCAAAAAACAAGGATTTGTGAGTCAGTATGTGTGTGTGCATGAAATGTGTTTCATAACTATTATCTTCCATTTTGTTAAAGTCAATTGCTTTTCAACTATTCACTAGTAAGGTAGCAGACCATTACATCCAACAGACAGACCCATAATTATAAATCTATTGCCAACTTGGCTGGTTTTTCCCACATTTCTTTAGAGAATTACCATATTATCTCTTTGATCTGTTTTTAATCTCAGGTTAATCATCAAAAATGGGAACACCCCTGACTCCCCAACACTCTATGATTCATACAGAGTGGAATATTTGCCTAATGAGGGCATCTTCAGCTCCTCCATACATCTTTTTATTGAGTTTACAACGGATGGTTCAGGCACCAACACAGGAGTTGCCATCAGTTATGAAGGTATGGAAAGTTCTTTTTTCTAATAACAAGTGATTCACTATGCTTTAGACCACATTCTGTTAATCTGTGCTTGCAGACTATTTACCTGCTCTCCTGGTCTGAGTAAGCCCTGTGGTAATACCGGTGATTGTGTGGTAGGAGAAACTGGCTTTCAAAGGCATGCTTGCCAAGTCAAAATCATGTTTGCTGTTTATTATTTTAATTTCAGAAGCGGCTCTAAGTCACTGAGACCTACAGGCTGTTTTACCAAAATGAACACAAAATCATAACTGTTCACCATTACATATGAGGACTGGTTGTGTAGAAACCATGCTAATGCATTACATTTCTGAAACTATTAAAGAAATACCTAAGCTTTGTTTGTAATGTACAGTTAAAATGCTTGTGGGGATCTTTATGGAGAAGGATTTATGCTGCAGCAATAACCTAAAAAACACCTCAAAGCTTTACATTAACCTCTTGAAGTCCTCTTCAAAGATTGCTAACGTTTGTGGATTTTCCTCTACGGTCACTTGACCCAAACTCCATTGAGCATTTATGGGGCCACTTGAAGACAGAAATATGCAAGCATTCAGTAACATCACAAGATGCTCTTGGAATATTGTGAATTTATGCTGGGATAATACAAAATATAGTCATTTGATTTTGCCATGGCAGCTCAAGTGCAGTATACAGTGGTGCTTGAAAGTTTGTGAACCCTTTAGAATTTTCTTTATTTCTGCGTAAATATGAATAAATACATCATCATATTTTCACACAAGTCCTAAAAATAGCTAAAGAGAACCCAGTTAAACAAATAATACAAAAATACCCCCCCCTGTGCAGCAATAACTGCAACTAAACGTTTCCGGTACCTGATGATCAGTCCTGCACAATTTTATCCCATTCCTCCATACAGAACAACTTCAACACTGGGATGTTGGTGGGTTTCCTCACATTAACTGCTTGCTTCAGGTCCTTCTAAAACATTTCGATTAGATTAAGGTCAGGACTTTGACATGGCCATTCCAAAACATTAACTTTGTTCTTCTTTAACTATTCTTTGGTACTATTCTTTTAGAATTCTCTGATATAATTCAGAATTCATAGTTCCATCAATGATGGCAAGTCGTCCTGACCCAGATGCAGCAAAACAGGCCCAAAGCATGATACTACCACCACCATGATTCACAGATGGGATAAGGTTCTTATGCTGGAATGTCTAGTTTTCCTTTCTCCAAACATAACGCTTTTCTTTTAAAATAACAAGTTCTATTTCTGTCAGAGGTCCTACTGACCAATGCTAGAGGGTTAGTTTTCTCAGTAGGATCTCTGGCAGCCCCCGCAATTGCCCATGCCTGTCTGTAAGCTACGCGATTGCGGCAGATTTGCAACACCTGCTATTCTGGCTATGTAAGAGCCTCTCCAGGTATAGCAGGTGTTGCACCATTCAACCTGCATGCAGTTCGCGTTCCTCGATCATTGCTTCGGCTTTTACAGTGCGATCGCTATTTTGCCGCATGTTCCGAGACCTCACCCGTCTCACACTCATTACTGAGCCTGCCGCGCTTCTTCTATTTGTTTTATTTTGTTTAGGGAGAGTGGACGAACTGGGTCCGTTAAGGGGCTCAGTTCCTGTAGTGCCAGGAGGCGTGAGGTAACCAGTAGGAAGTAGATTTAGCGTAGGGCAAGCTTTTGCGTTTTTGTTTTGACCTGCGATCGCTCCCGGCTTCTTCCTCCTCTCGCTGCCTGCACGACGTGACTTAGGCTCACTCAGCGCCGTGCAAGAGGATTCTCCCCCCACCCTCCTCTCTCTCTCTCTCTCTCTCTCTCTCTCTCTCTCAGCAGTGCGGTCCTGAGCTTCTGTGTGTGTGAGCAGATTCATTGATCTCTTCCTCACACACAGAAGCCCAGTTTTTCTTTGTTATTTATTCATTTGTATTTTGTTAGCTATTGTTTTATTTCATTATTGGGTCCCAAATCCTTATGTTTCATTTTACACGGTTCGTCATTTCTTTTAAATATGGTGAACCGTAAGAGAATGCAGCAATCAGTTAACGGACCCAACATTAGCTCCTGGACCTCCAATTTGGAGGTCCCTAGTCGCCGCGGTCGGCGGGTTTCTTTACCCGGGTCTCGACTGGCTTTTGGGGGGCCATTCTATGACTATGGCTGGGTCACAGATCCTGTGAGCCACCTTAACCCTCCCAAATTGCCCAGCCCTCCTCGCTGTAACCACCAGCGTCCATCTGGGGTTCAGGTAGTGTTAGATGTGTCCACTACCTATCTGGATCCCCAGCTACTTATTCCTGCCTCGGAACCACACAGTATTTTTAATATTCTTCAAGGTTCCTGGGGGGTGCAGGAATATGTAGCTGAGTTCCTTGCCCTGGCTGAGGTGAGTGGCTTTAATGAACCGCCCCTCATTCACTATTTTAGACTGGGTCTCAAGGAGGAAGTGGACATGGAGCTGCTTTTCCTCCCAACCCCCACTTCCCTGGCCGAATTTTTTGACCTGGCCATGCTGGCCGAAGCCCGCATTAAAAGCCGGGCCAGGGAGAGGTTGGGTCCTAGAAGCAGTCTGTCACTTCCTCCTAGGCCGGAACGCCCCGAATCCGAGCATATAAGCTCTACACTTGGGCATTTAGCGCCGCCTAACCTCGAACCTGAGCAATTAAGCTCCGTTCCAGAGCTCGCCGCGCCCATTAGCCCCGAATTTGGGCATTTAGTGCCGTCTAGCTTCCAACCTGAGCAACTAAGCTTTGTTCTCGAGCTCGCCGCACCTGTCAGCATCGTACTTGGACATTTAGTGCCACCTAGCTCCATACCTGGGCTGAGCAATTAAGTTCCGTGTCTGAGTGTTTAGCGCCACCTAGCCCCGTATCAGAGCTCGCCGCGCCCGTTAGCACCGCATTCGGGCCTTTAGTGCGACACAACGCCGCTACTGAGTCAAGTCAAGTCAGATCTATTTATATAGCGCTTTTTACAGTGGAGCATTGTCTCAAAGCAACTTTACAAGTTTAGATTATCTCCTAATAACTACGTCCAATCCCAAATTGAGCAAGCCTAGGGTGACAGTGGCAAGGAAAAACTCCCTGAGTGTTATAGGAAGAAACCTTGGGAGGACCAAGACTCAAAAAGGGACCCAACCTACTTGGGCGGCGTAGATGATAAATCTAAGAGCGAAACTAAAGTCATGGTGTCAAAGTTCGAATAAAATGTGAAGTATGTAAATCGGCATTAAGTGGCCCGGGTATGATGGGGCTGGAGCTGATGACGGAAGCAGCTTGAGTGGAGCTGCAGTGGAGGAACATCATGTGTGGGGCTGGAACTGGACCGGAACACAACTCTGAGAGAAAACAGAAAATGTAATTAGTTATTATTAAGAGCACAGTGTCCATTAACAATCACTGATGCAATGTCAATCACTGATGTCATGTGTAGAATGAGACCCCGGCAGCATTAACTATAGCAGCATAGCTAGAAAGAGGAAAACTGGTAAGAAGCACAACCAAGAGGGATCAGATGAAACATTGGCAACCCCAAGGGAGGCAGAAGACAGCAACCCAATGTCTCTGATCACCATAAGACTCTTTGACTATGTACCCCCAGCTCTGCCCTTAGTCTAAGGCAAGGATACACGAGTCAAGATCACGAGGACCGAAGCCCAGTTCTGCCAGACCGCCCACCCGACACTCCTGGCTAACGGACAAGGCAGGCAGGCCAGACATGACTCCAGACTCCGGCCCCAGTGACCCAAGCCATGCATCCTGGTCTAAGTCTAGTCAAAAGCCTGCGCAAATAGTTATATCTTTAGCCTAGACTTAAAATTTTGGAGAGTGTCTGAGTCTTGAACGAAAGTGGGAAGTTTATTCCATAGAAGGTGGGCCATGTATGAGAAATTCCCTGCTGTGACTTTTTTAAGTCCTGTACCCTGCGAACGAAGTAGACGAGTTGGATTGTAAAAAGAGTTCACTCAGATAATGTGGGGCCAGGCCATGTAGAGCTTTATAAGTTATAAGAAGTATTTTGTAATCAATGCGGAATTTAACTGGTAACCAGTGTAGTGATGATAGAACAGCAGTGATATGATCAAATTTTCTAGTTTGAGTTAGCACTCGGGCAGCTGCATTCTGAACTAACTGAAGTTTATTTATAGATTTACTAGAGCATCCAGTAAGGCGTTACAGTAATCCAACCTTTAGTTATAAACGCATGAACAAGTTTTTTTCTGCCCATCATTAAAGAGAGGATATTTCTAAGTTTAGCGATATTACGTAATTGAAAGAAAGCAATTCAAGTGATGCTGCTAATGTGTGCATCAAAGGAGAGATCCTGAATCAAATGTGACCCCTAGGTTTTTTACAGACGGACTGGGCAATACTGGACAGCCATCTAGATTTAGGATAGATGTAGCCAACTTGTCTCTCATAGCCTTGGATCCCACTAATAGAACCTCAGTTTTATCTGAGTTAAGTAAGAAAAGATTAAATAGCATCCAATCTCTTATTTCCTTTACACAGTCCTCAATTTTGTTGATTGCAAGGCTGTCATTAGGTTTGGCTGATATGTACAGCTGTGTATCATCTGCATAGCAGTGGAAACTAATGCCATGTTTACGAATAACTGATCCTAGTGGCAGCATGCACAGAGAGAATAAAAGCGGGCCAAGCACGACCCCTGAGGCACGCCATACTTCACTTTTGAGAGCTTAGACCTTAGATTATTTATATGAACAAACTGGTACCTGTCAGTTAAGTAGGATTTAAACCAAGAAAGTGCTGGTCCCTTAATACCTACAGTATTTTCTAGTCTGTGTAGTAAAACAGCATGATCTATATTGTCAAATGCTGCACTTAAACTGAGCACGCAGTTGCAATTCCTGTGCCACCACCGTTGCTGCCGTGACCGTGTTCTTTCATCCGCCTAGACAGACGCCTCGTGCCCACTTTTTTCACGAGTCTTGCTAGGCCGACCTCTGCCCCTGAGCCGCCAGCACCGAGCTCCGGTCCTGAGCTGCTAGCGCCGAGCTCTGCCCCTGAACCGCCAGCGCCGCGCTCCGCCACTGAGCGTCCAGCGCTTGGGGGTGGGGGGGTTGGGGGGTGTTTGCTATCTGGCAGTAGCTGACCCGGTTTGGCGACGTGAGCAGCTATAGTGCGATTGTTTGTGCTTCAGACCTTCCGGGCTTATTATTGATTGAGTGGCGACACCTGTCGATGCATTACTCATGCATTTCACATGCCACGGGCTGACAGCACGACTCGCTTTCGCGCTGTCACTGCCTCCACTACGCCATTCAGGCCCTTCATCCGTTTCTTTTCTTTTGTTAGGGAGAGCGAGTATGTCTGCAGGCGCCAAGGTCTGCAGATGGGGCTGCTTAGTGGCAGCTCAGTAAAGGTAGGGCCCTAGACAGGGTAGGGACAGCTTTTTGTTTATTTTTTGCTTTCATTTTGCTCGGCTCCTCTGGCTGTTTTCAGCCTCGGCCCCGCTGTCTCTATACTCACGCCATCGCCCCCCGTCATTGCGATCGGGGGAAACCTCTTATCCCGATCGCATCTTGAAGAGGACGCAGTGTCACGGATGTGTGGCACGGATGCGGGGAGCGAAGTGGACGAGGTTAATAAACACTGCGTCCTCTTCAAGACGCGATCGGGATAAAAGGTTTCCCTCCGTCCGGGCTTCTGCTCACTGCGCATGCACAGACCTGATGCGCCGTTCACGCAGCGGAGAGACGCCGTAAGTGCATGCTGTGAATAGCGGCCCTGTACGCTTACAGCATGCACTTTCTTTTATTTAGTTTTATTAGTTAGTTATATCTTCTGTTTGTTTTCCTTTTATTTATTTATTTTTATTTTGGTTATAACTACCATCTGGAGCTAACTGCAATTGGGTCCCAATCCCTTTAGATTTTGTTTATACGGTTCGTCATCGTTTTTAATATGGCGAACCGTAACAATTTCGGTCTCATCCGTCCACAAAACATTCTTCCAGTAGTCTTTTGGCTTGTCCACGTGATCTTTAGCAAACTGCAGACGAGCAGCAATGTTCTTTTTGGAGAGCAGTGGCTTTCTCCTTGCAACCCTGCCATGCACACCATTGTTGTTCAATGTTCTTCTGATGGTGCACTCATGAACATTAACATTAGCCATGTGAGAGATGCCTTTAGTTGCTTAGAAGTTACCCTGGGGTCCTTTGTGACCTCGCCAACTATTACACGCCTTGCTCTTGGAGTGATCTTTGTTGGTCGAGTGATCTTTGTTGGTCGAGTGATCTTTATTGGCCACTCCTGGGGAGGTTAACAATGGTCTTGAACTTCCTCCATTTGTACACAATCTGTCTGACTGTGGATTGGTGGAGTCCAAACTCTTTATAGATGGTTTTGTAACCTTTTCCAGCCTGATGAGCATAAACAACTCTTTTTCAGAGGTTCTTAGAAATCTCTTTTGCTCGTGCCATGTTAGACTTCCATAAACATGTTGTGAAGAGCAGACTTTGATAGATCCCGGTTCTTTAAATAAAACAGGGTGCCCATTAAAACCTGATTGTCATCTCATTGATTGAAAACACCTGACTCTAATATCACCTTCAAATTAACTGCTAATCCTAGAGGTTCACATACTTTTGCCACTGACTAATATGTAATATTGGTCAATTTTCCACAATAAATAAATGGCCAAGTATAATACTTTTGTCTAATTTGTTTAACTGGGTTCTCTTTATGTGCTTTTAGCACTTGTGTCAAAATCTGATGATGTTTTAGGTCATATTTTTACAGAAATATAGAACATTCTAAAGGGTTCATAAACTTTCAAGTACCACTGTATGGTTGTTGTTTGAAATTTGTGTTGAAGTTTTGTTTTAATTATAGGAAATGTCTTCAAAACATTGTTCCACAGTAATCCCCAAAATAAGAATTTTATTCAGTGCCAAAGCTGAGCCCCTTACCATCATCAGACTGACAGTAGATATTACTCGCTTTCATTTTTAAAACATAACCAGTGGTAAAAATGAGATGAAATTTATATGAAGCAGCCAAATGCAACACACCAGATCATTATGGGAGAGTTTTCCCTCTGACCTGAAAGTATTGTTCACAGTAATTTTGTGTCATCTGCATAATGATATGCATTTATGATGCTGTCCAGCATAATGACTTATTATTATACAGTCTGGCATATTTAATGGGTCAGCTATTTAATGCACATGGCCAGCAACCTTTGGCAACATCTACATATATTACGGGTAAATAAATCAAAGCTGTAAGATGCACAACAATAGGACTTGTCTCCTCCTTAAGTTTCAATGGTGTGCTACATACTGTATGTGCTGATATAGGACCTATATAGGATTTATACTTCTTAGTTATTAGGAAGGTACTTACATGCATTTACATAGACACTGCTGAAAATCCATACACGATTCTGATATACTCAACCTCATACCTACAGTACTTTACTGTTCTGCAGTGATTTTTTGTTAGATAGAAATGCATGCATAATCTCTTTAAAATTTGAGTTAGAATCTTTGTGTATCTAAGATAAGGATTTTCATATGACTTTTCAGGTTCACAAAGGTGATTTGAATATTGATTGCATTTGAATATTTTCCATTCAACTAAATGCAGGATTTGGGCAAGCATATACAGTATACTAATCTACTTTCATGTTGAATATCAGCTACATAATTTGCAGAAGCCTTTTAAATGATGACAGTTTGAAAAAAGACAGTGATTGATGAAAATAAGTGGAGGTAGTAGTGCTACATTTAAAACATTGTCAGGCTCACAGCTTAAGCAAAGCACTATTCAACATGCTTTTGAATTAGACTGTAGCAGGAGACGTATCAAAGCCAGTCTGCCTGAGAGTCTAAATATAATTTAATTTCCTGCTCCACATTCAAATGTAAGCAATGATACTCATTACAAATCAAGCAGGCTTTGATGGGCTTGTTCATTCAGCTCTCTGCTGTTGCACATAGGAGGTGTCAGAAGCAACAGTTATTACGAGTGATTCACTAGGAGTTGTCCTTTTGAGGGTAACTGTATTCCTTGAAACATAATTAAATGTCTAGCAACATGACAGCAACCAATGGAGAGATACATCGTTCCTCTGTAACGCAGGTAGGCAGCAACCATCTTGGCTTCAACAGCCACACAGTCAAGGACATAGGGCAGGTGAAGGGTTTTTAAAGTAAGCATTAATGGCTCTAATCTATATACTGTATATGAGCTTAAATTCTTTAGTGATTGGTTAGAGTCATTCTGATCAAAGGAGAGTGATTTATGCCATAATGCCCCCATACCACTATAGTATGCTGATATTACTGAAAGTATGCAGGATTTTGAATATACTGGAACCAGATAGGGACTTCCCCATAGGAAATAGTGGATGTCACTACTAATGTTATTATTTGAATGGCTTCTTGGAACAAGGTACATTTGGCTAATGGGTTTGATTGTATTTTAAAGAAGATGTCATGCTTATTAACACTGTATTTATTTGCATTGACAGCTTTTGCACCAGGGCATTGCTATGAGCCCTTTGTCAAGAATGGCAACTTCACAAGCAGTGACATCACTTACATTGTAGGCACAGTGGTGGAATTCAGCTGTGAGCCTGGATACACTCTGGAACAAGGCTACGTTATAATTGAATGTATGGACTTCAACAACCCACAATGGAATGAGACAGAGCCAGCCTGTAGAGGTATCACTCTTATTTTCACCCTTTTCAAAAATTAACTTTTACTGGGTAGACCTAAATGCACACCAGAGACAAACTGCAGAGTAAACTGAGAAGGTTTGAGAAGTCAAAGTCAGATATATTTCTATAGCTTTTTTTTTTACAGTGCATCTTGTCTAAAAGTAGCTTTACCATTTTCTGTTATCTTCTATTATCTGAGCCCGAAGCCCAAATTGAGCAAGCCTAGGGCAACTTCCTAAACGATATAAGGAAGAAACCATGGGAGGACCAAGAATCAAAAAGGGACTCACTCCCCTGCAGCCTAGATGTTACATGTAAGAATTAAACCAAGTTACTTAACTAAAAAGTTTATAGTAATAAGCTAAATAAAATAAATATAATAGAGATAATGTAGTAGTATGAATAAGATAATAAAATAGATGATTATAGCATATAAGACAAAAGTCAATAAAAAAATGTTGAATAAAATAATGTAGAAGATATGCATATCGACATTACTTAGTCCAATACACAGAGTCACTGTAGGATGACAGAAGAACAGCTTAAGTGGAGCCAAAGTGGAAGAACATTTTAGAATGGCACTGGAATGGAGGAACATTTTATTGTGTGAGCTGGAACTGGTACCGGAAGTCGAGCTCATAGAGAAAAGATGATATGTTATTAAGATGATAAGATGATAAGTTATTGTTAAGAGCGTAGAGTCTATTAACAGAACATGTTTACACCACTAGCACAAGTGTAGCAGGAGACTCTCGCAGCATTAATTATGACAGTATGGCTAGAAAAGGAGAACCAGAAGGTAACACAGCAAAGAGGAATCAAGTGATCATACTTGAGAGACAATAAGACAACAATCCTGATGACCACAAAACTCTGGGTCTGATTATGAACCCCTGTCTCTGCCCTTAGGTATTCCTTTACCATTCCACAACAAACTGTGGTATTACTGATATCTAGAAGCATTTAACCACAGCAACTCCACCACAAAGTATCAGACCATGAAAAGGAGGTCGCTAATTGCTGTGCCTCGGTATAAAAGTCACCATCATGTAAAAAACTCACCAACACTCTGCTGACTCAGTAACTGCAGAGCTCTAAACCTCCTCTGGCATTAACATCTTAACAAAAACTGCACCAAGAGTTTCATGGCATGGGTTTCCATGGTCGAGCAGCTGTATACAAGCCTTATATGACCAAACATAATGGCAAGTGATGGATGAAGTGGTGTAAAGCATGCTGCCACTGAACTTTGAAGCAGAGGAAATTCTGTGGAGTGACCATTCACTCTTGTCCATTTGGCAATCTGATGGATGAGTCTTGGTTTGGCGAATGCCAGGAGAACATTACCTGCCTGACTGCAGTGTGCCAACTGTAAAGTTTGCTAGAGGAGGGATAATGCTTTGGGGCTGTTTTTCAGGGGTTGTTCTAGACCCCTTAGTTCCAGTGAAGGGAAATCTTAATGCATCAGCATACCAAGACATTTTGGACAATTGCATGCTTCCAACTTTGTGGCAACAATTTAGGGAAGGCACTTTTCTGTTCCAGAATGACTGTTCTCCAGAGCACAGAGCAAAGTCCATAACGACATGGTTGGGTGAGTTTTGTGTGGAAGAACTTGACTGGCGAACACAGAGTCATGACCTCAACCTTATCAAACACCCTTGGGATGAACTAGAATGGAGATTGCGAGCCAGGCCTTCTCATCCATCATCAGTGTTTGACCTCACAAATCTCTTCTGGATGAATAAAATTCCCAGAGACACAGTCCAAAATTTTGTACAAAGACTTCCCAGAGGAGTGGAAGCTGTTAAGGCTGCAAAGGGGTGAATCAACTCCATATTAATGCCTATTGAGTTAGAATGGGATATCATAAAAGCTCCTGTAGGTGTAATGTTTAGGTGTCCCAATACGTTTGTCCATATAGTGTATGTCCTTGCTTGCACCTCAGACAGATTAACCTTTAGCTTTCTCTTTCCAGGATTAAGACTCATATGAGACATAGCTAAAGAAAAATAAGATCTGTAATCTCTATAACAGCAGTGTTTTAGTAAGCGGTGTTTGTACAGTGGTGCTTGAAAGTTTGTGAACCCTTTAGAATTTTCTATATTTCTGCATAAATATAACTGAAATCATCATCAGATTTTTTTTTTAGAAGTCCTAAAAATAGATAAAGAGAACCCAGTTAAACAAATGATACAAAAATATTATACCTGGTCATTTATTGATATATACTTGGTTATTTATTGAAGAAAACGATCCCATATTACATATTAGTGAGTGGCAAAAGTATGTGAACCTTTGCTTTCAGTATCTATATTTTATATCTATATTTTCAGTACCCTCTATACTGTGGACTTCACACACAACACAACAACCTGCCACCTACAGAAGTTCTCTGATGACTCCACTATTGTCGGATACATTTTGGATGATGATGATAGCGAGTATAGGGAACTAATTGGAAACTTTAAGAAAACATAATGCTTTTCTTTTAAAATAACAAGTTCTATTTCGGTCTGATCCGTCCACAAAACATTCTTTCAATAGCCTTCTGGCTTGTCCATGTGATCTCTAGCAAACTACAGATGAGCAGCAATGTTCTTTTTGGAGAGCAGTGGTGTCACGCTCGCTGGCCACCACGCCAGCGTCACCTGCGCACGTTACATCACACGCACCTGTTCCTCATTTCATCATCACACCCACACTCTATTTAATCCGCACTCACCTCACTCTCACCGCGGATTATTGATGTCGGTGCGTCCCTACGCGCCGTTCCCGTCTCGCTTCCCAAACGCACACCGTCCGGTCTCGTCCATGCTCGTCCGCGTCTCTCACATCCCACAGGTTTGGCACGTTAGGCTCACTTCCTCGTTTTGTGTTTTGTTTTTCATACCCGTTTTCGGCTTCGGCCCCGTTTTCGTTATCCACCCGTTTTCAGTCCTCGCCTGTTCCTTTCGCTGTGTCTGCCTTAGTTTGTTTATTTCGTTAATAAATCACCCCTTTGCTTTTGAACCTGCGTTCGTCTCCTGCTTCCCATTCGGCTCAAGCCGTTTACAGAATAATCCGCCTTACAACATGGAGACGGCAGGTTCTTTTGGTTTTTCGTTTTCTCTCGGGGAGCGTTTCTATGGCGAACCCCGGTGCCTCCTGCTGGCCATTTGTGGTACAGTGCAGGGCTTATTTTGATTTCTACCAATTCGATTCCGAGCACGAAAAGGTATCCTTTTTGTTCCTTCACCTTGGCGGTGAAGCCCTGGTTTGGGCCACCCACATGTGGCCGGTGCTTCCGGGTGGGTACCATTGAACTATTTCTGGAGGAGCTGGAGTTCGCTTGGCTCCCCATGGGACTCCCCGGGCATCGACGCTGTGGGTTTCCAGCCCTGCAGAACCCGTTCGCCCTGTCCGGTCTGCACGGGCTGGTAAAGTGCTGGATCCCCAGCTTACCACCAGCCGGACCGCCCTAACCAGGCGCCATAGCAAACTGCCTGCAGACAACTCATTTTAGTCGCTCTTGTTTTTTGCCCCGACCCTTCAGTTCCTAGCGTTCGTGTTTCCAAACACGCCTCAGAACCCCTGGTTTCTCGATGGTGGGTACCGCTCGATCGGCTTCCTCGACACCTGCACTACGTTCGTTTGGGACACGGACGGTCACATCACCCCCGCTCGTGCCCACTCCCGCGTCCCGGATGTTGGTGCCAGTGGCTGCCCCAAGGACATCTGCAGTTCCGGTGGCTGCCCCAAGGACGTCTGGCAGTTCCGGTGGCTGCCCCAAGGCACATCTGCAGTTCCGGTTGGCTGCCCCAAGGACGTCTGCAGTTCCGGTGGCTGCCCCAAGGACGTCTGCAGTTCCGGTGGCTGCCCCAAGGCACATCTGCAGTTCCGGTGGCTGGCCTCCAGGGCGTCTGCAGTTTCGGTGGCTGCCTCCAGGGCGGTCTGCAGTACCGGTGGCTGCCTCCAGGGTGTCTGCTGTCCCGGTGGCTGCCCCCAGGGCACCAGAAGCCTTTCTAAAGGCTCCATCCACGTCCGAAGCTTTTCCTCCAAAGGCCACTGCCTCCACGGAGACTCCGTCTGAGCAAGTCTCCTCCGCGGAGACCCGTCTGAGACCTCACTAACGGCCGCAACCCCCAGAGGAAAACCGTTCGGAGATTGTCTCCTCCATAGAGACCCAAGTCGTAGCCTCTGCTGTCAAGCATCACGTCGACCACGACTCTGCTCTCAAGCATCACGTCGACCACGACTCTGCTCTCAAGCATCACGTCGTCCCACGACTCTGCTCTCAAGCATCACGTCGTCCACGACTTTGCTTCAAGCATCACGTCGTCCACGACTCTGCTCTCAAGCATCACGTCGTCCACGACTCTGCTCTCAAGCATCACGTCGTCCACGAACTCTGCTCTCAAGCATCACGTCGGGTTCCACGACTCTGCTCTCAAGCATCACGTCGTCCACGGACTCTGCTCTCAAGCATCACGTCGTCCACGACTCTGCTCTCAAGCATCACGTCGTCCACGGACTCTGCTCTCAAGCATCACGTCGTCCACGACTCTGCTCTCAAGCATCACGTCGTCCACGACTCTGCTCTCAAGCATCCGTCGTCCACGACTCTGCTCTCAAGCATCACGTCGTCCACGACTCTGCTCTCAAGCATCACGTCGTCCACGACTCTGCTCTCAAGCATCACGTCGTCCACGACTCTGCTCTCAAGCATCACGTCGTCCACGACTCTGCTCTCAAGCAATCACGTCGTCCACGACTCTGCTCTCAAGCATCACGTCGTCCACGACTCTGCTCTCAAGCATCACGTCGTCCACGACTCTGCCTCTCAAGCATCACACGTCGTCCACGACTCCGCTCTCAAGCATCACGTCGTCCACGACTCCGCTCTCAAGCATCACGTCGTCCACGACTCCGCTGACAAGCATCACGTCGTCCACGACCCCGCTGACAAGCATCACGTCGTCCACGACTCTGCTCTGCAGCCACTAGTCGTCCACGACTCTGCTCTGCAGCCACTCGTCGTCCACGACTCTGCTCTGCAGCCACTCGTCGTCCACGACTCTGCTCTGCAGCCACTCGTCGTCCACGACTCTCTCTGCAGCCACTCGTCGTCCACGACTTCTGCTCTGCAGCCACTCGTCGCATCCACGACTCTGCTCTGCAGCCACTCGTCGTCCACGACTCTGCTCTGCAGCCACTTCGTCGTCCACGACTCTGCTCTGCAGCCACTCGTCGTCACGACTCTGCTCTGCAGCCACTCGTCGTCCACGACTCTGCTCTGCAGCCACTCGTCGTCCCACGACTCTGCTCTGCAGCCACTCTCGTCGTCCACGACTCTGCTCTGCAGCCACTCGTCGTCCACGACTCTGCTCTGGGCAGCCACTCGTCGTCCACGACTCAGCCCTGCAACCGCTCGTCGTCCACGACTCAGCTCTGCAGCCGCTCGTCGTCCACGACTTAGCTCTGCAGCCACTCGTCGTCTCTGCTACCAAGCAACGTCGCCTCGCCTCTGCTGTCAAGCAACGCCGCCTCGCCTCTGCTGTCAAGCAACGCCGCCTCCTCGCTCTGCTGTCAAGCAACGCCGCCTCGCCTCTCTGCTGTCAAGCAACGCCGCCTCGCCTCTGCTGTCAAGCAACGCCGCCTCGCCTCTGCTGTCAAGCAACGCCGCCTCGGCCTCTGCTGTTCAAGCAACGCCGCCTCGCCTCTGCTGTCAAGCAACGCCGCCTCGCCTCTGCTGTCAAGCAACGCCGCCTCGCCTCTGCTGTCAAGCAACGCCGCCTCGCCGCTGCTCTCAAGCATCACGTCGTCCACGACTCTGCTCTCAAGCATCACGTCGTCCACGACTCTGCTCTCAAGCATCACAGTCGTCCACGACTCTGCTCTCAAGCATCACGTCGTCACGACTCTGCTCTCAAGCATCACGTCGTCCACGACTCTGCTCTCAAGCATCCACGTCGTCCACGACTCTGCTCTCAAGCATCACGTCGTCCACGACTCTGCTCTCAAGGCCATCACGTCGTCCACGACTCTGCTCTCAAGCATCACGTCGTCCACGGACTCCGCTCTCAAGCATCACGTCGTCCACGACTCCGCTCTCAAGCATCACGTCGTCCACGACTCCGCTCTCAAGCATCACGTCGTACACGACTCCGCTCTCAAGCATCACGTCGTCCACGACTCCGCTGACAAGCATCACGTCGTCACGACCCCGCTGACAAGCATCACGTCGTCCACGAACTCTGCTCTGCAGCCACTAGTCGTCCACGACTCTTGCTCTGCAGCCACTCGTCGTCCACGGACTCTGCTCTGCAGCCACTCGTCGTCCACGACTCTGCTCTGCAGCCACTCGTCGTCCACGATCTGCTCTGCAGCCACTCGTCGTCCACGAACTCTGCTCTGCAGCCACTCGTCGTCCACGACTCTGCTCTGCAGCCACTCGTCGTCCACGACTCTGCTCTGCAGCCACTCGTCGTCCACGACTATGCTCTGCAGCCACTCGTCGTCCACGACTCTGCTCTGCAGCCACTCGTCGTCCACGACTCTGCTCTGCAGCCACTCGTCGTCCAACGACTTGCTCTGCAGCCACTCGTCGTCCACGACTTCTGCTCTGCAGCCACTCGTCGTCCACGACTCAGCCCTGCAACCGCTCGTCGTCACGACTCAGCTCTGCAGCCGCTCGTCGTCCACGACTCAGCTCTGCAGCCACTCGTCGTCTCTGCTACCAAGCAACGTCGCTTCGACCTCTGCTGTCAAGCAACGCCGCCTCGCCTCTTGCTGGTCAAGCAACGCCGCCTCGCCTCTGCTGTCAAGCAACGCCGCCTCGCCTCTTGCTGTCAACAACGCCGCCTCGCCTCTGCTGTCAAGCACGCCGCCTCGCCTCTGCTGTCAAGCAACGCCGCCTCGCCTCTGCTGTCAAAGCAACGCCGCCTCGCATCTTGCTGGTCAAGCAACGCCGCCCATCGCCTCTGCTGGTCAAGCGTCGCCGCCTCGCCGCTGCTGTCAAGCGTCGACGCCGCCGCTCGCCGCTGCTGTCAAGCTCGCCGCCTCGCCGCTGCTGTCAAGTTCGCCGCCTCGCCGCTGCTGTCAAGCGTCGCCGCCTCGCCGCTGCGGTCAAGCGTCGCCGCCTCGCCGCTGCTGTCAAGCGTCGCCGCCTCGCCGCTGCTTGTCAAGCGTTCGCCGCCTCGCCGCTGTCTGTCAAGCGTCGCCGCCCTCGCCGCTGCTGTCAAGCGTCGCGCTCGCCGCTGCTTCTTCAAGCGTCGCCGCCTCGCGGCGCTGCTGTCAAGCGTCGCCGCCCCTCGCCGCTGCTGTCAAGCGTCGCCGCCTCGCCGCTGCTGTCAAGCGTCGCCGCCTCGCCGCTGCTGTCAAGCGTCGCCGCCTCGCCGACTCTGCTGTCAAGCGTCGCCGCCTCGCCGACTCTGCTGTCAAGAGTCGCCGCCTCGCCGGCTCTGCTGTCAAGCGTCGCCGCCTCGCGGTCTCTGCTTTCTGTCAAGCGTCGCGCCTCGCCGGCTCTCTGCGTCAAGCGTCGCCGCCTCGCCGGACTCTGCTGTCAAGCGTCGCCGCCTCGCCGACTCTGCTGTCAAGCGTCGCCCGCATCGCCGACTCTGCTGTCAAGCGTCGCCGGCCTCGCCGACTCTCCTGTCAAGCGTCGCCGCCCTCGCCGACTCTGCTGTCAAGCGTCGCCGCCTCGCCGACTCTGCTGTTCAAGCGTCGCCGCCTCGCCGACTCTGCTGTCAAGCGTCGCCCGCTCGCCGACTCTGCTGTCAAGCGTCGCCGCCTCGCCGAATCTGCTGTCAAGCGTCGCCGCCTCGCCGACTCTGCTGTTCAAGCGTCGCCAGCTCGCCGACTCTCGCTGTCACAGCGTCGCCGCCTCGCCGACTCTGCTTGTCAAGCGTCGCCGCCTCGCCGACTCTGCTGTCAAGCGTCGCCGCCTCGCCGACTCTGCTGTCAAGCGTCGCCGCCTCGCCGACTCTGCGTTCAAGCGTCGCCGCCTCGCCGACTCCGCTCGTCTGCTTCCAGTCGTCGCCATCCGCTCTTTCAGCGTCGCCTCATCGGTGCCCCACGCGCCGACCCGCGCCCGACTGTTGGCGTCCCCTCCTGGGGTCCGCCCGACGAGGAGACCCCCCGAGGCAGGACTGCGGCCAGGGGGCTCTTTCTGGAGTCCTAGCTCCGTCTCGGACTCCTTGGGGGGGGGCTCTGTCACGCTCGCTGGCCACCACGCCAGCGTCACCTGCGCACGTCACATCACACGCACCTGTTCCTCATTTCATCATCACACCCACACTCTATTTAAACCGCATTCACCTCACCGTCACCGCGGATTATTGATGTCGGTTGCGTCCCTACACGCCGTTCCCCGTCTCGCTTCCCAAACGCACGCCGTCCGGTCTCGTCCATGCTCGTCCGCGTCCCTCACATCCCCAGGTTTGGCACGTTAGGCTCACTTCCTCGTTTTGTGTTTTGTTTCATACCCGTTTTCGGCTTCGGCCCCGTTTTCGTTATCCACCCGTTTTCAGTCCTCGCCTGTTCCTTTCGCTGTGTCTGCCTTAGTTTGTTTATTCGTTAATAAATCACCCCTTTGCTTTTGAACCTGCGTTCGTCTCCTGCTTCCCATTCGGCTCAAGCCGTTACAAGTGGCTTTCTCCTTGCAACCCTGCCATGCACACCATTGTTGTTCAGTGTTTTTCTGATGGTGGACTCATGAACATTAACATTAGCCAATTTGAGAGAGGCCTTTACTTGCTTAGAAGTTACCCTGGGGTCCTTTGTGACTATTACAACTATTACACACCTTGCTCTTGGAGTGATCTTTGTTGGTCAGCCACTCCTGGGGAGGGTAAAAATGGTCTTGAATTTCCTCCATTTGTACACAATCTGTCTGACTGTGGATTGGTGGAGTCCAAACTCTTTAGAGATGGTTTTGTAACTTTTACCAGGCTGATGAGCATCAGCACGTCTTTTTCTGAGGTCCTCAGAAATCTCTTTTGTTCGTGCCATGATAGACTTCCACCTACGTGTTGGTGCCCCCTCAAACCTGATTGTCAGCCCATTGACTGAAAACACCTGACTCTAATTTCACCTTCAAATTAACTGCTAATCCTAGTGGTTCACATACTTTTGCCACTTACTAATATTTAATATTACTTCATTTTCCACAATAAATAAATGACCAAATATAATATTTTTGTCTAATTTGTTTAACTGGGTTCTTTATGTACTTTTAGCACTTATCTCAAAATCTGATGATGTTTTAGGTGAAATTATGCAGATGCTGATGATATTTATGCAGAAATATAGAAAATTCCAAAGGGTTCACAAACTTTCAAGCACCACTGTATGTGTGTTTTTCTGCGAGTGTGTCTCTGAGACAGTTTTGATGATATTCTTGTGTGTATGTACGGTAAATATTCATTGTTGTTGTTTGTGTGTGTTTTACAGCTGTGTGTAGTGGGGAGATCACTGATTCTGCAGGAGTGGTGTTGTCTCCTAACTGGCCAGAAGCCTATGATAAAGGGCAGGACTGTATTTGGGGAATTCATGTCGAGGAGGACAAGCGCATCATGCTGGACATCCAAGTGTATGTGTCTCAGTCCATTCTCACGCATTAATTTCTGGTCAACATGTATGCATGGTTTTGGAGAAATATACACTGACTTTGGTTCTTTGTTCCTCTTGTCTATAGGCAGTGCATTACATAAATAATTTTTACTACTTGAAAAGCTTTCATAGCACGATAGAGTAAATTCCCATGCCTTCTGTCTGTACAGTTAATGCTAGTGATGTTGCGGTTGTCACTGCAGTGAGATCTTGTGCATCAGCATGACCCATACTGCTGCTATACAGTATGATATATTTATAACCACACTACCCAACAACTTCACATTGCAAGCTCAGCCCAGAATTCAAACCCAGGTCCTCAGAAACTGTTGGCTCTTACCTATGAGCCACAGGAGCTGCATTGATGTCAGTAATGTGGGTCATATCATTGCCATTCAGAAACTCATTGGCCACATGCATAATTTGTCAGTATACCAGGCATTGTTCAGATGTGGGGAAATCATGAACAAAACATGACTTATTTTATGAAATGCAGAACTACGAAATTCATGCTTACTTAAAATGACATGGTGGTCCAACCTCCAACTCCAGCAAATGTTTGGAAAAACCACATTCTGGTGTTATCCTGCAGTGTAATGTGCTTCTTTGATTGAGTCGGTGCATCCATTATGGACAATGTTATATGTAAAGTGCAGTAAGTAATGTAGGCTTAACAGCAGTGCATCAACTCGCTTTGTGACTCCTAAAACCAGTGGCAGAAGATCAGTCATCGTTTAACTTAAGGTAGAGAAATTCTACCTCTGTAATATACTTTTTGGATTCTGGTTTCCAGTTCTGGTGAGTCTTAAATCGGGTTCATTTTTTGTAGTTTTTAAAGCTTTCTTTTGATAAAGAGTTTCATGATTAGCTAAGAAGAGGATACAAAATACTGCAAATAATAATGCTATAATAATAGTAATTATCTCTACAGGAGCATATTTACAATTCATTTTAAAATTTAACCTCTCCTCAGACATTTTGGCTTTTGATTTATTTCCTTTTATAAGACATCTGCTGCCTGTAGCAAACATTGCTTTGGTATATGGATTTGTTACTAGAGGCTTTATGTGATTGTTCCAGGGTTTGACCTGCCCCCAGACAATATGATTCATAAGGTTTTGCTTTATTGCTTTATCATTGTGAGTCAAATGTAGTGTGAATTCTGTCAAATCACTTTTGTCCTCTTGTAAAGTATAATTTGTTAGCATGTATAAGAAAGCTATAAAGACGCTAACTATCATGAATACAAAGAAAAAAGAGCAGACTGGGGGAACAATTCTGACCTGAAGTGATAGCTGCATATAAAGGTTAATTAGACCCCCTCCCCACACATAAAACTAATTATGAATTTAGGTGTTTAATAAACGTGGAATCACTTATTTAGAGCAGAAGAGCAAGTGTTGTGTATGAGATTTCTTGGTCAAGTGGAGTTGAACAATACAACACCTGGTGTGTAAACTACAGATAGATTATTCATGCATTTTTCAGTTGTTTAGTATACCTTCATTAAGATTCATTCATTGGCTTGTGTCCTCTTCTTTTTCACTATTCTATGGCTTTTTCAAGTTTCATTGGTTGGGTACTGTAATAAATGACATTCTGGATGTTGTGCAGGAGAAACCGGCAGCCTAATTAATTTCTGGTTTGTTGGGAGGGAGGGTGATTCAAGGACAACTATGGTTTCCCCATCTGTTATCAGAGCGGATCCTGAAAATATGTTCTGTGCATGCAGAGTGTGCAGTGTGAATGCTGTGTCTCTTATCTTTTTAAGTAAACTGCCATTCCTATAATTTTGTCATCTGTGTTGGTTTGACATAGCACTGAAATTTCGGAACAACTCTGTGTAGTGAATACTCAAACAGTATAAGAAAGGCTATGTGGTGGAGCCTTTCATCTTACTTTAATTTTACAAATGAGCTAATTTGTTAAGTGTCATATGGGACATTTTTAGTCAGACACATCCAATGACAAGTATAAATTGAATAATTAGGCAAGGAGGATGTCCACCACAGCTGTTCAGCCAAGAAAAGCAAGAGAGGAATATGATAATAACAAATCTTCTCCTAAGGCTGCGATAGAAGCAGATTGTTGGAGGCTTTTTACATGACATTTTCCCATGATAACAACCACACTCCCATTACCAATGATAATTCAGCAACACATCCTGCACTAATGATGACTAGAGAACATTAACATGTACTAATGGATGATTAATGCATTTGCATGGAGGTGTGTCGACCTGATGCTCTGTTCCCTGACCTGTGAGACTGGGTGTGGAAAAGGCGGGTCTTATGTGACAGCTGGCACATCCACACAGCTTTTGCTTAGGCATGCATAGAAATCTGATTTTATTACGAGTTGTGCTGACCCTGTCCTCTGGTGCTAGAGTTCAGCGTTGACTCACGTTTCGGCCTGGGCATGCTTGGTTCAATCGCGCATACGCCAGCGCTCATTTAGCGCTGATTGTGCGATTGGTGACACCTGCGGGCAAGAGTATTTAAGTGCACACTCTATCCCTGTCAGGTGTCGCACTCTCACAGCGTATTCTGAAACCTCACCCATCTCTCATGCGTGTGTTTTTGTGGTTTTTGCTCTTTTTTGCTTTAAAACAAAAGAAAGCATGTAGCAACGTCCTTTCAAAGTGCAATCGTGGGAAGCAGCGCCCCCCACGCAATCGCGCTTTGAAAGGATGCTCTGTCTTTTGATTTCGGCGCCTGTGTCACTCTCCCTAATCCACTGGAGTTCCGGTGCATGCCTTTGCGGTGCTCCACTAGGGTACCAATTCTCTGCGCAAGCGCAGACCCATTACGCCTTTTGTGTAGCAGAGCTATGCCATAAGTGCTGGTCAGCTTGAGTGCGCTGAGCGCTTGTTGCGATCCCTTTTTGTTCCTTTGTTTTCTTTTTTTCTCCACAGTGACTGAGTGGCATGCTCAGTTTACATAGTCATTACCGATGTCAGTGCCCAAGGTTTGACGGGGGGGCGGTGCACGGTCTTGCCCTGTCAGGTGTCCTCACAACATCCGAGACCTCACCCTTCTCTCATGCGTGCGCTCGCGATTTTTGCTGTTTTTTGTCTTAGGGAAAGCAGGTGGTTCGTAGACCGCCAGCAACAGTACGGTTTAGGGGCTTCCGTCTGGAGCTGACTGCAATTGGGTCCTAAAACCCCTTTTCAGTTTTCCTTTCATGGTTGGCAAACCGTAACAGATTTTTGCCTTAATGTGACTGTAAATGTTTTTTCAGAGCTGTGTTGACATGCACATCTGACATGAGGCAATTTCATATGTGGTTCATATGAGGAAATGCCTAAATAAATGGCCGAACATGGCCACAGGAGGACATTGATGCAGTGTCAAAGGAAAATAAAATCTTAAAAGTGAAGTTTAAAGATACAGAGGACGCAAACCACAGATTTGCACATGCGTGACAGTTTCAGAATGTGAACAGATGAAAGTTCAGACAGATGTCTGATATAGGTCACATTAAAAGATAGTGTGAACAATCTTTAAGAAAATCCAGATTTGGTTAGAATATTGGATTTGGGCCACTTTGCCACTTTAGCCATATACGTGCACTTGGGGAGCCCTCTGCTGGAGGTGCTTGATATAGTACAATGGTGCTTGAAAGTTTGTGAACACTTTAGAACGTGTGTGAAAATCTGATGATGTTTTAAGTCATATTTATGCAGAAATATAGAACATTCCAAAGGGTTCACAAACTTTCAAGCAGCACTGTATATATACAGAGCAAAACCATTATGAACAATTACAGATTTACACTGATCATCACAACTGGGGAAAAAATGTAATAACTTAGATGACTAAGTTAGATAATCTCTGAAAGAGCCTGTGGGGTGATCCTGGTCAGCAGTGGTGAGTAGCTACCAACAGTGGTCCGAGCAGAAACAAAGCGCATACTGGTGTTGTGCTCTGAGTTCATCGATGCTTGAGATCAATTAAGACTTGCCCTGTCTGGTCCGAACTTGTGTTTTGAGTACAAGACACAGAAAGTTTAGTGCTAGTTACTGAAGTTATGTTACAACCCACAGCAGAATCACACCATTCTGGGTATGGTACTGCATAGCTGCAGAGTGCTAACCGTACTAACACCTGTCCACAATTTATGCAATAAAGGCTACAATATGCAAAAAACATCAGCACTGGACCATGGAGCAAATGATCAAAGATTGTTTGTTTCATTTTATATTACATCAGGTGGACAGCCTGGTACCTTGCACAGTTTACCAGGGGAAGTGATGGCACTAGTATGCATTCTGGGAAAAAAACAAGCTCATAAAGTGAGTTTGATTATCTGGGCAATGTTCTATTGAGGAATCCTGAGACTGAGCATTCAAGTGGACATCAATTTGACATACATGTGCAAGCTCCCTATAACTGAGGAGCAGGGACCCAACTTCATTGTAATTTGTTTCTTTTATGTGGCTCTTGATTTTCCATTCCCTTCTACTTATCTTGAATTGCACAGATTGGTATTGACTCAGATCATGCATTGTGTGTCGGGACTGTGTATACACTGCTCTCTTGTAGCTTTGCTGCATACTTAACTTCGTAGTTAGTGCTAAACTAAATCCATACAGCTAATTTCACTTCTTTATTTGAGCAAGCTTCATCCCTCTGATAATATTTACTGCTGAAATTAATGTTGGTATCTTTTATTTAACACATGCTGTCAGCTCTGGCACTACCTACTGACACTTACTCATGCTTGACTTTTCTTATCTCAACTACATCCTATTAGCTTTGAATTAAACAAACTGATTTGGTCCAAAGGTCATCCTTAATTCTCTGTGGTCTGATGTTAACTCTTATTTTATGTGCACTTTCTCCTAGTTTGTTATGCAGTGTCTGTGACTGATTTTGAGCATCCCCGATCCTTCTCTCTTCTCTTGTAGATACATCACATGTGAACAATAAGCAGTGTATTATATCATGTAACAACAACAGTTTATATTGTTGTTTCCTGTTAGATGCTATAATAGTAAGCTCAATGGCATTTTCTAGCAACCTTGGCTAAAAGTCAGACCATTTTGTTGTGCTGTGACATTTCTTTTTTTTTTAAACTTGCATGCAAGTGTAATATATTCTGAATATGTGAGGTGGCAGCTGTTCTGTGAGCCAAGAGGAGTTTTTTATTAAACAAAATGAAATTACTGTCAGCAAACAGAAAACATGATTGATTTTCTCAGAAGATACAGCACACCGCTTTGCAAAGCCTTATTTTATTTAAGCTCAGAAATTCCTACATGTTTTATTTCAGTCTCTGGTCATGACAGCAGGTGCGGGTGTCTTACGGCCTAAACATGTTTGGACAACATAACAAAACTGATTTTTGAAGTGAAATAGGACAGGGTAGTGCAGAATACAGCAATTCATATGCATAAAAACTTGGATAATGTGTTTATGCAGACACATTTTTGCAGTCAGCTTTCATGTATATTCAACAATTTTTGAACATTAATTGCTGATTATTGGACCAAAGATTATGAATTATACTGTAGCCTCAATAGCTGGATTGACCGCCATTCGAACTCTGGTTTTTGTTTTTCTACCTCTCTCCACCAAGTCACACTCCAGGACACTGGAATGTGGAAAGGACTACCACCTGGACAGACTCTTCACAGATTAATGGCCACGATAACCAACCCTTTTCTCAAACCAACAGAAGAAATTTAGCACCTGGCCCACCTGTCAGATAACCCCTGCATCTCACCATCGTAAACTAAGCCAATGTGTTAGTTTTAAAAGAATTTCTGACACTCTCTACACCAAACTCCCCCATTCTAGGAGAAGTCTGGCCTAACTTTTGCAAAGAAAAACAAAGATGCCTTCCCACTTTTCACTTTTTGCGACACACGTGTCCAGACAAACTGGAGCCAGAAAGGACAGCCCAGTGACCTCAGCCTTTTAAAAGACATATTCTTAATATCATTATTAACGTTTGTTGGGACTAGATTGCCTCTGCATGGACCGTTCAGCAAGAAAACACCTGAGAACTGCTTTATAATGAATCCAAACACCCACACACACACCCTGTCTCTTTCTTATAGGTAATTTGGTCAGGGATGTTTGTTCATATACATATATACACGCATGTCTCTGATTCCCCATGTATTTTCATGCCTATTTGTTTAATGTCTTTAGTGTAATGACCATTCCTGTAACGTTGAACTCTGAGTGAGGAGACAAACGCAGCCACTGGATAACGAGGAAAGCTTTAATGCAGGCACAGGAAACGTGGGATACAGAGAGGACGGGCAAGGAGCGAGGAGCATGGAGAGAGAGGTAGGGAACCAAGTGAATCGGCGAGTGCTGTATGGAGAATGACGCTTAAATAGGGTGGAGTAATAGAGAGTCAAACGGGAACAGGTGTAGGAGATTAGTAGGTGGGAGAAGATGATCGCTCCAAAACGCTAATGTTTCGATCCCGGCTGCTGGTGGGCGTGACAGTACCCCCCCCCCCTCGAAGGCTGCGTGCAGGAGGGAGCGCGGCGGGCGACGGCGGCGGCGGTGGCGGACCCCGAGGAGGACTTGCGCGGACGGCCAGGATGGGCCGCGTGGAACTCCTGGACGAGGAGGGAGTCGAGAATGTCCCTGGCATCGACCCAGCTGTGTTCCTCCGGACCGTAACCCTCCCAGTCGACCAAGTACTGCAGCCACGCACCCCGCCTACGGGAGTCCAGGAGGCGACAGACCGTGTAAGTGGCAGTCCCGTCCAGCTCCGCAGGAGGCGGCGGGTCGAACGGAGAAGAGTCATCCAGAGGACAGGGAACCCAGGGTTTGAGGAGAGACACATGGAAGGTAGGACAGATGTGGAGATGCGAAGGCAAGTCGAGCTTGACAGTGACGTCGTTGATCCGCTTGACAATCTTGAAAGGACCGAGGAAGCGGGGAGAGAACGGGGTACTTCCTGACGTGTGACGGAGGTCCCGCGTGGACAGCCACACTCTATCACCCGGTTGGTGCGGGTGTCGGAGCGGGACGGCGGTGACGGTCCGCGTGCCTCTTATAGCGGCGGATGGCTCGGTCGATCCGCTGATGTACCTGACACCAGACTTCCTCGCTGCGACGAAACCAGTCGTCGACGGCAGGTGCATCAGAGGGCGCAGCATCCCTAGGGATGAACGGAGGCTGGAATCCCAGTTGAGAAAGAACGGCACCCACTCCCACTGAAGACACATCTACCTCCAAGACGAAGGGACGGTCCGGGTCGGGGTGATCTAGAACTGGAGCGCTGGTGAAAGCGGCTTTGAGGGCAGCGAAGGCCTCTTCGGCCTCCGGATTCCAGCGAAGGGAACGGGAATTGCCCCGTAGAAGCGTGGTGAGGGGCGCCACCACCCGGCTGAAATTCCGAATAAAACGATGGTAAAAGTTAGCAAACCCCAGGAATCGTTGAAGATCCTTAATGGAATTGGGTGTGGGCCAGGAGAGGACCGCCGAGACCTTGGTATCATCCATGGCAATGCCGGATGGAGAGATTACGTAGCCCAGGTAGTGAACAGACTGGGTGTGGAACTCGCATTTTTCTGCTTTCACTCCGAGGTGATGGGACCGCAGCTTTTCCAGAACCAGTCGGACTTGAGTGATGTGTGTGGTCAAATCCGGCGAGAAGATCAGAATGTTGTCCAGATATACCAAGAGGAATCGACCCAGCATGTCTCGGAGGACGTCGTTGATGAACGCCTGGAAAACTGAAGGAGCGTTGGCCAGGCCAAAGGGCATCACCAGGTATTCATAATGGCCAGAACTTGTACTGAAGGCAGTTTTCCACTCATCGCCCTCCTTCACACGGACCAGATTGTAGGCATTCCGAAGATCCAGCTTAGTATACCAGCGTGCAGATCTGAGCCGCTCCAAGGCCGAGGGCACGAGCGGAAGTGGATAGGCGTACCCCTTTGTGATACGATTGAGTTCACGATAATCGATGCATGGCCGTAACCCTGAATCCCGCTTGGGAACGAAGAAAAACAGAGCCGAGACGGGAGAGGTGGACAGGGGGATGAAACTGAGATTCAGATACTCCGTGACATAATCGTTCATGGCTTTCTCTTCAGCAGGCGAGAGAGGATACAGGCGAGCTTTGGGCAAGGGGAAATCAGGCAACAGGTCGATGGCGCAGTCGTAGGGACGGTGAGGCGGAAGAGGAGCCGGTGATCCTTCTTCGAAGACCGACGACAGGTCCTGGTATTGGCTGGGCACATTGGGAGGAAGAGCGGAAGAAGCGGAGACCGGGAGTGAGTTAACCTGGAGGGCCGGACGACGTAGACAATGTCTCTGACACCATGGTGACCAACGGATGAGTTCCCGAGCGGACCAGGAGATGAGGGGGTCGTGACGGTGAAGCCAAGGAAGACCCAGGATGACGGGATAAGCCAGGGAGGCCACAGGGAAAAAGGTGATAGTTTCCTCAGGGGGGGCGCTGGTGAAGAGGTGTAGAGGAGCGGTAATGTGAGTGATGAGGCCGGAACCGAGTGGTTGACCGTCAGCAGCAGTGACACGCCGGCCCGTGGGAAGAGGGGTGCAGGGAAGATGATCAGCGATAAAGTTCCCCTGAGCGCCGGAATCAATCAGGGCTGTGAGGGAGATCTCAGTGTGAGAGGTTTGCAACAGTACAGGTAACGTGAAGGAAGGTAAGGGAGAGAGTCGACTCACCCGGGGTGTGCGTGCCATAGTCCTGGCATGCCCGCCAGCAGAGGGGGCAAGATCACAGTCAGGACATCGGTGATGGTCAGAACCGCAGTAACAACACAAGCCCAGTTGAAAACGATGCTCACGTTCCACGGAAGGGAGGCGGGTGCCTGCGAGTTCCATGGCCTCAGGGGAAGGCGGAGGATCCTGTCCAGGGAGAGCAGACAGAGTTCCTGGAGCGGTGCGTGGTCGGGATGTGAGAAGTTGGTCTAGGGTGATGAGTTCTTCCAGAGTGAGGTCAAGGTCGCGTCCGGCCAGCTCCATCCTGAGATCAGGACGCAAACCCTGGAGGAAGGCAGAAAGAAGAGCCGGGGTATTCCAGCCACTCTGGGCTGCCAGCGTGCAGAACTCAAGTGCAAACTCGGCAGCGGATCGACGGCCTTGGCGAATGTGGAGCAATAGTTCTCCGCCGGAACGGCCTTCACGAGGATGTTGAAATACGGAACGAAAGGCAGCCGCAAAACGTGCATAATCCCGGACCTCCGGACCCTGTTGGGACCAGATGGCGGTGGCCCAGTCCAAGGCATGATGAGTGAGGAGGGAGATAACCAGGGCGATGCGGGCGGCATCAGAGCCAGGGGGCGAGTGAGTAAAATAGAGGTCGCACTGCAGCAAAAAGCCCTCACAACGATCCGGGTCTCCTCCGTATTTCTCTGGTAGAGAAAGCCTGAAGGTAGAATGCGGTGGCGGGCATCGCGAAGGACTGGAGAGAAGCGGAACTAAGGCGGCGGAGGCCGCAGCGGCGGGGGAAGGCGGAAGCTGTGACACACGCTGAGCGAGCTCGTTGACTGAGGGGACTAGCGAGTGCTGGTTCTCAGCAAGGTATGTGACGGCTTGAGCAACCTCCTGAAGCTGAGAACGAAGGTCGGCGAGCTGCTGTTCGACCGTAGGAGTGTGGGCGAGGTCAGCGCCAGTAGCCGCTGTCTCCATGGTGGCCGATTCAACTGTAACGTTGAACTCTGAGTGAGGAGACAAACGCAGCCACTGGATAACGAGGAAAGCTTTAATGCAGGCACAGGAAACGCGGGATACAGAGAGGACGGGCGAGGAGCAAGGAGCATGGAGAGAGAGGTAGGGAACCAAGTGAATCGGCGAGTGCTGTATGGAGAATGATGCTTAAATAGGGTGGAGTAATAGAGAGTCAAACGGGAACAGGTGTAGGAGATTAGTAGGTGGGAGAAGATGATCGCTCCAAAACGCGAATGTTTCGATCCGGGCTGCTGGTGGGCGTGACAATTCCATACTCAATATGGTCCAGTTTTGTGTCATAGTTAGGAAATTATTAGTGTATAATCTCTACAGAGCCTCTTGCATCGATGGTTTTATTCCATGATGAAGTTTATTCCATAGTTGGGGGGCCATGTATGAGAAAGCCTTTCCCCCTGCTCTGACTTTTTTAATTCTAGGAACTAAAAGAAGTCCTGCACCCTGCGAACGAAGTAGACGAGTTGGATTGTAAAACTCTAAGAGTTCACTCAGATAATGTGGGGCCAGGCCATGTAGAGCTTTATAAGTTATAAGAAGTATTTTGTAATCAATGCGGAATTTGACTGGTAACCAGTGTAGTGATGATAGAACAGGAGTGATATGATCAAATTTTCTAGTTGAGTCGCCACTCAGGCAGTGCGTTCTGAAATAACTGGTTGATTTAGATCTTACTAGGCATCAGACGTAAGGCGTTACGAGGAATCAACATTGAGGTTATAAACGCATGAACAAGTTTTTCTGCATCATTAAAAGAGAGGATATTTCTAAGTTTAGCGATATTACGTAATTGAAAGAAAGCAATTCGAGTGATGCTGCTAATGTGCGCATCAAAGGAGAGATCTGAATCAAATGTGACCCCTAAGTTTTTTACAGACAGACTGAGCAATACTGAACAGCCATCTAGATTTAGGATATATGTAGCTAACCTGTCTCTCACTAGCCTTGGGTCCCACTAATAGCACCTCAGTTTTATCTGAGTTAAGTAAGAGAAAATTAAATAACATCCAATCTTTTATTTCCTTTACACTGTCCTCAATTTTGTTGATTGTAAGGCTGTCATTAGTTTTGGCTGATATGTACAGCTGTGTATCATCTGCATGGCAGTGGAAATTAATGCCATGTTTACGAATAACTGAGCCTAGTGGCAGCATGTACAGAGAGAATAAAAGCGGGCCAAGCACTGACCCCTGAGGCACGCCATACTTCACTTTTGAGAGCTTAGATCTTAGATTATTTATATGAACAAACTGGTACCGGTCAGTTAAGTAGGATTTAACCAAGAAAGTGCTAATCCCTTAATACCTATAGTATTTTCTAGTCTGTTTAGTAAAACATCATGATCTATAGTGTCAAATGCTGCACTTAAATCTAACAGAACAAGAAAAGAAACACATCCCTTATCTGCGGACATTAACAAGTCATTTAGTACCCTAATCAATGCTGTTTCAGTACTATGATGGGGCCTGAAGCCAGACTGAAATGTTTCATAAATTTCATCCCTTTGGAGGTAACTGCAGAGCTGCTGATAGACGGCTTTTTCTAAGATTTTGGACAGAAACGGTAGATTTGAAATTGGTCTATAATTAGATATCACACAAATGTCAAGAGTGGCTTTTTTAATCAGTGGTTTGATAACGGCAGCTTTAAAGGATTTGGGCACATAACCAAAGGTAAAGGATGACTTTAAAATAACTAACAGTGGCTCTATAATACTAGGTATTACTTGTTTGAGTAAACGTGTAGGAATGGGATCTAATAAACATGTTGATGACTTAGACGAGCTGATCAGTGCGGATAGTTAAGTATTAGTAATTGGGGTAAAAGATTCTAATCTTGATTTACAGCTCATTAAACAGATGTCTTCACTAGTGCTGCATCTGGAAGGTGGCTGAATAGTTTGGTGATGTGATGAGCATTGAGTTTTATGCCTAATGTTCTCTATCTTATCATTAAAAAAAGTCATGAAAATCATTACTATTAAAATGACACAGAACGGGAGAATCACTTTCTGTGGGGATTTTTATTAATTTGCAGACTGTATTAAAAAGAAATATTGGATTATTCTTATTTTTCTCTATGATTGAAGAGAAGTATGCAGCTTTAGCTTTAGTGAGGGCATGCTTATACTCTGTCATGCTGTCCCTCCAACCAAGCTTAAACACCTCCAATTTACTATGTCTCCACTTGTGCTCTAAATGCCATGTTCTTTGCTTTAAGGTAGGGGTGTGGTCATTATACCATGGTGCTAGCCTTTTTTCCCTAATACGTTTGACCCTAGCAGGGGCAGTCATGTCCAGGGTTGAGCGAAGCACACATTCTAATTGCTCATTTACACAAGATGATTTATCTCCATAGGTGTATTAAATTTTAAGTCTGGTAGGTTTTTAATAAACGCAGCTGGAGTAGCAGATGTGATAGTGTGCTTAGTGTGATAACGAGGCAGAAGGATTTTATTTATTAGAGATAGCTCAAATACTAAAAGATAGTGATCTGAAATCAAATCACGTTGCGGGAAAACATCAAGGTTATCTATATTGATACCAAATGTTAATATTAGATCTAAAGTATGATTACAGCGGTGGGTTGGTCCCATCACATTCTGAGTGATACCCATGGATTCTAAAATGGACTCACAAGCAATTTTAAGTGGATCCTGCTCTTTGTCAAAGTGAATATTGAAATCACCTACAATTAAAGCCTTATCTGTTGACAGTAGTAAGCAGGAAAGAAAGTTAGCAAATTCCTGAAGAAATTCTGAATAGGGACCAGGAGGGCGGTAAATAGTGATAAGCTGAAAAGAGTGTGGTTTTGACTTCCATAATGATGGATCAGTCACATTAAGAATCAGTATTTCAAAAGAATTAGCCTTGTATTGGGATTTAGCTGTAACACCTAACTCTTTGTCAAAAAAATGTAGCTATGCCTCCCCCCTGACCATTAGGACAAGGGCGACTAGCATGACTGTATCAAGGAGGGGAAGCTTCATTTAAGGCTAAATATTCATCAGGTCTAATCCAAGTCTCAGTGAGACAGAGAGCGTGTAAGCGTTTATCAGTGATCATTTCATTTACAATCACTGCTTTGTTTGTAAGTGATCTAATGTTAAGTAATCCTAGCTTTAGTCTAATGTTGTTATTTCTTTGGCAGCTATCTGTGTTTATACAAATGAGGTTATTAAAACAGACTTTTTGAGAGTGTTTACGTTTAGGGCAGATGCGGGTAACAGACACAGTTTCAATAATGTGGGTTCTGGTTGACAGTGCATGGCTACCAGCAGAGAGTTGGTTAAGCCGGTCTGTCTGCTGCCTGACCCCTGCTCTGGATAGTCAGCCCCTAACCAATTGGGCCATAAGACTATGGGCAATGTTGCAGGAGATGAGAGCAGCACCCTCCAGAGTGGGATGCACACCATCCCATCCTAAAAGGCCAGGCTTACCTTTAAAGGCTATCCAGTTGTCTATATAGCCCACGTTGTTTTCAGAGCACCAGTTGGACAGCCAGCAGTTCAGCGACCATAACCTGCTGTAGGCTTGGTCACCTCGCCTCATTGGGATGGGGCCAGAGCAGACTACAGCATCGGACATTGCCTTCGCCACGCTAACCACCTCTACAAAATTAGCCTTAGTAACCTCTGACTGACGAAGGCGTATATCATTAGCCCCTACATGAATAACTATCCTAGAGAATCTGCGGCTCTCGAGTTCACTAAGACTCGTTACAATGTCCTGCACTCTGGCTCCGGGGATACAGAGAACTCTAGCTGCTGGTGTCCCTAAAGGGGTAGCAAGTTTCACATGTCATAAAATAGAGTCACCTATGACCAGAGCTCTTTCAACAGGCTGCTCAGTAGGTGTTTCACTGAGGAGGGCAAACCTGTTGGACACGTGATCAGGTAAAGAGTGGTGCTCTCGTGGACTAGCCTTAAGACTACGTCGCCGAACCGTCGCTCACTTGCCCTGCTGCAAGGACTCTGCCCGGGCTCTAACTTCACCTTTGGCATCCAGATCTGCTAAGCTAGGAGGTGAGCTAGCCTTCTCTAATGTCTGGATGCGCGCCTCTAAAACTACAATCTTCTCCGTCAGACTGCCTACAAGCCTACACCTATCACAAGTAAAATTTACACTAATGACGGAGGAAGAATAGCTAAACATGCCACACTCAGCACAGGGAACAAAACAAGCATAGCAGAAGCAATGTTAGTACAATAACTCACAGGTACTTAGCTCGGGTGGTGTTGTGGGGTGCCGAGTGAAGATCTGGTTCAGCTGCAGCCGATGGTCCAATGCAATGCTCGATTAAAGCGTTAATACAAGTTAATACAAAACGTCACAAAAAACTAAGACTCAGAAAGAAGGTGGGAAAAGACTGTAAAAAAGTTATAAAAACACACACTACTGCGAAAGAAGACGCAACTCTGGTAATTAGCTAATGGCTACAAACACAAGCCGGTGTACCTGTAAAGTTACTAAATAATGATTAGCGGCAAAAAAATGTAATCCGCCAGTACGAGAATAAAATGATTAAGATGTGGTAAAAACCTACTATATATACGATTATAAATGATACAGATGCGATCGGGAAGGTAATTAGCTGCTAACAGCTACGAAATGGCGTGCGAGCTGTGTGCAATCGCGGAGAATGAGTCTGGGTTGCCAGATCTTCGCAATCCTCGCGTCAGTTCTCTCAGCGTTCTCTCAGCGTTCTCTGAGCTGTCAACGAGAGGAGGGACTTGATACCGAGTCAACTTCTCATTGGCCGATCCAAGGCCCTGATCGCTTACGTCAGAGCATGTACAAAACTTTTGGCGCAAGCTAGCAGCAGCAGTCCTTTTTCTTTGTAGAGTTTTTTTTTTAGTCTTTTTCTTTGTAAGAGTTTTTTTTGGTTTGAGTTTTTTTTTTTTTTTCTTTTTTGTTTTACGTTTAAGTTTAGTTAAGTTTTTCCTTGTCCAGCAGTCTTAGTAGTGCTGAACTAGAAATTAAGCTAAAGAAAGTAGTGAAAGACCAACTAACAAAGATCTCCTTCACGCTCGACCACATTCGTGTGTCTTAGCCTTCCAACTTTATTGAAACGCGCTGTGTAAAGTTCGCGTCAGGCTTAGCATTTACCTGTGGCCAGGGTAAAGATTTGAGTGTGCGCGAACGCAATCTTCGAGGACCGTTAAACCCCCGCAGCCAAAGCTGGGAAGTACGCTGAATATTGGGTCAACTGAAGACACAGCTCGGAAAACATTTGTGGTTACGCGACTGCCTATCTGCATAACCGAGAAGCCAAAGAGCCTACGCCGTCAAGAGGACTTTCCGAGCGGCTGTGTTCATCTGAAGATAAACGTCACCGCTCCCCAATCGTGCCGTTTTGGAGGGGCAAGGCCAGGTTTCCGTGCCCCGAACCACTCAAGTGATTTCCAGGCGAGTACCGTTTATGGCTTGATTGGTTCTTCAATCCTCGAACCTTGCCTTTAGTTTTAAACCATGTTTCAATCCTAGAACCCCCTACGTCAAAGTAGTTTCCATTGAATTATTTACGTTTCAACGCTATTTGTCTTACTAGTAACTCACTACTGTCGTAATAAAATAGTTTATAACATTGCACCTGGGTATTTACTACATAATTGATAGGTTGCACATAGATACATCCTGTTAGTGATATTAAAACTGTGATATACATGTTCGCCATTATTTCCTGATCTTAACTCTGTGATATACATGTCATTACTTCAGATTGTCAGTTGGTATTTCCTTGTTTGTAGTTAATAAACTTGTTATAACCTTTTGAATTTACCGCTTTGCATGAGAGACAGTTCTTTATTCAACCGAAGGTCAAGAAAATAACTTTGAATTCACTCTTCAGATCCAGACTGAAGTTGCCCATATCGACTTCCTGATAAATTTTGCTCTTACTTTTTCAACTGGTTTTCTGGATCCACCAGTCCCCAAACGATTCGGTGGTGCCCTGTTTGTTCATTAAAATTAATCAATTTAAAGGTGTAGCCATATTCCGCTACAATACTTACTTTTATGTAATGAGTTCCATCACTGGCTATTTGTAATTAATAAGGTCAGTCAGTATGTGTGTGTCACGTCACTGCTTTACTCTAGAGTCTCTAGATCAGGGGTGTCAAACTCAATTGCACAGGGGGCCAAAACTCAAAACTCGCGGGCCGAACAGTATAACCATTTATTTAACAGACTAAATATTTATGTTTTTTAACCATTAATATGAACCAAAATACAGGATATCATTCCAAAATAAATACATTTCAACTTAAAATATTTTGCTCTTCATAAAAAAATATCCTGTCAATACA
>JAJAGP010000113.1:0-69105 GCA_025084515.1 Ancistrus triradiatus | reverse complement strand
TCAACAGACCGCGAACTTGAACCGCGGCTTGCCGTTGGCGGCAATTGCACTGCATCATGGGATTTGTAGTGTGTGTTATTGGGGCGTCATATCACAGGGCCATTAAAAACAGATATATAAAACGATTTCGCGGGCCGGATATAATTGTATGGCGGGCCGGATGTGGCCCGCGGGCCTTGAGTTTGACACATGTGCTCTAGATGGTAGATGCTCCCATGCTGATATACAGATGTCAAAGATAATGCATGTAATAGATACAGGATATTGCATTATACATAGGCATTAGATCTTCGTAATATGGGCAGAATTTCATTTTTCATGGCTGATGCTATCTGGTCTTTGCCTGTCAGGCTGAGAGGGCAGAGTTTTATTTTGCTCACTTTTATAGGCTTCAATTGTCAGCCTTTATAACAGCATAGCAGATTGTTCAGAAGGTCATGTGTTCCCTAGGCTTTACATTCTGCTCAAATTTGCCTTTCATTCTAAGCTGCTGGGATGGATTGAAAGAGAGCTGCTTTTGGATATTAGACAAGGTATTTGAAGTGGCATTGTGAAACACTGTAGTTTCAGTCAATACAGCATGAATAATTGCTGAGGTAATTGAAACCAGTCTGTCTCCATATCAGTTGTACTAAAGGGACAGAGGGAAGTGACAGATTAAATCAGCTTGCCATGCTACATCTCCTCCTGAGATTGTTACAACTGAGTTACTATATGGTCTAACGGTGGCTGGTGTACTGGAGGAAATTGATTTTCTTGCTATTTCTAAAGATTAAGCGAGATAACAGAGGAACAAAAGTGTAATTTATGAGTGTAGTTCCAGGTCAAGTCGGTAGAATGTGGAAAGCAACCATATGAAAATTTACTTACCTCTATAATGTGATTTGTTTAAATTGAATTGCCAATTTATTGGGTGCAGCTATGACATTTTTTAGCACTTAGTGATGTCAGACAAATCTACTTTGTTGTCACTGCATGTAGGTATACAGTTTATGACAGTGTGTCTTATCAGTATCAGTAAGACAAATATGAATGTTGAATTTGAATGAGTATTGAATCTGGTATTGTAATGCTGTTTGTAATGTGTCTGTGTGGGTTTCCTCAGGTACTCTGCTTTCCTTCAGTTTTCACATTCCAGAGACATGCATTAGGTACCTTGGTGCTTCTAGTCTGTCCCAGTGACTGAGTGAGTCAGTCAGTGTATGTATGGACTCTGAGATGGAATAATATTAATAATAATAATAATAATAATAATAATAATAATAATACATTACATTTATATAGCGCCTTTCACAGCACCCAAGGTCACTTTACATTGATAGCACAATTACACAGATACAGTAGATGAGGAATGAAAAGTGAAGAGGAATGGAGCACTTTCTGGGGTTGGTTCCCATCTTGTGGCCTGTTTTGTTGGAAATGCCACCAGCTATTTGTGACTGAATGTGTGCATTCAGCAGGTATGATAATTAATGAGTTAATGAAGAAATATATTATTATTAACTTAAAATAATGAATATAAAAACAAACTGCACATATAGTAGATGCACCTAATGTGTGAGTACAATGTATATTTAGGTAATGGAGTATGTATATCCTTTATATGGCTTAACTTCAATACAAGAACACAATATGAGAACAGTGAGAAATTGCTAGTAAAACACAAAGTCCTAGTAAACAATAATTGCACACAGCTGACATAGAGCTGGGAATCACTAAATATGTGTTTTGGCTATGTGCAGACTCCACATGGGGCTGGAAGACCTGCTGACATTCTATGATGGAGACGATCTGACTGCTAAGGTTTTGGGTCAGTACAGTGGTTCTCGACCACGCTTCAAACTCTACACGTCCACAGCTGATGTCACCATCCAATTTCAGTCTGACCCTGCCACCAATGTTTATGGTTACAACAATGGGTTTGTGGTGCATTTTTTTGGTAAGTGCACACGGATACATGAAAGCTCCACAGGAGTTAAGGACAAGCAAAATTTAACTGTTTTATATACTGTTAATAATAATTAATCATAATTGTAATATATTTTATACCACTTGTTTAAAAGTCCTATACAGATTGTATAAAATAATGCTAAAAATTAATAGTAAAGTCTATTTAAAATGAAATAATGAAATGAAAAATAAAAATCATATAACTGAGGTTTAGTCTGGGCTGTGAAGAGAGACAGGCAAAAAGGTTAGGCTACTTTCCCCTGAGATAGAAAGTGGGCCACCATTCCATCAGCTTCCCCCAAGTACGAAATGAGATCTGATAAAACATAATGAATTCCTTGGAGGGGGAAAGAGAATGTAGCAGAATACAGATAGATGTGAGAGAGAGGACTGGAATGGAGTGATTTGTACTCCCATCACACCCATGTGAAAAATTGTTTGCCAGTTATTGCAGGTGCATGGGATTTGGCCATTTGGCCTGTCAGGGACAAAAACGATTAATACACGTGTTAGTACTCATTAGCCGCATGCCCTTCCAAGCTTCACCATGATTAGAATTGGCACTTACATATTGCCTGACAGCTGCCTCTAGGACAACTACCTCTAGATACCACAAGTCTGTTAAAGCTGTAAGAGACCTAACAGTGTAGAAAGCATTTAAACCTAAACTGTGAATCTTCAACTTTATTTTATTGTTCCTGACTCCCTCAGTTTATATATTAATTTATCTGTTATCACAGAGGTTCCTCGTAATGACACATGTCCAGAGCTTCCTGAGATCTCTAATGGCTGGAAGACCACATCTCACCCTGAGCTGGTACATGGCACAGTGGTAACCTATCAGTGTTACCCAAGCTTTGACATGGTGGGTACCGAAACTCTTATGTGTCAGTGGGACCTCACATGGAGTGGAGACCTGCCAACCTGTGAGAGAGGTGAAACAATGTCATCATTATGTACAATTTTACCACTGTTTGTAAGGTGTGTAAACTTACTTTGTTAGTCCTCTTTACTCTGTTCTCTAATGGTTAGGCCCCGATGGGTCCTATTTGGGTGGTGGATCATTCTTAGCACTGCAGTGACACTAATGAGGTGGTGGTGTGTTAGTGTGTGTTGTGCTAGTGTGAATGCATTAGACACAGCAGTGCTGCTGGAATTGTCGCTGTGTTCGTTCACTATGCACTCTATCAGACACATTGCTCCACTTTGCCATATTTGCCATTGCCATATTGCTCCACTTTGTAGCCGTAAAGTTAGAGACAGTAACTCTTCTATTGGTCATCCTCAAATCCTTCATCATTGCTCACAGTAGGCTGTCTACATGATGCTGTTTTCAGTCCAGCAGTGACATTGAGGTGTTTAAAAACGCAAACAGCACTGCGTCTGATCCACTCATACCAGCACATCACAAACTAACACACCACCACCACCACATCAATGTCTCTGCAGTGCTGGGAATGATTCACCAAACAAATGGGACCTGATCTTTGGTGGTGCTGTGGGGGTCCTGACCATTAGAGAACAGAGTACAGGGGAAGAACAAACTATGTAGAAAAACATTATAGTGTGTAATTGCAGAGCTAAACACTGCATCTATATGGTAAGTGAAACTGATTAAATGGACAGTGAGTGTACAAACAATTAGGTCTACTAAGCTCTCCGACATCCAGGTGGTCGCTCCCCCTCCCACTCCTCCCCATCCTCCCCCCGCCCTCGTGGGTGACTCTCCTTTCACCAACCCCGAAAGGTTCGGGAGTGAACCTGAGCGCTGCAGGGGCTTTTTGATGCAGTGCTCTCTCATCTTTGAGCTGCGGGCTTCCCAGTTCCCTACGCCGCGCTCTCGCGTGGCCTATATCATCTCCCTCCTCTCGGGCCGGGCTTTGCCCTGGGCCATGGCACAATGGGAATTGGGGTCACCCACTTGTGACAATGAGGCAACCTTTGCCGAGTCTTTGAGGGGCACCTTTTTACACCCTCTGGGAGGCCGCAATGTGGCCACTTGCTTGACACCGCTCACTCAGGGTGCCGGATCGGTGGCCGAGTATACCATCGAGTTCCAGACCCTGGCTGCAGAGAGTGGCTGGAATGAGGCGGCCCTGAACGGGGTCTCAGCGAGACTATGAAGGATGAGTTGGCCATCCAGGATCCTCCCGCCTCTCTCGATGACCTCTATAGTCTCGCCACTAGTATTGATACTCGCATGCGGCAACAGGCCCGCGAGAGGGCGGGTTCCCGCAGTCGTTCCTATGGGGCGTGGTCTGGTCATGATTCCATTGCTCCTCGCACCGCCGGCCCCGACGCTCCTGAGCCGATGGAGCTTGGGAGGGCTGGCTGGAGCTCTTCCAGCGAGGCCGACTCTCCTTCCCCGGAGAGGTCGGGAAACGTAAGGGCCAGGTCCAGTCGGGGAGGCCTGTCCTAGCCCCGTCCGCTTGCTCCCCGTCCGGCTTCACCCTCCCGGTCGCCATTTGTCAGGAGGGGGGCGGTCGGGCAAGTCTCCCCACCTATATTGATTCGGGGGCCGAGGGTAACTTTATCGACGCGGCTCTTTGTGTCGAGAGTCTCTCCAGGCCTCAGCCGCTCAGAGCCTTTGACGGGCGGCTCCTGGGGGGGGGCTGTTACTCACAGGACAGTACCCGTCACTCTGGAGATGGGTCCTCATTCCGAGAGGATCTTTTTCTTCATCACACATTCGCCTAATCTCCAGCTGGTCCTGGGTTACCTGTGGTTACAAGCCCATAACCCACGGATCGACTGGCAAACCCAGTCTATTATGCATGGGCTTCTCGATGCCGGGAGTCCTGTTTGATCTCCCGGTCTGCTCCCGATCCCCGGACTCTTGCTCAGCCAGGTACCCCCGATGTTTTGACCGTCCCTGAACCCTACAGGGATCTGGGGGTGGTGTTTAGCAAATGCGCGGCTCAGACTCTTTCCCTGCACAGGGAATACGACTGCGTTATTAACCTCTTGCCTGGTGCGGCACCTCCCCGGGGAAGGCTCTTTTCCCTGAACTGCACTGAACAGGAGGCCATGCGAAAATACGTCGCCGAGGCGCTCCAGCAGGGCTTCATCCGGCCATCTTCCTCGCCAGCGGGGGCGGGTTTCTTCTTTGATGCCAAGAAGGATGGCTCCCTGCGCCCGTGCATTGATTACCGGGGCCTGAACGCGGTCACCATTAAGTACCGTTACCCCCTGCCCCTCATGTCGACAGCGTTCGAGGCTTTTCAGGGGACCAGCATCTTCACTAAGTTGGACTTTCGCAGCGCTTACAACCTCGTCCGCATCCGGCAGGGGGATGAGTGGAAGATGGCCTTTTTGACACCCACCGGGCACTACGAGTACAGGGTGATGCCTTTTGGGCTGATGAATGCCCCGGCCATCTTCCAGCGGTTCATTAATGACGTGCTCTGGGAGGCTCTGGATCAGTACGTTTTCGTTTACCGCGACGATATTCTTATTTTCAGCCGTACGCTTGAGGAACACATCGGTCACGTCTGCAGGGTATTGCAGTTACTCTTGGAAAACCGACTATACATCAAACTCAAGAATTTGGTTTTCCACGCTTCTTTGGTGGCCTTTCTAGGCTTTATTGTGTCTCGGGGGTCTCTGCGAATAGGGTACCAGTTTGTTCATATAAATAATCTAAGGTCTAAGCTCTCAAAAGTGAAGTATGGCGTGCCTCAGGGGTCAGTGCTTGGCCTGCTGTACATGCTGCCACTAGGCTCAGTCATTCGTAAACATGGCATTAGTTTCCACTGCTATGCAGATGATACACAGCTGTACATATCAGCCAAACCTAATGACAACCTTTACAATCAACAAAACTGAAGACTGTGTAAAGAAAATAACAGATTGGATGTTATTTAATTTTCTCTTACTTAACTCAGATAAAACTGAGGATCTATTAGTGGGACCCAAGGCTGTGAGAGACAGGTTGGCAACATCTATCCTAAATCTAGATGGCTGTCCAGTATTACCCAGTCCGTCTGTAAAAAACTTAGGTGTCACATTTGATTCAGATCTCTCCTTTGATGCACATTAGCAGCATCACTCGAATTGCTTTCTTTCAATTACGTAAAATCGCTAAACTTAGAAATATCCTCTCTTTTAATGATGCAGAAAAACTAGTTCATGCGTTTATAACCTCAAGGTTGGATTACTGTAACGCCTTACTTACTGGATGCTCTAGTAAATCTATAAATAAACTTCAGTTAGTTCAGAATGTAGCTACCCGAGTGCTAACTCGAACTAGAAAATTGATCATAATCCTCCTGTTCTATCATCACTACATGGTTACCAGTTAAATTCCACATTGATAACAAAATACTTATAATTTATAAAGCTCTACATGGCCTGGCCCCACATTATCTGAGTGACCTCTTAGAGTTTTACAATCCAACTCGTCTACTTCGTTCGCAGGGTGCAGGACTTCTTTTAGTTCCTAGAATTAAAAAAGTCACAGCAGGGGGAAAGGCTTTCTCATACATGGCCCCCCAACTATGGAAAAAACTTCCCACTTTCGTTTGAGACTCAGACACTCTCTAAAATTTTAAGTCTAGGCTAAAGACATACCTATTTACACAGGCTTTTGACTAGATTTAAACCAGGATTCATGGCTTGGGTCACTGGGGGCCAGAGTCTGGAGTCATGTCTGGCCTGCCTGCCTTGTCCGTTAGCCGGGAGTGTTGGGTCTGGCTGAACTGGGCTTCGGTCCTCGTAATCCTGACTCGTGCATCCTTGCCTTAGACTAAAGGCAGAGCTGGGGTTCATAGTCAAAGAGTCTTATGGTGATCAGAGACGTTGGGCTGCTGTCTTCTGCCTCCCGTGGGGTTGCCCATGTCTCATGTGATCGATCTTGGCTGTGTTACTTACCAGTTCTCCTCTTTCTAGCTATGCTGCTATAGCTAATACTGCCGGGGTCTCATGTTACACATGGCAATCAGTGACTGCTAAGAGACACTGTGCTCTTACTCAATAACTAATTACATTTTCTGTTTTCTCTCCGAGCTGTGTTCCGGTACCAGTTCCAGCCACACAGCTGATGTTCATCCGCTGCAGCTTCACTCAAGCTGCTTCCGTCATCAGCTCCAGCCCCATCATACCCAGGCCACTGAATGCCGATGTACATACTTCACATTTTATTCGAACTTTGACTCCATGACTTTAGTTTCGTTCTTAGATTTATCATCTACGCCGCCCAAGGAGATTGGGTCCCTTCTTTGAGTCTTGGTCCTCCCAAGGTTTCTTCCTATAACACTCAGGGAGTTTTTCCTTGCCACTGTCGCCCTAGGCTTGCTCAATTTGGGATTTGACGTAGTTGTTAGGAGATAATCTAAACTTGTAAAGTTGCTTTGAGACTGCTCCATTGTAAAAAGCGCTATATAAATACATCTGACTTGACTTGACTTGACCCGTGCGCTTACTTTTTGCGACGTTTATCCCCCGCCGAGCGCAACTACCCCATTGGGGACCGGGAGCTCCTGGCCATGAAACTGGCACTTGTGGTGTCGGCAGTCCTGGCTTAAGGGTCGGGCAGTCCTTATGGGCAGCGCGGAGTCCATGTGATGACAGGCAGATCGCAAGCGCAGGCCCGCTCCCTCCTATTGCCCCGGACAGCGTGTCTGGCTTTCCGCCAGGGATCTTCTTTTGAAGGGGTCCTCGGGCAAGCTGGTGCCCAGATATGTGGGGCCCTTCAAGGTAGTTTGCAAGGTCAACTCAGTCAGTTATCGGCCCGCCACTATGAAGATCCACCCCACGTTCCATACGTCTCAGCTAAAGCCCTATCTTTGCCAGACCTGCGCCCCGGCCATTCCCCCCCCCCTCCTCGGACTTTCCAGGGGTCCCTGGCCTACACGGTGCACCGGTTGCTGGACTCCCGCCAGGTTCAGGGTAGCACCCAGTACTTGGTTGACTGGGAGGGTCGCGGACTGGAGGAACGTTCGTGGGTCCCTGTGCGTCCTGGACCAAGCCTTCGTCTGCGACTTCCAGAGGCATCATGCCGCTGACTTGGGGGCGTCAGGGGCCGCCCCTCGGGGGGGGGGGTACTATCAGAGGGCGCATTCCCGCTGCTAGAGGTCGCCGTGGGTCCGCTAAATGCCGCAGCGACCGTCTATAAAAAGAGCGTCCTAAGCGCCTACGGCGCTCTCGCTGCTATTATTCGCATGTCGCTATCACGAAGCTTCCCACACGGTGTTACCTTGCTTCATTGCTGGTTAAGGACAGTGGTGGCCCCGTCTCGTCAAGGAGGCAGGATCTCGTAAAGCCAAAAGGCTTGAGGTAATTGATAGGGCTTTAGTTGGTAGGAAAGGGAAAGATTGGTAACGGCACTTACCTTCCTCCACATGCTTCCTCGGCGCCCGATACATTTTGCTCGCTCCGGTCGCTTCCTCTATAGGTTCCTGAAACGCATTTCCCTCGTGGGATATTCGCCCCAGCGTAATCCCACTCAGTCCGTGTCCCTGGTTTGGTAGGAGACGAGTTTCGTCTCCCTTTCCCTGTCTCTCAGACGCACACACCGCGTTTTGCATACGCACAGCTCGTGCTGGTCCCGCTTGGGTCTGACGGCCCTCTGCACATGCGCGGCCAGCTCAACTCACACAAGTGTGCCCCCTTGGCCCCCCGTAACAAAAACATCATCAGATTTTCACACAAGTCCCTCAGAGTTTCACACAAGAGAACCCAGTTAAACAATTTAGGCAAATATTATACTTGGTCATTTATTTATTAAGGAAAATGATCCAATATTATCCAATATACATATTAGTGAGTGGCAAAAGTATGTTAAACTCTAGCATTACTAGTCAATTTGAAGGTGAAATTATAGTCAGGTGTTTTCAATCAATGGGATGACAATCAGATGCGAGTGGGCACCCTGTTTTATTTAAAAAACAGGGATCTATCTGCTCTTCACAACACGTTTGTGGAGGTGTCAGCCGTAAGCTTGAGGAACACATCGGTCATGTCCGCAGGGTATTGCAGTTACTCCTGGAAAACCGACTATACGTCAAACTCAAGAAGTTGGTTTTCCACGCTTCTTTGGTGGCCTTTTTGGCTTTATTGTGTCTCGAGGGGTCTCTGAGAATGGACCCAGCCAAAATTCAGGCCGTTTCTGACTGATCCCAGCCCACCTCTCTCCGGCTCGTCCAGCGGTTCCTGGGGTAACTTTTTCCGGCGCTTTGTGAGGAATTTCGGAAATATCGCTACCTCTAACCGCCCTCACGCGCAAGACCCCAGGCCTTTTCCGCTGGACACCGAAGGCTGACCGAGTGAGTGAGTGGCAAAAGTATGTGAAACTCTAGGATTAGTAGTTAATTTGAAGGTGAAATTAGAGTCAGGTGTTTTCAATCAATGGGATGACAATCAGATGCGAGTGGGCGAGTGAGTTTTATTTAAAAAACAGGAATCTATCTGCTCTTCACAACACGTTTGTGGATGTGTGTCATGAAACGAACAAAGAAGAGGACCTCAGAAAAAGAGTTGTTGAAGCTCGTCAGGCTGGAAAAGGTTACAAAACCATCTCTAAAGAGTTTGGACTGCACCAGTCCACAGTCAGGCAGATTGTGTACCAATGGAGGAAATTCAAGACCATTGTTACCCTCCCCAACAGAGATCACTCCACGAGCAAGGCGTGTAATAGTTGGCGAGGTCACAAAGGACCCCAGGGTAACTTCTAAGCAACTGAAGGTCTCTCTCACATTGGCTAATGTTATGTTAATGAGTCCACCATCAGATTCACACCAGGTACTGAAAGGAAAGGTTCGCATACTTTACCACTCACAAATATGTAATTTTGAATTATTTTCATCAATAAATAAATGACCAAGTATAATATTTTTGTCTCATTTGTTTAACTGGGCTCTCTTTATCTACTGGGTTCTCTTCAAGCACCACTGTACTTATGAAAAGCACATTTTACTACAATGTAATTTAAAATATGATCAAGTTTTACATACTATCATTTGACATAATTTTTTTTTTGCATATTTACTTGGGTAATCACAGAACAGCTATTATAATTACAGCTGGCCTAGCCCTGACTTTCCATGCCACACATTTTCCTTTGACTTTGTTTAATGTGTTGGCACAAAAATGTTGTTGAATGGACCTTTGTCTTGGTACCAATTAGGGAATAGACTCTCCACTCAAAAAAAGATAACAACAACAAAAAAACATACCTTCTGTGCACTGTTTTATGATTGGCCTCAAGGGGTCTTTTGAGGCCAGGTTTCATCAAATAGATTAATTCTGGGTGGCAGCACACCTCGTCCTTTGGAGCTAATGTCATTGTTAAACCTTTGCCTGCATCAGATGTGGAATTGAGTTTGTGAGCTGCACTGAAAGAGTGTGTAGCTTTAGGCTTTGAAGACACACTTGGTCCTCTTTAACACCATTATTACTGTATTTCTTTACTGCAAAAGCAGAGTGAGCAATGTGTCTCTGGCTGACGTCCTTGGTGGGAACAAATTGGAGTCCAATTCTTGCTTTGATATAAACCATGACATTCAAATAGGTGTGGTTTTTCATTTCACATGTGTACAGAGGAATAAGAAAGTAAACAAACTGGTAATTTTTTATAGTTCTGTTATGGTTCGGCATACTGAACCGTATAAATGGGGGGTTTTATACGGCGTCGGGGTCCGACACACTACCATTTTACCACGAGGTGGTACAGGTTAAAGTAGGAGAGAAAAAGAAATAAAAGATCTCTAAAAGGAAACTCAATTCTAAAAATAGAATTTTTACTCAAACAAAAGTAAAAATACACAAGCACTGAAATAAGGAGAGAAAAATAAAAGCCACTAACAGTGCTAAAAGAGCAATGTGGCCAGTGAAACAAAAAGTACCAGGTACCAGATAAAGAGTTCCAGATACGCAAAGAGCTTACCTCGGGTCTGCATGTAAATAGGTGCGAATTGAGAGAAGAGACTAAAATGCAGCACAGCGTCCCTCAGAAATTCAATAACCGGAAAAAGTGTTCCCCAATTGAAGAGGGAGGAATAATGCCCAAAGGGCCAGTAGGAGAGAGAGAGAGGGACACGCAAGAGAACCGGTGGCCGTGGAAAGTCTTTCCCTACCCTGACCAACTAAGTCCCTGACAGTTACCTCGAGCCTTTCAGCTCTACATGGCTGGACCTCTGCCAAGCCCTCAGCCTACAACTGTCACTAATCATGGGGGAAAAGGCGGACGCAACAGCATGCATATGGCGCAAACACCTAACTAGAGCGATGGTGTGACACCTGACAAGGCTCAGGGGTGGTCTTAAATACCCGACAGGTGTTGCTGATGGGGCAATCAGTGCCGATAGAAGCGGCGCATGCATGCTCGGGAGTGTCATACCAGTCCTGTTGACAGCATGGCTCATGACAAGTTCAGGATGGAAAAAAGATGGAAAAAGGAAAGTATTCAAGTCAACACCATTATCAATCTCTTAAATGCATTGGCACCACTGTGAATGTGCTTCTCACATAAGTGGACAGTTTGATTTCACAGTAGTTTGATTTACTTGTAGTTATATTGTGTTGTTTAAGTGTTCCCTTTTTTTGAGCAGTGTAGTTTTTAATCTTTTTTCTTAATTTTCAGAACTGATGCTTTTCTCGTTTTGTCACACCTGCACACGCACCTGTCCACCACGCCTCCCTTCTTTAACCTTCCACCACCTCCCACTGCGTTCTTGCACCTTCTTTCTCCTCCTCCTTCGATCACCTGCACCTGCCTCTTGTTTCTAGCACATTCCACCTGCACTATATTTACCGTTTCCCTGCACAGTCTCACCGCTGAGTCTTGTGGCTTCTACCGCGTCTCTCTAGCTCTCACGATTGCTTTCCATGCCTTCCATTCTATCGCCTTCTTATCCTACCGCTTCGCGATCTATCGTGCCTCTTCTCTATCCCGATCTAGCCCTCTACCTACTCCGTCTCTCTATATCCAAGTCCTGTCCTTCTCCGATCCTACCGCATCCTGTATGTTTCGTCTACTCTTCGTTTATCGCGTCACTTACCTAGTCTTGCTTCAGCCTACCGTTTCTCTCACGTTTCACCTCGTCTTGTCTTCCTTGCCATCCGTATATTCGCATTATAAGTTCCGTTTGTAAGTTTAGTTGTCCGTTTTGTTAAATAAACACCGTCTGAGTCTCATCCATTCCTGCGTGTGCTTCCTCATCCCTCAGCCGGCGTTACACATTTCTTCAATGTTATACAGCAAAATGCGTAAATAAATCTGGAGAAAGACAATATTATGGGTTTTGATTTCAGATCATAAAACAAAAAAAAGAAACTTAACTGGGGCATGATGATAGTCTGTAGAGACTGTACTTCCAAAGGGTACAAAAAATCGATAACTTTGGAAGAACACTTCTACATTTTGTAATGTTTTTTAATGTTGATATGTTAACATAATTCTGTGCCCTGTGAATGATGGACTGTTTGAATTCACACATTGGAACACACATCCTCTTGCAGTTACAGAGAGGTATTTTTATATCTACCTATACATTGAGGCAAAAAAGTATTTAGTCAGCCACTGATTGTGCAAGTTCTCCTACTTAGAAAGATATGAGAGGTCTGTAATATTCATCATAGGTACATTTCAACTATGAGAGACAAAAAAAATCCAGGAAGTGATATTGTAGGATTTAAAAAAAATTTAATTGTAAATCATGGTGGAAAATAAGTATTTGGTCACCCACAAACAACTAAAATTTCTGGCTCTCACAGACCTGTAGCTTCTTTAAGAAGCTCTTCTGTCCTCCACTCGTTACCTGTATTAATGGCACCTGTTTGACCCTGTTATCTGTATAAAAGACACCTGTCCACAGCCTTAAACAGCCAGACTCCAAACTCAACCATGGCCAAGACCAAAGAGCTGTTGAAGGAAACCAGAAAGAAAATTGTAGACCTGCAACAGGCTGGGAAGAGTGAATCTACAGTAGGCAAGCAGGTTGGTGTGAATAAATCAGCTGTGGCAATTGTAAGAAAATGGAAGACATACAAGACCACTGATAATCTCCCTCGATTTGGAGTCCCACGCAAGATCTCATCCTGTGGGTCAAAATGATCATGAGAACGGTGAGCAAACATCCCAGAACTACATAGAGGACTCTGATAAATGACCTGCAGAGAGCTGGGACCAAAGTAACAAAGGCTACCATCAGTAACACACTACGCCGAGAGGGTCTCAGATCCTGCAGTGCCAGTCGTGTACCCCTGCTTAAGCCAGTACATGTCCAGTCCCATCTGAAGTTTGCCAGAGAGCATATGGATGATCCAGAAGAGGATTGGGAGAATATCATGTGGTCAGATGAAACCAAAATAGAACTTTTTGGTAAAAAAAAACTCAACTCGTCATGTTTGGAGGAAGAAGAATGCTGAGTTGCATCCCAAGAACACCATACCTACTGTGAAGCATGGGGGTGGAACCGTCATTCTTTGGGGCTGTGTTTCTGCAAAGGGGACAGGACGACTGATCCGTGTCAAGGAAAGAATGAACAGGGCCATGTATCGTGAGATTTTAAGCCAAAACCTCCTTCTATCAGTAAGAGCATTCAAGATGGAACGTGGCTGGGTCTTCCAGCATGACAATGATCCCAAACGCACCGCTCGGGCAGCAAAGGAGTGGCTCCGTAAAAAGCATTCCAAGGTCCTGGAGTGGCCTAGCCAGTCTCCAGACCTCAACCCCATAGAAAATGTGTGGAGGGAGTTGAAAGTCTGTGTTGCCCAGCAACAGCCCCAAAACATCACTGCTCTAGAGGAGATCTGCATGGAGGAATGGGCCAAAATACCAGCTACAGTGTGTACAAACCTGGTGAAGACTTACAGGAAACGTTGACCTCTGTCACTACCAATAAAGGTTATGTTACAAAGTATTGAGCTGAACTTTTGTTATTGACCAAATACTTATTTTACACCATAATATACATTTAAATTATTTAAAAATCCTACAATGTGATTTCCTGGATTTTGTTTCTCATTTTGTGTCTCATAGTTGAAGTGTACCTATGATGAAAATTACAGACCTCTGTCATCTGTCTCAAATACCAAAACTCATGCAGCTCAAATACCATAGCCACTCATATCAAGAGACATTGCAAGAGCAGGTGAGATACAGGGCCCAAAGCCCAAAATGTATTTCCAGGCTTTTCACAAGGTGGTCATTGCACCACCAATATAATTGGACTTTACAACAAACTATTGACTGCTTAATAAATATACTGCTCAAAAAATAGAGGGAACACTTAAACAACACAGTATAACTCCAAGTATTCCCTTTATTTTTTTTTAGCAGTATATATTCTTTACACAATATTTTTTATAAATCTAATGTAGACCAGGTCATTTGAATTAAGAAACAATAAAAACATAAAAAAATACAACCCCCCCCGCCCCCAAAAAATAAACAAAGCAAAGAAATAATACTATCCTTTATGTTTCATCAGTGCTGTCGTGTCCAGACCCGGGCATGGTAGAACATAGTCGCAGAGTGATGTCGGGTCCTCAGTTGATCGTGGGCTCCACAGTGCAGTATATCTGCATCAAGGGCTACTCTCTGTCTGGAAACAGCCTCCTTTCCTGCTATAACCATGACTCCACTGGACCCAAGTGGAGCCAAAGTCTTCCTAAATGCATTCGTGAGTACTGTTTATATTCTGTAGGAACTGGTTACAATTTATATTAATTAACTGAAATAAGAGCTTGTCCATTTGTTAATATATTTTCTAGAACTACTGTGTGACATGTTCATTAGCAGTTTCAATGTTTGTTAGTCTCCACGTGTGAGGTCTGCAGTGACAGAATGTGAACTTGTTTGACAAGACTTGACATGACAACATGCTCAAAATGTACTACATAAGTGTGTCAAATTCCTCAACTATGGTCATACCTTTTAAAATGGTATTCTAATAGCACTGGCTGAAAACTAGAATTAATTGTTAGTCAAGAAAATAAAGTTTTCTATTATCCTCTCAGTAAAGGGAATATCCCCATTTCTAATTATACCCCCACTTACCCTGGTGAGTTATCATGGGGGAGTTTCTGGAGCCTAACCCGGAATTTACTGGGCATAGGCACACCCTGGACAGGGTATCAGTACATTGCAGGATTCTGTAAATGTACCACCTAAACTTCGTGGCCAGCACAACCAGGGATTGAACCCAGGTGCTCAAGGACTGCCATTTCATAGAGCTAGCGCTACAAATATATCCACTATAGTTACACAGGAAAACTGGTAAAATGATTATTCTTGGTGAGTGTTCAAACAAAATGTATGTGGTAGGTATCTAGAAGGTTGTCTGGAAATTATACAGAGAGTATTGTGCATGAGCTGTATAGCCAGAAATGATTATATTGATATGATCAACAACCACCACACCTCACTGATTTGAGCTTTTCATCATCTCCACCACAGAAAACACATATGAAGCATGTAGGAACCCTGGAAAACCTGCATTTGGCATCCAAGTATTAGAGAAGCAGTTTTACCAACTGGGAGAAACGTTGCACTTCGCCTGCCACAATGGCTATAAGCTAATTGGGGAGGCTATTATTCGCTGTGTCCGCAGTCACCCCTTCACCTGGAGTCACTCTCCTCCAGTCTGTAAAGGTAGCCTCCATTAGGATAGATGTCATTATACTGTATAACACATGGGCAGGCTTGCTGCATGAACAATGAACAGTACTGTTAAACTAATTGGTTTTCCTTTTTTAATTGTTTGATCAATTCTTTATTTATAACAGCAGCTCTGGAGGATGCAAGCGAGATCAGGCTACATTGTAAGAACTGTCAATAGCAACCTAAGATGTGCTTTACTGCAATAGATATCAGGCCACTTGCTATGTGTAACAGTTAACTATCCATTTTTTATAGTTGCCAAGACAGATTTCAGCATGGAGGGAGCCAACATGGTCCTTGTCATCTGCATCCATTTAGTTATAATTATATTAATTGGTACATCAATATACTTCTATTTTTTGAGGTGAGCTGACATAATTTGCATGGCAAAGACATTCTAGAAGTAGTTTTAATCATTCCAATAGGAGAGTAATGAAGGAGTCTTTAACATCTGTCTGTATTCAGTGTGCAGAAGAAATTCATTCGATTGTCCACATCTGCATCACCACAATACAACCAGATCAGAGATGAGTCAGCTGTTGAGAACCACAGCTATGAGACTGCAGTAAGTACGCACAATGACTTTACTGTCATTTTTCAGTACCTCAGATTTGAATAATTTGTGGGGTGCCGTTTGTGTGCTGTGACCAATATGCATTTTAGGAATGGTCTAGACTAGATTTTGAAAATACCTAATGCTTTAGGCCATGATTGTACCACCATCTGCATTCCCATATTTCTCATAATTTCGAGCTTAATTTGCTTATGGAGTTTTCATGAAAATTCCACACTATCAACTTCGCATCATGAGAAAGGTGTCATTAACTTGGTCACCTCATTTAGAATGCATTCTACTGATGTGGTTGGTTCTGGGAAGGATATCCTGTCATCTCCCTGTCTCAGAGTGGTTTTTAGCCATTGTTTTTTTAATATTTCTAATGATTTAATGTTCTGTAATGTTTTCTTTCTCTCTCTATTACCTTATCTGTCCCTTGTTGCATCCCAGAAGAACACTGAGGTCAATCTGACTGTCCTCTGTCAATAACTTTAGCTAGTTTGATATAGGTTGCTTGTGTATCAGATTGGAGTTCATTCACACCTTCTGTTTGTGACATTTGTTGTCTGACACATCTCATTGTTATTAAAGTGACATGGTGCACTTCTCTGTGTGTTTTCATATGGGTTAGTGAGAGAGCTGAGGGGAAACATTCATTTGCACCTTTATCAGGCGCGAATGGAAGCACTGCCTTTGGAGATCAGCTCTCTCATGTGTGTGCTATTTTTATATGTAAGCTGTCCTCCTCTTTGCAAGGTCTAAATGTTTTTTGCTCTTCGGAAAACTTAAACCAAAGTGCATTTTAGTTTAACAGCAGAGCAGACGCTCAGTATGAAAATACTGCATATACCTAGTCTAATATGTGTGTCATGCTGTTTCATGATTTCATGTTCTTTCTCTTTCAGCACAGTTTCCTATTCTTTGAGTTAGAGCTGGGCGATATGGAAATGTTGTTTATTTTCTCTCAGAAGCTGAACGTGACAAATGTACAGTAGAACATTATACAACTGTATTTCAAGTAAAATAGGGATATACAGTGGGTAATAAAGTATTTAGTCAGCCACTGATTGTGCAAGTTCTCCTACTTAGAAAGATGAGAGAGGTCTATAATTTTCCATCATAGGTACACTTCAACTATGAGAGACAAAATGAGAAAAAAAATACAGGAAATCACATTGTAGGATTTTTAAAGAATTTAATTGTAAATTATGGTGGAAAATAAGTATTTGGTCAATAATAAAAGTTCAACTCAATACTTTATAACATAAACTTTGTTGGCAATGACAGAGGTCAAACGTTTCCTGTAAGTCTTCACCAGGTTTGCACACACTGTAGCTGGTATTTTGGCCCATTCCTCCATGCAGATCTCCTCTAGAGCAGTGATGTTTTGGGGCAACATGGACTTTTAACTCCCTCCACAATTTTGTTTTTAACATTTCCCTTGAATCATTTAAAATCAAACATCTACATGCATACATTGATAATAACATTATACATTAAAGTTGATTATAACTCAAAAATATCTGCTTCAAACTAAGTGAGGATACTCATTGGATATTGTAGAATAAAATCAAGTTGGAATCAATTATATACTGATCAAAAAAATAAAGGGAACATTTAAACAACACAATATAACTCCAAGTGTTCCCCTTATTTTTTTGAGCAGTATATATTATGAGCTTTATTAAATATATAAGAGCAGATATATGTGTAAGCGCTATATGCATGTATACATAGTTACAGTATAAAACAGAGTTGATATGTGTCACGCGCCACGGCAGCGCGCGCCGTTATACGGACCAATCAGGAAGCCTCACCGTGATCACTCTGATCGCGATCAGCCGTGGGACTTCCTATAAAGGCGCGTCCGCGAGAGACTCACTTCGCGGTTTATCGGTTGTACTCCATGCTTGTTGCGTTCCTACACGCTGCTCCGCTCATCGCTGTGTTCCTACACGCTGCACCGCTCATCGTCGCGTCCCCACGCGCCGCGCCACTCATCGCCGCGTCCCTACGCGCCGCGCCACTCATCGGCGCGTCCCTACGCGCCGCGCCACTCATCGCCGCGTCCCTACGCGCCGCTCTGCTCACCGAGTCTACACGCACCGTCACAGTAAGGCATAGTCCCAGTTTCATGTTACTTCTGTTGTTTTTGTTTCTTTCACACCCGTTTTGTGTTGTTTTGTTTCATATCTGTTTTGGTTATTGTTTTCATGCCCGTTTCCGGCTTCGTCCCCATTTATGTTGTGCACCCGTTTTCGGTCCTCGCCGTTTTCCGTTCGCTGTGTCTCTCCTATGTTGTGTCTTTGTCAATAAAGCCTTCCTTATTTTAACCTGCGTTCGTCTCGCCGTCCCTCTCGCCTCCCAATGTTACAGTATAAACCGCCTACATGGAGACGGCAGGTTCTCCCGATTTTTCGTTTCTCCTGGGCCGTTTCAACGGCGATCCAGCCCAATGTCGGTCTTTTATTGATAATTTCATTCGTTTTTTCAGTTTAGTTCCGTTCGACTCCGACTATGCCAGGACTTCTCTGGTGGTTCTACACCTCACCGGTGAGGCTCTAACCTGGGCCGCCCACTTATGGGCGCTCCTTAAGAACGCTACCATAGGGAAGTTCCTGGAGGAGCTGGAGTTCGCTTTTGGCTCCCCACAGGTCACCACGGCCGCAGGTTTCGGCGGTTTTGAACCCGTTCACCCTGTCCGCTCAGTTCTGGTGGGTCAAGTGCTGGACCCCCAGCTTGCCACCAGCCGGTCCGCCTTGGTCAAACATCAGCGATCGCTTGGAATGTCCGGTGACACCATTTCCAACCTCTCTAGTTCCGTGTCCGAACCGGCAGTAGCGCACAAACCCGTTTTTGCACTCGCTAGCCACAAGGTAGAACCGTCAGCGATCAGTGTTCGGATCTCAGAGCTTGCCGATCCCGTGCCTACTCCTGCCCCACGGACATTTGTGCCCACTCCTGCACCACGGACATTCATGCAAATGCACGTTCCAAGGTTTTCTGTTGCAGGACCTGTGGCTGCATCCAGGGCGTCAGCAGTTCCAGGGGCTGCCTCAAGGGCATCAGCAGTGCCAGTGGCTGCCTCAAGGGCGTCAGCAGTTCCGGTGGCTGCCTCCAGCAAGCCAGAGACCGTGCACATGTCAGAGGCCTTCCCAGAGGCCATGCACATGTCAGAGAAAGTCTCTTCCACAGAGACCCGTCCAGAGAAAGTCTCTTCCACAGAGACCCGTCCAGAGAATGTCTCTCCCAAAGAGACCCGTCCAGAGAATGTCCCCTTCAGAGAGACCCTTTCAGAGACTGTCCCCTCCAGGGAGACCCTTTCAGAGACTGTCTCCTCCACGGAGATCCAGCATCACGTCGTCCACGGCTCTGCTCTCCAGCAGCTCGTCCACGACCCTGCTCTCCAGCAGCTCGTCCACGACCCTGCTCTCCAGCAGCTCGTCCACGACCCTCTCTCCAGCAGCTCGTCCACGACCCTGCCTCTCCAGCAGCAGTCCACGACCCTGCTCTCCCGCAGCTGCTCGTCCACGACCCTGCCTCCAGCAGCTCGTCCACGACTCCGCTCTCCAGCCTCACGTCGTCGACTCCGCTCTCCAGCCTCACGTCGTCGACTCCGCTCTCCAGCCTCACTTCGTCGTCCCGACTCCGCTCGTCAGCCTCACGTCGGTCGACTCCGCTCGTCAGCCTCACGCGTCGTCGACTCCGCTCGTCATTCCTCACGTCGTCGACGTCCTCCGCTCTCCAGCCTCACGTTCTCGACTCGCTCCTCTCTTCTCCTCCATCGACTTCTCTTCTCGCCTCCGCTCGTCAGGCCTCACGTCGTCGACTTACTCCGCTCGTCAGCCTCAACGTCGTCGACTCCGCTCGTCAGCCTCACGTCGTCGACTGCCCGCTCTCCAAGCCTCACGTCGTCGACTCCGCTCTCCAGACCTCACGTCGTCGACTCCGCTCGTCAGCCTCACGTCGTCGACCCCGCTCGTCACCCTTCACGTCGTCGACCCCGCTCGTCAGCCTCACGTCGTCGCCCTCTCGCTCTGCCAGCTTCACGTCGTCGACCTCACTCTGCAGCCTCACGTCGTCGAACCTCGGCTCTGCAGCCTCACTCGTCGACCTCGCTCTGCAGCCTCCGTCGTCGACCTCGCTCTGCAGCTATTCACGTCGTCGACCTCGCCTCTGCAGCCTCACGTCGTCCGAACTCTCTCGCCTTCTCTCTCAGTCGTCGACTCAGCTCGCCTGCCTTCCCTTCCTTCTTCCATTCCTCTCTCCTTCCATCCCGTCGTCGACTCAGCTCGCCTGCCTCCAGTCGTCGACTGCTCGCCTGCCTCCAGTCGTCGACTCTGCTCGCCTGCCTCCTCTCGACGGCTCCGCTCGTCCGCCTCCTCTCGACGGCTCCGCTCGGTCAGCCTCCTCTCGACGCTCCGCTCGTCAGCATCCTCCCAGCATCCTCTCCATTAGGGTTCCCTATTGGGAGTCCTGGCTCCATCTCGGACTCCTTGGGGGGGGGCTATGTCACGCGCCACGGCAGCGCGCGCCGTTATACGAAAAAAAAAACCAATCAGGAAGCCTCACCGTGATCACTCTGATCGCGATCAGCCGTGGGAACTTCCTATAAAGGCGCGTCCGCGAGAGACTCACTTCGCGGTTTATCGGTTGTACTCCATGCTTGTTGCGTTCCTACACGCTGCTCCGCTCATCGCTGTGTTCCTACACGCTGCACCGCTCATCGTCGCGTCCCCACGCGCCGCGCCACTCATCGCCGCGTCCCTACGCGCCGCGCCACTCATCGGCGCGTCCCTACGCGCCGCGCCACTCATTGCCGCGTCCCTACGCGCCGCTCTGCTCACCGAGTCTACACGCACGTCAACAGTAAGGCATAGTCAGTTTCATTTACTTCTGTGTTTTGTTTCTTTCACACCCGTTTTGTGTTGTTTTGTTTCATATCTGTTTTGGTTATTGTTTTCATGCCCGTTTCCGGCTTCGTCCCCATTTATGTTGTGCACCCGTTTTCGGTCCTCGCCGTTTTCCGTTCGCTGTGTCTCTCCTATGTTGTGTCTTTGTCAATAAAGCCTTCCTTATTTGAACCTGCGTTCGTCTCGCCGTCCCTCTCGCCTCCCAACGTTACAATATGTTACCCAAATACTCCTTAAAGATAGTAGACAAAGTAAAATATCCAAGTCGCGAACGGGAAACATATTTTAATCCCTACCTTATTTGCTGAAATATTGGCTTGAACATAATGAACTTTGCAACGTACCCAATGAGTACATTTGCAATGTACTCCTGTAGTACCGCTAAAATAGGAGCTCGCACCAGTTACAGTGGGGCAAATAAATATTCAGTCAGTCACTGATTGTGCAAGTTCTCTGACTTAGAAAGATGAGAGAGGTCTGTAATATTCATCATAGCTACACTTCAACTATGAGAGACAAAATGAGAAAAAAAATTCCAGGAATTCACATGCAGGGACTCAGATTCTGCAGTGCCAGGCATGTCCCCCTGCTTAAGCCAGTACATGTCCAGTCTCGTCTGAAGTTTGCCAGAGCGCATATGGATGATCCAGAAGAGGATTGGGAGAATACCATGTGGTCAGATGAAACCAAAATAGAACTTTTTGGTAAAAAAAACTCAACTCGTCATGTTTGGAGGAAGAAGAATGCTGAGTTGCATCCCAAGAACACCATACTTACTGTGAAGCATGGGGGTGGAACCATCATTCTTTGGGGCTGTGTTTCTGCAGAGGGAACATGATGACTAATCCGTGTTAAGGGAAGAATGAACGGGACCATGTATCGTGAGATTTTAAGCCAAAACCTCCTTCCATCAGTGAGAACATTCAAGATGGAACGTGGCTGGGTCTTTCAGCATGACAATGATCCCAAACATACTGATCGGGCAACGAAGGAGTGGCTACGTAAACAGCATTTCAAGCTCCTTGAGTGACCTAGCCAGTCTTCAGACCTCAACCCCATAGAAAATTTGTGGAGGGAGTTGAAAATCCGTGTTGCCCCAAAACATCACTGCCCTAGAGGAGATCTGCATGGAGGAATGGGCCAAAATACCAGCTACATTGTGTGCAAACCTGGTGTAGACTTACATTAATTGTTTGACCTTTGTCATTGCCAACAAAGGTTATGTTATAAAGTATTGAGTTGAACCAAATTTATTGACCAAATACTTATTTTCCACCATAATTTACAATTAAATTCTTTAAAAATCCTACAATGTGATTTCCTGTATTTTTTTTCTCATTTTGTCTCTCATAGTTGAAGTGTACCTATGATGAAAATTACAGACCTCTCTCATTTTTCTTCGTCGGAGAACTTGCACAATCACTGACTGACTAAATACTTTTTTGCCCCACTGTAGGTGCGGATAGCTTGACCGCAGTATCAGGATGACATGCCTGCAGATGTCATTTCAAGTTTGTTGTATTTTTACTGGAGATAGTCGCCATACACAGGTTTACATTGTCCTTAAATGAGAAATGTGCCAATATATCAACTCTCCTCTTTCTCACAGGTGTTAACATTGTCGAGTTGGTTTCTTGAGAAATAGTACAGAGGCTACTTGTATAGTCTTCCCGGGGTTAGATCAAATGTCTTACCACATTACTGATTGGATCGCTACCCAACTTGTCCCGCCTTTCCACAAAACTAAGTCAGATCTGATTGGATGTCATCTCTGCCAAACATTTTCATCTCATTTTTGTTTCAATTTATGTGTCAATTTATTTCATTCTAGTTTTTGTCATTTTTCATTCATTTTAATTTATTAATTGTCTTGTTTTCGTCAGAAAACAAGGGTTGTTGACGAAATCTATGACGAAAATCATTCGCCAATGAAATTAACACCGTCACTGTCAATCTTCATTTTTTTGCCGTAAGGCATGGCGCTGGAGATAGAGGACATTGGTCTATTGTTGTTGTACCGGCATCACACTGATTGTCATAGGGGGATCACCAACACTTGCTTGGGTCTGGGATGGTAAAGTCTTGCACTGTGCATGCTCTAAAGAATGGCAGTGCTTCAAAGTGGCATTACCTGTCTTAGTGGAAACACGCTTTCGACACAATATGCAGTGCACACTACTCTGCTTCTGGTTGGATTTAAATAGCCAAACTATCTCCACACTACTGAAATCCTTCTTTTCAACAAACTCCTCATCTTTTGAACATTGTCATTTGTAGTGTCTTCTCCGGTAACACTGTCACCCAAGTTTTCATTAACATTATCTGTGATCATTTTCTCTTTTAGCTTGGTTCCTATACATGTGTGCGTGACTGCAGTAGCCCAAACAATAGCACGTGTGCTGCTGCTGGTTGCTACATACCTAGCTATCACAGCGTAAGAAAAAAAAAAGAAATAAATAAAAGATTTTTCCCCATAATTCTGCACATCATTCATGACAAAGTGAAACCATAAATTTTGCAAATTTATTGAAAAGTAAAAACTAAAATACCGTATTTTTCGGACCATAAGGCGCACTTAAAATCCTTTAATTTTCTCAAAAATCGACAGTGCGCCTTAAAGTGCGGTGCATCTAATGTATGAATTAATTCTGGTTGAGCCTTCTGACCTACAACCGATTGTAGATGGTACACGGCGCTCATAAATCTGTCAAAATGTTTTAGCACGGTCTTGGTAGGTGACAAAGCTTACGACAACTGTAGTGCACAGCATAGCGGAGTAAATAATGGTATGTGCGTCACCATTACGATGTGTGCATTCATTCATTCATTTTCAAAGCGGATTTCAAACTCAACGCTATCAGTCACGCAGTACAACATGGAAATAGAGCAGCTGCGAGAGAATCCAACATTAACGAATCAATGATACGGAAGTGGAGGAAGCAAGAAGACGCCCTGCGCCAGGTAAAGAAGACCAAATTGAGCTTCCGACGGAACTTAAGAGTTTTGTTTCATTTAATGCGTCTTATAAACCCGGTGCCTTTTATGTATGAAAATAGATCCGTTAGCAGTCGATCATTGATATTGCGCCTTATAACCCGGTGCGCTTTATAGCTCGGAAAATACGGTATTGCATTTTTTGGGGTATTACCCATTTCTTGGCTATGATGCCACAAGGTTTCAACAACTGGATTTTGGGATTTTCTGCCATTTTTCTCTGGAGATCCTCTCAAGCTCTATCAGGTCGGACAGCCATTGGCTTCAAGTCAGGGCTCTGGCTGGGCCACTCAAGAACATCCACAGAGTTTTTCCTAAGACACTCCTATGTTGTCTTGGCTCTGTGCTTAGGGTCATCGTTTTGTTGGAATCAGTCATCTGTCTGGTAGCTCTGCTATAAAGCCCAGTTTGGTGGAGTGCTGCAGTGATGGTGGACCTTCTGGAAGTTTCTCCCATCTGCACACTGGATCCTTGGAGCTCAGCCAAAGTGACCATTTGGTTCTGTGGTCACCTCCCTTACCAACACCCCTCTCCTCCGATTACTTAGTTTGGTAGGGCGACCAGCTCTAGAAAGAGTCCTGGCTATTCCAAACTTCTTCCATTTAAGAATTACGGAGGCCACTTTGCACTTAGGAATTTTCAGTACAGCAGAATTTTTTGTTTCCTTCCCCAGATCTGTGGTTTCACACAATCCTGGCTCTGAGCTCATGGGTTGGCTGAGATTTTGCTCTGATATTCATTGTTAGCTGTGAGACCTTATATAGACAGGAGTGTGTCTTGTCTAAATCATGTCCAGTCAACTGAATTTAATAAATGTAATGCATTTTCAAAAAAATTATAAAATTCTCTTTTTACTTTCTCATTATGGGGAAAACCTTGATTTTTTTTAATTATTTTATTTTAACACAAGGGTGCAACATAAAATGAAAAACCAAAAATGTCTGAAGACTTTCTGAATGCACTGTATGATCATGACTTATTGAATTTGAAAACTGTTTTGCTGTTTGTTAGATGATGAGAACATGTGTGATTAATTGTTGATTAATACTTATAAATAGTTTAAAACATTTTATATAAATAAAATAATATATAAAAATGAAAACATTTTATTTTAGTTGTGTGATTTGTGGTAAAAAATGCATTTATTTAATGACAATTGCAAAGTTTACTTAATTATTGTCAGCAATATATTGCAATATAATTACAGCAATATAATTACTTCATAAAACATGACAATTTATTTATTAGTTTGAAGACTGTCTATCAAAAACTTGACTGAATTAATTTAAATAAATGTAACTTGTAAATTAAATATTATTAATTACCATTTGGTTAATATTCAGTGTTTCCTGTAGGATTTTTTTCAGCAACGTTGGAGTCATGAAGCCCTCTCTGCCACGGCCTTTACATTACATTGCATTTTGCAATTTCAAGACATTTCATAAAGTTCTGAAGCAGTGCGGCAATAATTTTGATATTGTAGCAAAACCCTGATATTTTTTAAATGTTAAATTTCATGTTAAGTACATTTTACTTAATACTGCCAAGTTATTATAGCAGTAAAATTTTAAGTACTAGTGCAATTTTTTTTTTTACATTTTTTCATGTAAAACCTAAGTTATTTTTTCATTGTATTTATAAGCACATATCAAGTTAGCTATGAAGACTGTACAGTAGTTGTAAAACAGTGTAAGCCATCTGCATACAAAATGCCAGTAAGGTATCTGAAAACAGAAATAAGGTGACAAAAAAGATATTAAAATTATATTGAAATACACAATTTTACCATATAATTGAAGTAAAAATGAAAATGGGTCACTAGATAGATGCAGTTTATTTATCTGGAAATTATCAATCTACTATGTATATTAATATTATGGATTAATATTTTTTAAAAATCGACTTTTAATTAAAAGTAATTTGTATAAAAATAAATATTATGCATCCTACATCTTGAGACATCTTGAGACGTTCTCATAGTCAAGATGTCTTAAGATGTGTGTCTATAGACATGTCTTAGAGACATAATACCTCAAGATGTCTTAAGACATCTCAAGACATGGTGATGGCTGGGTATTGTACTATGCTCTGTGCATGGTGCGTCAACCAAATATGACGTGGTTGTAACTCTATTCCAGCCACCTGACTGGTTCAGAACAGCGCTATTCTCATTATCATTGATTTTTGGTCTTGTCTGTCAAAGCATTGAGGACTAGGTTCTATCACCATTGTATCTACCATGTCTTATCATTCTATCAAGGAAAAGTTATTTTTTCGTTATATTCGTTATTGTTTTATCACCTAGCCCTACCTTCAGTTTTGTGTGGCCTCTTTATTGCCTTTTTTCATGTTTAATGTCTGAACAGAGAGTGCAACAACACACACACACACACACACACACACACACACACACACACACACACACACACATCTATATATATTATATAAATAAAAGGATATAAAAAAATATATTGTGATAAGATTTTTTTTCCATCACTTGCACCACTATTCTTCTCACTTTTATTAAATGTATTTCTTTACTATTTACAGGACACAAGAGAGTATGATGTCTCCATTTAGATACTGCTGATGTTCACGTTGAGGGCCCCAAAACATATTTTGCCTTTTGGAGGTTCCCCAGCACATCTTGACTCTGACCTCTTCTGATTTACATCTAGTCCTTCTTGCCCCATGTTCTCCCATCCTGATCAGCTCTAAGTTATGAGGAAACTTGCTGCAAAAGTTGTGGACATTATGACCTTATATTTGTAGCGATCCAATAGCAGTGCCATTGGAGTAGTGCTTGAATACTTATATCCAGTGATGAAGCAAATAAAGGGAAATATGGCAACTAAATCAAAGGGACCCAAAACCTCCTGCAGGCCAGGATGGATGGAGGAATAATAATCACTGGATTGCACTGATTTTGTATCCAGTATTACTGTTGTCCGATGTCTACATGCTGATTGATGTGTGTTCTTGTTTATGTACACTATGTTGGTTCATTAAATGTTCGTTTTTGGATATTCATCTTTTATTTATTTGAATTACTAAATTACATTTATTCACTGATTCAATCATTTTAATCCCTCTTTCTGAAATGTCATCAGAGCTGATACAACAGCAGCATGTTGCAAGGCCCTTGTAATCCCTCAAAGAATGTATGACCAAAATGTTGATGGGAAATCAGTGACACTGTTTTATAATTAAAGATGTCAACTGATACAAGCAGTCTTTTTTTGGGTTGTCTTGCTTCTTTTGACTCCTATTTGAATGTGGAATAAGACTATGTTGGGATATATAAACAATTATCAGTACTCACCAGTCTGTTCCAAACCATTTTGGTCATGTACAGAAACATTCAGTAATGCAGGCTCATTTGCATGATCATTTCCATTCAAATAAGTATTTTCATAACTGCACCATACTGTTATTGTAATAAGTGAAGTGTTTGGTTATCATGGACAATATTTACGTCTGTGGTGTTTCCTCAATAGTCAAAAACTTAAAAGATTTCCTCTATAAAGTCTAGCTGTCATTGTGATCGGTTTATGGACACACTGTAATCTTTGAGTCTTAAATGCAATGTGACTCAATTTGTTGGTCTCAAGATACATTCTTTTCTTTACTGGCTCTTTAGCATTTCCAAAATTAGAAAGCTACAGTGATGACTGAAAAAAAAAATCATACTAACTACAGACAAATCCTTGCCTTTTGTTTAAAAAAAAAAAAAAAAAAAAAAAGAGTGTCTGTGAGGTTCTATACAGTGGGGCAAAAAGTATTTAGTCAGCCACTGATTGTGCAAGTTCTACTTAGAAAGATGATAGAGATCTGTAATGTTCATCATAGGTACACTTCGACTATGAGAGACAAAATGAGGAAAGAAAATCCAGGAAATCAAGTCAAGTCAAGTAGTTTTATTGTCAATTCTGCATATCTAGACCTACAGAGAATCGAAATTACGTTACTCTCTTACCCAAGTTACACAAAACAATAAACATTAAAGATAGTTAAACTAAACTAAGTGAACTAAACTAGGAATATAAATATATGGCAGTTAACACTCAACAGAATAGACACTGCAGACATGAACAAATGCAGACATGATGTGTAAACAGTAGTGCAAAAAATATATACTGATTAAAGTGAGCGAGCCGTCACATATGGTCATGTTACAGTTGGTGCTGAAAAGGTGGGAGTGACAGTACCAGTGTAATCAGGACTAGTATGAACAGTAGTGCAAATAAAAGAGGTATTCAGCTTGAAGGCTGGTTAAAGTGATTTGGTGCATAATAGTTCTATATCAGTTATTGAAGGCCGGTTATTGAAGGCCAGTTATTGAATCACATTTTAATTGTAAATTTTGGTGGGAAATAAGTATGTGGTCAATAAAAAAACTTAAACTCAATTCACATTGTAGGATTTTTAAAGAATTTAATTGTAAATTATGGTGTAAGTATTAGGTCAATAAATTTGGTTCAACTCAATACTTTGTAACATAACCTTTGTTGGCAAAGACAGAGGTCAAACGTTTCATGTAAGTCTTCACCAGGTTTGCACACACTGTAGCTGGTATTTTGGCCCATTCCTCCATGCAAATCTCCTCTAGAGCAGTGATGTTTTTGGGCTGTCACTGGGCAACACGGATTTTCAACTCCCTCCACAGATTTGCTATGGGGTTGAGGTCTAGAGACTGGCTAGGCCACTCCAGGACCTTGAAATGCTTTTTTCCGGAGCCACTCCTTCGTTGCCTGAGCGATGTGTTTGAGATCACTGTCATGCTGGAATACCCAGCCACGTTCCATCTTCAATGCTCTCACTGATGGAAGGAGGTTTTGGCTTAAAACCTCATGATACATGGCACCGTTCATTCTTCCCTTAACACGGATCAGTTTTCCTGTCCCCTTTGCAGCAAAACAGCCCCAAAGCATCATGATATTCCAACCCCCATGCTTCACAGTAGGTATGGTGTTCTTGGGATGCAACTCAGCATTCTTTTTCCTCCAAACATGACAAGTTGAGTTTTTACCAAATAATTCTATTTTGATTTCATCTGACCACATGATATTCTCCTAATCCTCTTATGCACATGTGTCAAACTCAAGGCCCGCGGGCCACATCCGGCCCGCCATACAATTATATCCGGCCCGCGAAATCGTTTTATATATCTGTTTTTAATGGCCCTGTGATATGACGCCCCAATAACACACACTACAAATCCCATGATGCAGTGCAATTGCCGCCAACGGCAAGCCGCGGTTCAAGTTCGCGGTCTGTTGATGTATACAACGCTAATATCAAATCAAAGCTAGACCCCAACAATGGCCAAGAGAAAATTGATTCTGAAAACCGAGGCTTTCAAAGCCGGTGGGAGAATGAGTATATGTTTACTGAAATTGCAGGTAAACCAGTGTGTCTCCTTTGCGGGAGTAATATCGCTGTAATGAAGGAGTATAACCTAAGACAGCACTACGAGACAAAACATGAGAACAAATTCAAAAACCTGAGTGCAGGACAGAAGCTACAAAAGGTAGAGGAGTTGAAGAAGAATTTGAAATCCCAGCAGACGTTTTTCACCAAAGCAAAATCACAAAGTGAAGCTGCTGTGAAAGCAAGTTTCATTGTGGCCGAAGAGATCGCCAAATCAGGACGGCCGTTTACCGAGGGGGAATTCGTAAAGAATTGTATGATGAAAGTGTGCGACGTCCTTTGTCCAGATAAAACGCGAGCGTTTGCAAATGTAAGCCTCAGCAGAAACACTGTTGCTAATCGGGTTTGTGAGATGGCGACTGATTTGAAAACACAGTTGATTGAAAGAGCAAAAGATTTTGTTGCATACTCCCTTGCCGTGGATGAAACTACTGACGCGACTGACACTGCATAGCTGGCGATATTTATCCGTGGTGTGGATTCCAATTTGTGCGTAACAGAGGAAATACTGGACATTAAATCGATCCACGGGACAACGAAAGGCTGCACTTATGGGAGACACAAATGCACCAATGCAACTTGTCTCACTTTCCCTGTTGCCAAGTAATACGGAACCAAGAAAGTGCCACAGTTTTCCCAAATGCCACCTTTGCTGAAAAACTCAGCGCGCTGCGCACTGAGTTCGCACTGCGCTTCAGTGACTTTGAGGCACAGAAAAGTAACTTCGAGCTAATTCGCAACCCATTTGCAGTCGATGTGGAAACCGCACCTGTAGAAATGCAGATGGAGCTGATAGAACTGCAATGTAACGGGACACTGAAGGCAAAGTACGACACTGCGGGGCCAGCACAGTTCACTCGCTTCATTCCTGAAGCGATGCCGCAGCTCCGCCAACATGCGGCTCGAATCCTGTCCATGTTTGGCAGCACATATCTGTGCGAGCAGCTGTTCTCTGTGATGAAAATTAACAAAACGTCACACAGGAGTCGCCTCACTGATGAACACCTGCAATCGATCCTGAGAATCTTCACAACACAGAACCTAACCCCAAACATAAATGAACTTGTTGCAAAGAAAAGACTCCAAGTATCAGGCTCTGACTAAATAGGACAATAAAATGGAATGTTATGATTTGTTATGATTATACTTTTGCTTTAAATTCAATTTTTTATTATATTTTCAGATTTTTTAATATTCCAGCATGTACAGATTTTGAATGTATTGTATTGACAGGATATTTTTTTATGAAGAGCAAAATATTTTAAGTTGAAATGTATTTATTTTGGAATGATATCCTGTATTTTGGTTCATATTAATGGTTAAAAAACATAAATATTTAGTCTGTTAAATAAATGGTTATACTGTTCGGCCCGCGAGTTTTGAGTTTTGGCCCCCTGTGCAATTGAGTTTGACACCCCTGCTCTTATGGATCATCCATATGCTCTCTGGCAAACTTCAGACGTGCCTGGACATGTACTGGTTTAGCAGGGGGACACGCGTGGCATTGCAGGATCCGAATCCCTCTCGGCATAGTGTGTTACTGATGGTAGCCTTTGTTACTTTGGTCCCAGCTCTCTGCAGGTCATTCATCAGGTCCCTCTGTGTAGTTCTGGGATGTTTGCTCAGCGTTCTCATGATCATATTGATCCCATGGGATGAGATCTTACATGGGGCCCCAGATCGAGGGAGATTATCAATGTATGTCTTTCATTTTCTTACAATTGCTCCCACTGTTGATTTATTCACACCAATCTGCTTGCCTATTGTAGATTCACTCTTCCCAGCCTGGTGCAGGTCTACAATTTTCTTCCTGGTGTCCTTCGACAGCTCTTTGGTCTTGGCTATGGTTGAGTTTGGAGTCTGACTGTTTGAGGCTGTGGACAGGTGTTTTTCATACAGATAACGAGGTCAAACCGGTGCCATTAACAGGTAACGAGTGGAGGACAGAAGAGCTGTTACAAGTCTGTGACAGCCAGAAATCTTGCTTGTTTTTGGGTGACCGAATACTTATTTTCCACCATGATATACAATTAAATTCTTTAAAAATCCTACAATGTGATTTCCTGAATTTTTTTTCTCATTTTGTCATAGTTAAAGTGTACTTATAATGACATTACACACCTCTCTCATCTTTTTAAGTAGGAGAACTTGCACAGCTGACTAAACACTTTTTTGCCTCACTGTATCGTTTTTTGTGACAATCCTTGTACCAGTGGTTTCCCAATTCTTAAAATTAAAAGCTGCAAAGAAGTGTAACAACAAATGACAAGGCACTAAAAAAAGAAGGAAAAACTCTCATGCAATTAAAGACATGTACACTCACCAATCACTTTATTACACTTGCTTGTTTCTGTATACATTGTCCATGTTATTAGTTCCGCGAACCATAGAGAAGCATTTTATAGTTTGTTATAGACTGGATCAGACACAGCAGTGCTGCTAGACTTTTTACAAACTACCTCACTGTGAACTTTATAGACACCTACCATATTGCTCCACATTGTAGATAAAAAGTTAGAGATAGCTGCTCATTTGTTGTTGCACAGGTTGTTAGTCATCCTTTAATCCTTCATGAGTGCTCACAGGATGCTGCCTATGGGATGTTGGTGGCTGGACATTTTTGGTTGGTGGACTATTTTCAGTCCAACAGTGATACTGAGGTGTTTAAAAACTCCAACAGCACTGCTGTGTCTGATCCACTCATTCCAGCACACTAATAACAGCAACACTAATAACTATAAAACATGTAGAGAAACAGAATGACTACATATGTAGACCTGCTTTAGAACTTTTTTCTGTAATTGTAGAACTACAAGGTGCATCTATATGGGAAGTGGAACTGATATGGGAAGTGGACAATGAATGTAGACACAAGGGGCTGTATGTGTTAAAGTGGTCAGTGAGTGTATATGCATTCCCACAAGGATAGAAGGATCTGACAACATTTAGCTTACTGAGGTTGAGGTTAGGATTAGCTGTAGGTGAAACATTAATTAGCTACAGTAACCTAATATCAGTGGAAATTCCCCACAATGATAGGATGGGAAACTTGTTTGAGTCCGTGTGGGTGTGCAAAAATGTGAGACTGATTGGCCTTTACTCACAATAAATTTTAAACAATATATGTTGACTGATATCTTGGTTTTTCATACTTCATGTAAGATCAGGGAGTGGTAAGAGGGAACAATAAAAAAGTAATTTAACTTTACAACCATACTACTTGACTTTTAAAACTTAAGTACATTTGTTAACAAGTACATTCGCTTTTACTTTTTAAACTGTGTTACTTTTACTTGTTACTTTTACCTGTAAACAACGGAAACGTAAAGATAGGACTTATTGGAGTAATAGTTATTAGCAATATCTGTAATTTAGTAATTCTGTACTTTGTCCAACACTGACTTTTGTTGAGACTCAGAGTATAATCTAAGCTAGCACAGGTTTTGGTGACAGAGGTAGAAATTGAGTTCATGTGGATAAATGTAACAGGTTGCTAGTAGATCTTCAGACTAAGAACTAAGTAAGAATGAGCCCCTGTAACTCAACTGCCTCTCTACAGGAACTTTACATATGAATGTTATTACTCTATTCAAACATAAGGCCATTAATGTGGTTAACATTGTGTAAAAGCAGGTTTATTGAAGGCCATTCTGATGTTAATATGGGTTCTGTATTGATTGTTAGTGATTCAATTGTAAGGGTTGTTAAAGTTAGTAAATCTGATGTTTACTGTTTTTTCTGGTGCTGTGTGCTGAATATACTGTAGATATGCAGTTGTTTTCATGCAGGTACTAATATCATGGTTCTTAGAGAATTAAATATTTTGTCTCCTTAAATTTAGCATTGGACTCAGGAACTAATTTTTGAAATTATCCACATCAATATCCTTTCCAGAAGCCTTTCTGTTTCCACACAACACTTTATTTTTATTTGCATTGATGTGGGAGTTAAGTGTGTTTTAAAACACACAGACTAATAAAATAATTGTAATGCAAGTGGTCTAACCTCTTTTTTACCTGTATTGTGCATGATGAATACAGAAACTGAAAAAGATAAGAATTATACAAAGAAAATATATAAATAATACTGCTTGCTTCTTTTGCTTTTGTCACTTCTCATTGTTTCTTCAAAGCTATCTTTAAATATGAGTTAGATATTGTGTCATCAGAACTCACATTGACACAGCTGATTCAGATTCAGCTGCTCTGATTTCCCTCGTGCTGGAGTTTGATCTACTTCATGCCGTGCTCGATGTGATATTCACAGGTGATATTAATACCTTTATATGGGACTGGGCTTGCCATTTGAAGAAATAATTAAAATCGACATCTAAAAAAGTTCTTTCATTTCTGCTTCACGAATTTGCAGTTATTTCTCACCATTTCTCTTGTCTTAAGTGGAGAGCCTAAAAGATGTAAAAAATGCTGAGCCAGAGTACAAAGAGAACTCTCTGCAGTTTTTTTCTAACGCTAATTTTAATGAGGGACATAATGTTAAAAGCTCTTCTCTTGCCTAAGGGCTGTCGAGTTGATTTTGGAAGCTGTTGTTTTACATATTGTTTTATGGAGTCTTGTTAATCCAAGCCCCAATCAAATTGACTTTTTTTTTACTGAAAATGCTTTGTTTGACATATGACATTTTTTACGGTTATGCTTCCCCATAAAACAGTTGTGAAGTAAAGTGTTACAAGTTGTTTGCCCTTTAGAGTTATGATAAGGCCACAGGATTTTAAATGGTGTTTGCTTTGGCCTCTGCAAAGACTCTGTGATCTCCACAAACTGAATGAGAGATCACACAGAGGACATAGTTCATCATGTACAAAGTTCACATCAGGAGTCTCTTGGGTCGTACTTTGTGAATCAGGCTGAGGCTTCTTCTTTTATTGATGAGAAAGGAAAAAAAAACAGTGAGCATAGCTAAGGATACTCTAATAATGTAAGTCTGTTTGATGACTGTAGCATGAAGGGAACCAAACACAAAACAATGAGACCACAAACACAAGAAAACACAAGTTCACAGATTACTGACAGACAAAAGAAAGGATAGAAAAAATGGCACACACAGGATATCACAACAGTCAAAGCACACCACACAACATTCAAAGAATTAAATGTGAATACAACACTCAAAGAGCAATGTTCAGTCAAGACACAGTTTGACCAATGCCAGTGATGCCCACCAAAAGATCAGAGGGGCCAGTTTAAATGCTGCTGTCCGATGGAGCTGAAATCTGATAGAACTGTCAGTACCCTGGTGAGATAGATTGCCTACTGCTCAGCTCAAAAATGGATGACACGACAGATAGGATATTGCTGCAAGCATCAGACTGGCTGACTGTGTATTCAGGAATTTTTCAGGAAAAATAAAATTTTTAGAAATTGTGCAGCAAAACCAGGAAAAGGTGTGCTTGTAAGTTCACACATTTTCAAAGCCCACAATCAGCAGAAATCTCTGGAAAGAAACCCTTGAATACATCTGTCCTGCTGGTTTTGTGGTGCTTACACTAAAAACTTGACCCCTGGCTGAAGGTCAGTCACTTTGTGTTTGCATCCTCTCTGCTTTTTGTCCATCAGCTGACCTGCCGTGTAATTGATTATGACAGTACTGGAGATGTTGAGCTATAATTGAGTAATGACCTGGACTGCTCATTGTTATTCATTCTGACTCTGCTGTGGGACCATCCACCTCAATAAAGTCACTTTAGGAAAAAAATATCTCAGAGCCAAAAGCAGTTTAATGTGCAGAAGAAACATGCTAACTGTAGGTTAAGTACAATATTTTATGTACAGGGCTGAATTACATATGTTAATGTTATTAGCAATGGTACTTCCAGGAACATATTCTCAAATGTAAATATATTTCTTTGAACCAGAAACTATTATGAGTTTACGTTTGGTGTAATGTGGGTGCACCACTGGTCTGGTCACATGACAACTGCAGACTAAGCCCCTTACACTGAGGAGCACTGAGACCATGTTGTTATATCAAAGGCAATCCAAGTAAATACACAACTAAACAAAAAACTGTGTGGAACGTGACAAACTTTACAGTGGGCTAGTAACCCACCTGGACATTGTGATGACATCTCACAATCACCTGAACTTTTTTCCAGTGAACCAAAATGCAACTCCATAACCGACTGGTTCAGCATTTAGTTATGGTTGAGTTGTGGATTACCAGCACCCATACAGTAAGGTTCCATGACAACATGAAGTCCAGTTGTGTGGTTTTGTGGCACTAAATGTCCATGGTGGTTGTTGATGTTACAGAAGGCCAGAATGTTACGCTCCATACGTTTCTGATTTCTGTGTGTATAGCTTGAGGAATCCAATTGATATTACAAACTCATCACAAAAAGTTGGGACAGTATGGAAAATGCAAATAAAAGCACATTTTGAATTTTATTTAATTCAGGCAGTATGAACCCAAAATATTTAGTATTTTGTCTGGTCAACTTAATTTGTTAATGTACATCCATTCTTGCATTTCAGGCCTGCAACACATTCTAAAAAAAAGTTTGGATGGTAAAGCATTTACCACTTGTAGCCATTTTTTTCACCAAAGGTGTTTTTTTGTCCCATTCTTCCTGAAAACATGTTTTGAGGTGTGCAACAGTAAGTTTCAAAATTCTCCACACATTCTCTATTGGGGACAGGTCAGCCAGTACCTGTGCTTTTATGATGTAAGGGTTGTTAAGGTTAGTAAATCTGATGTTTACTGTTTTTCCTGGTGCTATGTACTTTATATATTTATATATATACAGTGGGGCAAAAAAGTATTTAGTCAGTCACTGATTGTGCAAGTTCTCCGACTTAGAAAGATGAGAGAGGTCTGTAATTCTCATCATAGGTACATTTCAACTATGAGAGACAAAATGAGAAAAAATCCAGAAAATCACATTGTAGTATTTTTAAAGAATTTAATGGTAAATCATGGTGGAAAATAAGTATTTGGTCAATAAATTTCAACTCAATACTTTGTAACGTAACCTTTGTTTGGCAATGACAGAGGTCAAATGTTTCCTGTAAGTCTTCACCAGGTTTGCACATACTGTAGCTGGTATTTTGGCCCATTCCTCCATGCAGAGCTCCTTTCACAAATTTTCTGTGGGGTTGAGGTCTGGAGACTGGCTAGGCCACTCCAGGACCTTGAAATGCTTTTGACGGAACCACTCCTTTGTTGCCCGAGCAGTGTGTTTGGAATCATTGTCATGCTGGAAGACCCAGCCACATTCCATCTTCAATGCTCTCACTGATGGAAGGAGGTTTTGGCTTAAAATCTCATGATACATGGCCCCGTTCATTATTCCCTTAACACGGATCAGTCGTCCTGTCCCCTCTGCAGAAAAACAGCCCCAAAGCATGAGGTTTTCACCCCCATGCTTCACAGTAGGTATGGCGCAACTCAGAATTCTTCTTCCTCCAAACACGGCAAGTTGAGTTTATACCAAAAAGTTCTATTTCAGTTTCATCTGACCACATGATATTCTCCCAATCTTCTTCTGGATCATCCATATGCTTTCTGGCAAACTTCAGATTGGCCTGGACATGTATAGGCTTAAGCAGGGGCAACGCCTGGCACTGCAGGATCTGAGTCCCTCTCGGCGTAGTGTGTTACTGATGGTAGCTTTGTTACTTTGGTCCCAGCTCTCTGCAGGTCATTCATCAGGTCCCTCTGTGTAGTTCTGGGATTTTTGCTCACTGTTCTCATGTTCATTTTGATCCCACGGGATGAGATCTTGCGTGGAGCCCTAGATTGAGGGAGATTATCAATGGTATTGTATGTCTTACAATTGTTCCCACAGTTGATTTATTCACACCAATCTACTTGCCTATTGTAGATTCACTCTTCCCAGTGCTCTTCCTGGTGCAGGTCTACAATTTTCTTCCTGGTGTCCTTCGACAGCTCTTTGGTCTTGGCCATGGTTGAGTTTGGAGTCTGACTTTTTGAGGCTGTGGACAGGTGCCTTTTAAACAGATAACGGGGTCAAACAGGTGCCATTAATACAGGTAACGAGTGGAGGACAGAAGAGCTTCTTAAAGAAGATCTTACAGGTCTGTGAGGGCCAGAAATCTTGCTTGTTTGTGGGTGACCAAATACTTATTTTCCACCATGATTTACAATTAAATTCTTTAAAAATCCTACAATGTGATTTCCTGATTTTTTTTGTCATTTTGTCTCTCATAGTTGAAGTGTACCTGCGATGAAAATTACAGACCTCTCTCATCTTTCTAAGTCAGAGAATATGCACAATCAGTGGCTGACTAAATACTTTTTTGCCCCACTGTATGTACTCAATGTACTTTTCTGTGTTAATGTTGCCATGACAGAAGTGTAAATTACCTTTGTCGGGTCACTGACACAACCTAATACCATGACAGGGCCTGGCTTTTGGACTTGTTGCTGATAACAGTCTGAATGGTGTTTCTCGTCTTTGGTCTGGAGCACACGGTGTCCATTTCTTCCAAAAAGGTCTAGAATATTGATCTGACTATATATATAGAATATTGGTCTGACGAAAATACATGTTTCTATTGTGTGAGACATCCCAGATGTCACTGAGCCCAGAGAAGTCGACCGCTTCTGGACATGGTTAACATGAGGCTTCTTTTTTGCACAGTAGAGTTAAGTGGCTTACGGAGTTACATTAGCAAATGACACTTCAAACTTTACCTCTGCAAAGACAAAAAGAACCATCCAGACTATTATTAGCTTAAAGTTCAAAAGCCAGGCTCTGTCATGGTATGGGGTTGTGTCAGTTCTCTTGGCAAGTTTGGCAAATTCCAGCATTAATGCAGAAAAGTACAGTACCGTATTTTTCGGACCATAAAGCGCACCGGATTATAAGACGCAATATCAACGATTGGCTGCTAACAGGTATATTTTCATACATAAAGCGCACCGGGTTATAAGACGCATGAAATGAAACAAAACTCTTAAGTTCCGTCGGAAGCTCAGTTTGGTGGTCTTTACCTGGTGCAGGGCGTCTTCTTGCTTCCTCCACTTCCGTATCATTGATTCGTTAATGTTGAATTCTCTTGCAGCTGCTCTATGTCCATGTTGTACTGCGTGACTAATAGTGTTGAGTTTGAAATCCGCTTCGAAAATAAATTAATGAATGCACACACCGTAACGCTGAAGCACATACTGTATTACTCAGCGATGTTTCCTGACTACGGTTGCCGTGAGCTTCATAACCTACCAAGACCGTGCTAAAACATTTTGACAGATTTATGAGCGCCGTGTACCATCTACAATCGGTTGTAGGTCAGAAGGCTCAACCAGAATTAATTCATACATTAGACGCACTGCATTTAAAGGCGCACTGTCGATTTTTGAGAAAATTAAAAGGATTTTAAGTGCGCCTTATGGTCCGAAAAATACGGTACATTGAGATTTTAGAGCAAAATTTATTCCTTCAAAATGACATCTTTTCCAGGAACTTCTGCTAGGAATCACGCTGATCTTCTCATGATGTTTGGGGTCAGCGTCGACTCGTAATTTGCTCGGGGTATGCTCAGGGGCAATCACGCATTTGCAATTTCCTTATTGTTCAAACTTTTTCTGATATGGGTTAGTATATTGATGTCAACATTGGCAAGTTCCTGAGCCTTGGTGTTCCTCTGGGTGTATTTTGGGTCTGCAGATGTCATGTGACTAGACCAGTTGTGTCCACAATTTTACATTAGATCTGTCAACATGGTCCCCTAATTACTACTGCCTAAATTCTACATACTATAGTGTCTCACTATTAGTGATGAGTAGAGCAATATTAGCTTATGCAGAACAGAATTTTAAATGATTTTGAACACCGGCTTTGGTGTGTATGACAGGAGATTTAATTGCATAAATTCACAATTGTTCACTCAAACTGTGTGGTTTGACAGTCAAGATGAAGCACTCTTCCCAGCCCAGTTTTGAGTCTGCAGGCCATTTTTGTCTCTTAGTCTGTTTCTTATGGTCTATAATGAAAAGCACAGGCATGAACACTGACCTTAACTGAGGCAAGTAAGGCTTGCAGTTCTTTGGATATGGTTGTGGGGTCTTTTGTGACCTCTTGGATGAGTCGTCGCTGTGTTATTGGGGTAATTCTGGTCAGCAGGGCACTCCTGAGAAGGTTCAGAACTGTTCTATCTCTTCGCCATTTGTGGATAATGGCTCTCAGTGTGGTTCATTGGAATCCCAAAGCTTTAGAAATGGCTTTTAATGGAAATTACTTTCTTTCTCAATTGTTCCTGAATGTCTTTATATCTCGGCATGATGTGTAGCTTTTAAGGATCTTTTGGTGTACTTAATTTTGTCAGTCAGGTCCTATTTAAGCAATGTCCTGATTGAGAACAGGTGTGGCAATAATAAGGCTTGGGTGTGGCTAGAGACAGTGAACTCAACCATAGTTAAGGTATGTTTTAACAAGGCAGGGAGGAAATCACTTTTTCACAAAGGACCATGTAGGTTTTGATTTTTTTCTCCCTTAATAATAAACACCTTAATTTAAAAACTGCATTTTGTGTTTGCTTGTGTTAGGCAAACACCTTTCTGATGTCCTATATATATATATATATATATATATATATATATATATATATACACACACACGTGTATATATATATATATATATAAATATATATAGGACATCAGAAAGGGGGCAAACATTAGTGGCTAGTCTGTGCTTCCTAGTTTTTCTTTGTATTTTGGTTTTTGTTGTGGCTTGTGTTAGCTTCTCATGTTTTGCCTGTTTTGTTCTGTGTCAGCTCTGTATGTTTAGTCCTATGTTTATACACTGTGTCAGTGGGGGGTCAGTAGTGATCAAAGTCTCTTGAAGGAAAATTGCTTGTTTACAAAAACTGAAACTTTGAAAATCCAAAAGAGACAAAACATTTGATTTAGGTTACTGAAGGTAAGATTAATTCTATAGTATTCAAGTGAAAGTCCTCACAGTCACAGAATGACAAACGTGTTTCTCTCCATCTCTCTGTCTGTTTCAGTTAACAGTAACCCACCCTAGTGTGTCCTGTTTTCCTTAGCCTGTTTGTGTTTTTATTATGTTTTACTCTGTGTGTCCTTTGTTTGTATATCAAATAAAACCCCAATTGCATGAACATCCACCTCAGACACTTTACCTCCACTCAGTGTGAAGCTATTTTTTAAGTGTTAAATATAAGCAAAAAATAAAAATAATGAAATGCAATTAACATGATTACATGTTTATTCGGCGGACAGCACTACTTTATATATAAAAATTTGCTGACTGTTTACAAAGTGGTAAAATCCCATTTTTCTTATCTGGCTTTTAAAAGAATGACATTTTCTTAACACTTTTATATCATATAAGAGATTAGCTATAATGTGCAACAGTCTGTCAGAAGAGTCAGAATGTGCTTGACTTTGAATCAGATGATTGTAACACCTGTGAGAAATTGTGTGTTTCAAGCTCTGGAGAAGCTCCTGCAGTTTCTGTTTCTTTTCCAACAATCATTATTAAAATTATTTATGTGCAGTCAGCTACTCCATGGATCAGAGTGGCAGGAATGTAGCATATAGAGAAAAAAAAGTCTGACAAGTGAATCTGTTCTGAACATATGATATGATTTCCATTCAGATTACTGTGCATAAAACAATGCTTAAAATTCCTGCTGCCACTACACTCACATATGGAGAAAAGACAGAAGTGACCAGGGAAAGTTTGGCAAAAATTAGAATTTTTTTTTTTTAAAGTTGAAAAAAATTGCCTCTATGATATTATACTGCCATTGTGATTATACTGCCACTATTGTAATGATTCATAATTTGTTTAAGCTTTCTATTGCAAGAACCAATTAAGCTTCATTTTCTTTTCATGATCACCAGGTATGAAAATAGCCAAATGTCGCTCTTCCAACTTCAATTGTGTCTCCTCATACATTTATATTCATTCATTGGCTAATGGATTTATTCATTAAAACTTAAATTGATTGTTAAGGGCTTTGTTAATGAGCTCAAGTTCAATGGCAGCATGGCAACCTTCCAGTTATAAGGTCAGAATCGTCACTACAGAACTACTGCTGTCCCTACTGCTGCTGGTAGATTCTGGCAAACTTTACATTTGGATCCTTCTGCCATGGTATCAATATGACACAGCACACAAATCAGCTCAGTCATATGGAGAACAGCAGTCAAGATATAACACAAATTCAGTAGCAGTCTGATAAAGAGCTAAATAAATGTGAGAAATAACTGGAAAATCTGTGCTCAGCTATACATGCCAAAAATATGCAAGTGATCATCTCCTACAGTGGTTTGTAAAACCTAATGCTAATCTACCTACTAAGCTATAATAATCTAAACTGTATACAGTGGTGTTTGAAAGTTTGTGAACCCTTTAGAATGTTGCATATTTCTGCATAAATATGACCATCATCAGATTTTCACACAAGTGCTAAAAGTATGAGACAAAAATATTATATTTGGTAATTTATTTATTGTGGAAAATAATCCAATGTTACATATTAGTGACTGGCAAAAGTATGTGAACCTCTAGGATTAGCAGTTGATTTGAAGGTGAAATTAGAGTTAGGTGTTTTCAATCGATGGGAAGACAATCAGGTGTGAGTGGGCACCCTGTTTTATTTAAAGAACAGGGATCTATCAAAGTCTGCTCTTCACAACACATGTTTGTGGTAGTGTATCATGGCACGAACAAAGGAGATTTCTGAGGACCTCAGAAAAAGAATTGTTGATACTCATCAACCTGGAAAAGGTTACAAAACCATCTCTAAAGAGGTTGGACTCCACCAATCCACAGTCACACAGAAATTCAAGACCATTGTTACCCTCCCCAGGAATCGTCGACCAACAAAGATCACTCCAAGAGCAAGGCATATTGATGGAACAATGAATTCTGAATTATATCAGAGAATTCTAAAGGAAAATGTCAGGACATCTCTACATGAATTGAATCTCAAGAGAAGGTGGGTCATGCAGCAAGACAACGACCCTAAGCACACAAGCCATTCTACCAAAGAATGGTTAAAGAAGAATAAAGTTAATGTTTTGGAATAGCCAAGTCAAAGTCCTGACCTTAATCCAATCGAAATGTTGTGGAAGGACCTGAAGTGAGCAGTTAATGTGAGGAAACCCACCAACATCCCAGAGTTCAAGTTGTTCTGTATGGAAGAATGGGCTAAAATTGTGTAGGACTGATCAACAGTTACCGGAAACGTTTAGTTGCAGTTACTTCTGCACAGGGGAGTCACACCAAATACTGAAAGCAATGGTTCACATACTTTTGCCACTCACTAATATGTAATATTGGATCAATTGCTTCAATAAATAAATGATCAAGTATAATATTTTTGTTTCATTTGTTTAACTGGGTTTTCTTTATCTACTTTTAGGACTTGTGTGAAAATCGGATGATGTTTTAGGTCATGTTTATGCAGAAATATAGAAAATTTTAAATGGTTCACAAACTTCTACCTAACATACTATATTGGTAACAAGATAATTATCTCAGACAGTAATTTCAATGTTTCTATATACATATTGAGTAATTCTTTTTGTGCTAAGAAAGGAAAGACTTAAAACTCACTGACTACAGCCTAGTTTAGAGAGAATTTCTGGGCCATGTGCTTACCTGAAGCCCTTGGTCATGTATACATGTTTTATCACAGGTCAACACACTGTTCTAGCCGTAAGTCATTAATTCATTCACTTGCTTATCTGCTTAGTCCTGAACAGAGTGGTGGGAGGCACACACACTCTGGCCACTTTTAGCGTAATCAATTACCTAAAGCATGGATTTTGAACTGTGGGAGGAAACTGGAGCACCCAGAGTAAACCCATGTGGACACAGTGAGAAAACACAGTAAGGACCACTGCTCCACCTATGATCAAACCTAGGATCTTCTCGCTGTGAGGTGACAGTGCTACCCACCAAGCCACCGTGCTACCCCAGCCCTAAGTCATCCATCAAAAACAACCTGGGGTGATCAAATGTAAAAATATTTGTACTTACATAACTCATAACTGTTCAGGTACTGTATATGAACAAATGTTTTGACCAAGGAGAATTTTAAATACAAATAGCATTAACATTGCTTATTTGTAGGCAGCTACTTGGGGAAATGCCATTAGAGAAAACCTTGAAAACTGATAAAATGTAATTTTGTTATTTACTGCAAGGAAATAATGTCTATCCATAATATCATATTTCCGGTGAATCACTCTGAAACAAACAATACTGACGAGCTGATTCCATTGCAATCTGAAAAGATAAATGAATGCGATGATGTACACATTTTCAGGCCCTGTCTTGATTACTGCTTTCTTTTTTACAGGTCCTGTGGAGCAAAAAGCCTTGGATTGAATGTCAAATAGAACTGTTTTATACTTGATGGGGTACCATTAGGCTGCTTTTCTAACAGACTTAGATGGATTAAGATTGCCATTGAAGTGAAATGGTGCTAAAAATATCTTGATATTGATATTCATTCAGAAGTAACAGTGGAATTTGAAACAGTATGTTAAGTTATAAATTGTATTGTCACACATTGATGATTATTTGATGGCTTACAGAAACAGATTAAAACCAGTCATGTATGTACTGATTAGTCAGCTCATGAAAACAAACTGAGACATAGCTGGTTTGTGATGTGAGCAGCAGGACGGTCTCACTGAGAAGTACCCTTTTCCTATTGCATTTTATTCTGCATAGTTACATGTTGTAACACTGTAGCTCAGAAACCATATTACGTTTTTATTTTGTAATTGAATCAATTTTTTTTGTGTTATCAGTTTAGCCTGAATGTGTATGTCTATTATAACTGACATTTAGCTAATTCCAGTGAGTTTGTAAACTTCTTACTGAATATCTTTCTGTATGTCTTTATTTTTATTATGTAACATATTTTCCTTGCATAAAATCATTACATGTTAAAACCACAGGCAGGTAGAATTTAAATATGACAAACAGATTGCTGCCTGTAATTTTTATGCAGGCAGAATAGCTTAGTATTGACGTTTTTGAGATTCATTCTTCTGCATTCTCAAAACCTGTGTGCTTTCATGAAATGTTTACTTTTATTACATATTACAGCAAATGAAGTTTCATTGTAGATATATACATATTATGACCACTTCCTTGTTTCTACACACATTGTCCATTTGATCAGTTTCACTTACCATATAGAAGCACTTTGTAGTTCTACACTTACAGACTGTTCGTCCTCTTCCTCTGCTCTCTAATGGCCAGGACCCACACAGATCAGGTAATATTTTGGTGGTGGATCATTCTCAGTACTGCAGTGACACTGACGAGGTAGTGATGTGCTAGTTTGTGTTATGCTGGTGTGAGTGGCTTAGAAACAACAGTAATGCTGGAGTTTTAAAGCACCTCAGTGTCACTGCTGGATTGTAACTATTCCACCTATCAAAAATGTCCAGTCACCAGTATTCTGTAGGTAGCATCTTGTGAGCACTGCTGAAGGATTAAAGGATGACTAACAACAACTGTGCAACAATAGTTGCTGTCTCTGACTTTACATCTACAATGTGGAGCAATATGGTAGATGTGTCTAGTAAGTCGCATAGTTGGTAAACACAGTGTTTAAAAACTCCAGCAGCACTATTATGTCTGATCCGCTTATACCAGAACAACACCCACTAACACACCACCACCACATCAGTGTCACTGCAGTGTTAAGTATGATCCATCCAAATAGGACCTGAACTGTGGGGGTGCTGATCATTAGAGTAAAGGGGATGTACAAAGCATGTAGAGAAACAGATGGACTACAGTTTGTAATTGTGGACTACAAAGTGCTTGTATATGGTAAGTAAAACAGATAAAATGGACAATGAGTGTAAAAACAAGGAGGTGGTCATAACATTATGCCTGATTGGTGTATATGTGTCACCTGTCACAATTGCAGAACTCTAACTATTTATCATTTACACAGTCAAGTTACTGCTCATTGTACTGAATGTAACTACCAGTTTTAATGTACTATTTGTTCACCAAGTCATAATTAATAACCTCATATGTGAGGGGAAATAATTGGATTCAGATCATTAACCAACTTAGTTAGCTTTTGCACAGTGATTCTAGGCTAATTTCGTTTTAATTCCCTTTAATTCCCCTGTGCTTATATGTCTGCCTTTTTCCTGTCCCTTTCATTTGGAGAAGCTAAACCAAATGCATCTGAAGAAGAATGACATGCAGCATGTTGTAGATACACATTTCTCACCCCCCACCCCCAACACACACTCACTCACTCTCTCTCTCTCTCTCTCTCTCTCTCTCTCTCTCGCTTGCTCGCTCGCTCGCTCGCTCGCTCTCGTGGGTGAGTGGTAGAGTGGTCTGGAGTGAGTGATTTGGGGTGTGTGTGTGTTTTTTGTGTGAGGAGGGTCTGCGAGCAGAGGTTACCTGTTTAGCATGGCTGCTCAAAACACCCGTCTGTATGAAAGTTTGTCTTGCTGGCATGGCGTGAAGGTGGTTTGCAGGGTGATTGTGGAGGATGTCTGCTTGGCTGCTGGGGTTGAGGTAGGTCACAGTAACATTGTTTATGTCTCTCGAATGGACAGTACAGTAGTTTTATTGCTGAACTCGGTGGAAAAGGCAAACCAGCTGATTCAGTTGGATGTTGCTTAACGAAAAATTCACTCCTGTTCAACCCCTTAGCACCCCAACAAAAAAAATATTTTATTCAATGCCCCTCCTTTATCAAAGATGAGGAAATCTCTCTGGAGTTGTCCAGATTTGGTAAACTTGTCCTCCCCTATTAAGAAAATCCCCTTGGGCTATTAAACACCCTTCTTAGTGTCCTTCAGAAAACTTGTGTTCATGGTGCTGATGAGCTAGTAGATGGTTTTGATTACCTGATGTACGCTTCATCAGATACCAGCATGAAGTGTTTTAAGTATGGGCAGGTTGGACATCTTGTCCGTGCCTTTTCTGAAAAGGTTAATGTGGAAACCACGGGGCAAGAGCCTGAGGGTGCTGGGTGGTCAGTGCCTGTTGAGGCTGGGCCTGCGGTGGTTGTTCTCCTGCTGGGTTGGTCTTGAAGGTCTTGGATCCTACACCCGAGACAGTGGTAGTGGAGTCGGCTGAGGCAAAAATGGTTGCGACTGGCACTGGTGGGGCTGCGCTAACTGAAGGAGAGCCTTCATCAGTGGAGCCTGTTAAGGTGAATATAGGTGTTGAGGAACAAGAACCTCCTAACACTGAAAAACAGGACGCAGAGGTAAGGGGTGAATTGGTTGAGGTGACTCCAACCAAAATAATGGTGCCAGAGGCTCAAGCTGAAGCAGACATGGAGGCAGAGTCTGTTTTTAAGGTTCCTCCTTTAAAAAAAAATGGCAGTTGAGGGGAAGGGGAACAAGCAGACCAAAACAGAGAGTGGCACAATGGAGACTGATGGTTATGAGAGCGATTCCTCAGAAAGTGGCTCACTTTCTGATTTATGCTGGGCTGGGTGCTCATAAGATGAGAATGTACCAGCACTATACTCTGCTGATGAGATTAAAATGTTTTGAAGGGTAACTAAAGGAAAGAGAGATATGCGGGTTAAACAGAGGTTTCCAGACAGCACACAGTTTATCCATGATGTGAAGTACTTTAGGAGGGAGGGTCTTTTTACTACAGCAGAAATTCACAGATTGAGGAAAATATTGACCAAACTCACCAAGGCTTGAAATGACGTTGACTTTTAGAATGTTTAACCTTTCCAGGAGTGGACTGGCTTTTGTGTTTAGTGTTGTATGTCCTTTTTATTTTCTAATGAGTAATTTTAAAATCGCCACACTAAATCTGAATGGAGCTAGAGACTATGTGAAGAGGGCAAAGTTTTATGAGCTAGCAAAGCAGAAGCAGATTGATGTTGTTTTTATACAGGAGACTAACAGCGATACTAGCAATGCTGCTGAGTGGGCCATGGAGTGGGCAGGACTACCCATTCTAAGCCATAACACGTCTCAGCGGTGGGGTCGGACTTCTCTTCTCATGAAGTTTTATTCCTTGCTCATATACTGTGGATGAGGTTTTAAACAGGAGGCTTTTAAAAGTGAGTGCCTGTTTTAAGAATGATGTTTTTATTTTTGTTTGTATATATGTTATGACTGGGGGGTGGACCCGATGCTATTTTTAGACACTCTGATCACTGTGTTGGCATCTTGTAATCAGGCTGATTTCTTAATTGGTGGGTGATTTTACCTGCACAGACAGATGACATGGATAGAAACCATACTGAGCCGCACACAGCCTCCCATAAGCGGTTGTGTGAGATGCTAGAGACCCATGACCTCCGTGATGTCTAGAGGAACTTTCATGCCTGTCAGAGGCAGTACACATGGGCCCATTCCCGGGGGTAATGCACTTTCACTGGCAAGACTGGATCGTTTTTAGAGTTTTAGTTATCAAATGTCAGTTTTTACACAGAATCTTATTTCTCCAGTTGGTTTCCCAGACCACTGTTTGGTCCAGTGTACGCTCACTAAGCGTTATGTAAAGCCACAAAGAGCATATTGGCATTATAACACTGCGCTTTTAGATTATGCTAATTTTATTCAGTCTTTTTTATTTCTGGGAGTTTTTTAAATCACAGAAGGAGTTTTTGTCCTCAGTTCAGCAGTGGTGGGACGTAGCCAAAATACAAATCAAATTATTTTGTCAACAGTACACTTTTAATGTCACTAGGGACGCAGCCACGTCTCTCAAAGCTCTGGAGATTGTGATTGTAGAATTCCAAGGTATCGCAGAGAGGGAGGCCATGGAGCAGTACATTACGGAGTCTCTCACCGCGGGCATACGACCTTCCTTCTCTCCCCTCAGAGACGGGTTCTTTTTTGTTGAAAAGAAGGACGGATCTCTCAGGCTCTGCATTGACTTCCAGGGGCTAAACGCCATCACCAGGTGGAACAAGAACCCTCTCCCCCGCTTGTCGTCGGTCTTCGACCTCTTACAAGGTACCACCATCTTCATGAAGCATGACCTATGGATTGCATACCACCTCATCTGTATCAAGAGTGGGGACAAGTGGAAGACCTGATTCAATATGCCCCTTGGTCATTTTGAGTACAGAGTCATGCCCTTTGTATTAACCAATGTTTTTCAAGCAAATATTAATGATATATTGAGAGACTTCCTTAACCGTTTTGTCTTTGTTTATCTAGATGATATCCTGGTCTGAGGAGAAGCACTTGAGGCATGTAAGCCTGGTCCTCACCCACCTGCTGGAGAACAGACTGTTCGTCAAGGCCGAGAAGTGTCAGTATCATGCAGAATCCGTTCCGTTCCTGGGTTTCGTTGTCCAGAGGGGATGCATCAAGGTGGACCCGACCAAGATCCAGGCAGTTGCAGAGTGGCCCGTAGCTCCATCAAACGCGCCTTCCACTGGACCCCAGAGGCCAAGGTGGCCTCCAAGCTCAAGGGCCTGTTCACATCTGCCCCGGTGTTGATGCAATCGGACCCAAACAGTTCGTCATGGAGGTGGATGTGTCAGATCTGGGGGTAGGCACAGTCTTGTCCCAGCGCGGGGGCCCAAATAACAAACTTCACCCTTGTGCTTTCTTTTCCAGATGTTTCATGCCAGCTGAAGCCAACTACGATGGGGGCAACCGGGAACTCCTTGTCGTCAAGCTCACAGTCAAGGAGTGGAGGCACTGGCTAGAGGGGGCCGAACAGCCGTTCATGGTCTGGACTGAAAACAAAAACCTGGCTCATATTCAGTCCGCCGAGAGGCTGAATTCTTGCCAGGCCAGGTGGGCCATGTTTTTTTCACGTTTCAATTTCACTATAACTTATCAACCTGGTTCCAGAAACGTGAACCCCATCGTCTCACCGGACCGCCTGGTGGCCCGCCTCACGTGGGAGGTGGAACGCACTGTCAGGAAAACACAGGGGATGGAACCTGACCCCGGGGGTGGACCCCCTAATCGACTCTACGTGCCCGCTTTGGCCCGGATTACCGTACTCCAATGGGGGCACGAATCCAAGTTTGCAGGACACCCCGGCAACCACCCTCATAACGAGGTACTTCTGGTGGCATCAGATGGAACCGGATGTTCGCCAGTTCGTGGCAGCTTGCGCCACATGTGCCCACAGAAATGCCATTCACCAACCCCGGCGGGACTTCTCTGACCACTACCGGTTCCCGGCCGCCCATGGTTGCACATAGCTGTGGACTTTGTAACAGGCCTCCCCGAGTCTGACGCCAATACAGCTATCCTCACGGTCATCAATCGGTTCTCTAAGGCCGTTCGACTCATTCCTTTGCCTAAGCTCCCCACTGCCATGGAAACTGCCAAGTCAAGTCAAGTCAAGTCAGATCTATTTATATAGCGCTTTTTACAATGGAGCATTGTCTCAAAGCAACTTTACAAGTTTAGATTATCTCCTAATAACTACGTCCAATCCCACATTGAGCAAGCCTAGGGCGACAGTGGCAAGGAAAAACTCCCTGAGTTATAGGAAGAAACCTTAGGAGGACCAAGACTCAAAAAGGGACCCAACCTCCTTGGGCAGCATAGATGATAAATCTAAGAGCGAAACTAAAGTCATGGAGTCAAAGTTCGAATGAAATGTGAAGCATGCACATCGACAGTAAGTGGCCCGGGTATGATGGGGCTGGAGCTGATGACGGAAGCAGCTTGACTGGAGCTACAGCAGATGAACATCATGTGTGGGGCTGGAACTGCCGGAACACAGCTCGGAGAGAAAACAGAAAAGGTAATTAAGTATTGATTTAAGAACAGTGTCTTATTAACAATCACTGATGCCGGTCAATCACTGATGCCAAGTGTTAGCATGAGACCCCGGCAGCATTTAGCTAAGCGCATAGCTAGGAAAGATTTGGAGACGGTAGGTAACACAGCCAAGAGGATCACATGAGACTTGGGCAACCCCACGGGAGGCAGAAGACAGCAACTCAATGTTTCTGATCACCATAAGACTCTTTGACTATGAACCCCCAGCTCTGCCCTTAGTCTAAGGCAAGGATGCACGAGTCAAGATCACGAGGACCGAAGCCCAGTTCAGCCAGACTGACCACTCGACACTCCCGGCTAACGGACAAGGCATGCAGGCCAGACATGACTCCAGACTCCAGCCCCAGTGACCCAAGCCATGCATCCTGGTCTAAATCTAGAGAAAAGCCTGTGTAAATAAGTATGTATTTAGCCTAGACCTAAAAATTTGGAAAGTGTCTGAGTCTTGAACGAAAGTGGGAAGTTTATTCCACAGTTGGGGGGCCATGTATGAGAAAGCCTTTCCCCCTGCTGTGACTTTTTTAATTCTAGGAACTAAAAGAAGTCCTGCACGCTGTGAATGAAGTAGACGAGTTGGATTGTAAAACTCTAAGAGTTCACTCAGGTAATGTGGGGCCAGGCCATGTAGAGCTTTATAAGTTATAAGAAGTATTTTGTAATCTATGCGGAATTTGACTGGTAACCAGTGTAGTGATGATAGAATAGTAGTGATGTGATCAAATTTTCTAGTTCGAGTTAGCACCCAGGCAGCTGCATTTTGAACTAACTGAAGTTTATTTATAGATTTACTTGAGCATCCAGTAAGTAACAGTAATCCAACCTTGAGGTTATAAACGCATGAACAAGTTTCTCTGCATCATTAAAAGAGAGGATATTTCTAAGTTTAGCGATATTACATAATTGAAAAATAGCAATTCGAGTGATGCTGCTAATGTGCGCATCAAAGGAGAGATCTGAATCAAATGTGACCCCTAAGTTTTTTACAGACGGACTGAGCAATACTGGAGAGCCACCTAGATTTAGGATAGATGTAGCCAACCTGTCTCTCATAGCCTTGGGTCCCACTAATAGAACCTCAGTTTTATCTGAGTTAAGTAAGAGAAAATTAAATAACATCCAATCTTTTATTTCCTTTACACAGTCCTCAATTTTGTTGATTGTAAGGCTGTCATTAGGTTTGGCTGATATGTACAGCTGTGTATCATCTGCATAGCAGTGAAACAATTTGCAATGTTTACGATAAACAACGAGCCTAGTAGCAGCAGTACAAGAGAATAAAAAGCAGGCCAAGCACTGCCACTGAGGCACGCCATAACTTCACTTTTGAGAGCCTTAGCCTTAGATTAATTTATATGAAAAAACTTGGTAACGCGTCAGTTAAGTAGGATTTTAAAACCAAGGAAAAGTTGCTGATCCCTTAACTAATTGTCGCAGAGTTTGCAGAAGCGCCCCTAGCGGGCCCGTATACGGGCCCAGTAAGATCGACCATGTTTTGCTTCTTAATAATTAAAAACATACTTAATACACCAGTCCAAACACAAACTTCAAAATATTTTAATACTATTATAACTACCTGCATACCGATTTTCAACCGTCTACATGCAGCCATTCGCCAGAAATTACATACCAAACACAGCTGTCCGCCATGTTGTTTGCAAAACACCAATTCCTACTCAAATATTTTGCCGTTTAAAATATACTTAGGATGTAAAATAACTTTTTATTTTATCGTAGAAAATTCACTTACCGTCTAAACAAGTCCATGATACCGTTACATTGCCGATAAAACGTCAGTAAAGCGCTTTTTTGCATGGTTATGTGGGTGCGTAAAATCCATTCGTTCCAACGCAAGCTCTTCTTTGGACGTTTCCCATTACACAAAACAAAGTTTCCCTTGTCCAAGGATGCATAAGATATCCCATGTGGGTGGACTTTGCAAGTACTAAGTTCATTAGTTATTCAAGAGTCTGTAGCGGTATTGGCACAGCTGTTTACCGCACGACCCACCTTCCTCACCAGCTGGCCTATGGCTAGACATATATGCAAATCTCTGGGTCTGTGTGAGCGCTGAGTGACAGAGCTGTGTTCCAATGGACAGCTAAGAGCCTACGGCTCATACAGAGACCAGCCCCAGCACGCTCAGGCCCTCAGAGCGGAGGGAGGAGGGGCTGGAATCTCTATTATCTGCTTTTTTGAAGCGCGCACAGGCCCTTTTCAGCTTCATTTCTTTAGATAAAAACCAAATAACACTGAATTGTGACTAATATTTGTTTGTTCTATTACAGAAGACATAAAAAAACTTGCAACCACTTGATTTATAGTGACAGGCTTCTTTTTATTTGTAATTTTAGAGGTTGTGGCAAATTTTGAGACGAATGATGACCCTTGATAAAAACCTGTGTAACTCTTGAACACTTTGTTGTATCTGTTCCAAATTTTGGATTTAGCTTCACAAGTCCCTGCTGAAACAGAAAATGTGCAGAAGGAAAATGTTCAATCACCAGGCATCCACCCACACAAATATAATCTCCAAAAAAGTAAAGGCCGTTTTTTGATTTTCGCCATTTTTTTTTGCAATTTTAATCTTCCCAAATGTAACTAAATTATGAAGGATAGCAAGACTGGAGGTTGCATAAAATATGTTGGCCCAGTGTTATTCAATATTTGAGCCCTGAAATGCCATTGTGCTATATGTTAAAAACCTAAAAAACCAGTGTTTAAATTGATAGTGGTTCGTTCAATTACTGCAGCATTACCTACATTTTTTTAGTCTGTTTAGTAAAATAAAACATCATGATCTATAAGTGTCAAATGCTGCAACTTAATCTACAGAACAAGAAGAACACATCCTTATCTGAGGACATTAACAATCCAATTTAGTACCTAATTAATGCTGTTTCAGTACTATGATGGGGCCTGAAGCCAGACTGAAATGTTTCATAAATTTCATTCTTTTGGAGGTAACTGCAGAGCTGCTGATAGACGGCTTTTTCTAAGATTTTGGACAGAAAGGGTAGATTTGAAATTGGTCTATAATTAGATATCACACAAGGGTCAAGATTGGCTTTTTAAATCAGTGGTTTGATAACGGCAGACTTAAAGGATTTGGGCACATAACCAAAGGTAAGGGATAAATTTAAAATAACCAACACTGGCTCTATAATACTAAGTATTACTTGTTTGAGTAAACGTGTAGGAATTGGATCTAATAAACATGTTGATGACTTAGACGAGCTGATCAGTGTGGATAGTTCAGTATTATTAATTGGGGTAAAAGATTCTAATCTTGATTTACATCTCAGTAAACAGATGTCTTCACTAGTGCTGCATCTCGAAGATTGCTGAATAGTTTGGTGATGTGATGAGCATCAAGTTTGATGCCTAATATTTTCTATCTTATCATTAAAGAAAGTCATGAAATCATTACTGTTAAAATTACACAGAACGGGAGAATCACTTTCTGTACGGTTTTTTTGTTAATTTGGAGACTGTATTAAAAAGAAACCTTGGATTATTCTTATTTTTCTCTATGATTGAGGAGAAGTATGCAGCTTTAACTTTAGTGAGGGCATGCTTATACTCTGCCATGCTGTCCCTCCAAGCAATCTGAAACACCTCCAATTTACTATGTCTCCACTTGCGCTCTACATGCTGTGTTCTTTGCTTTAAGGTACGGGTGTGGTCATTATACCATGGTCCTAGCCTTTTTTTCCCTAATGCGTTTGACCCTGGCGGGAGCAATCGTGTCCGGGGTTGAGCGAAGCACACATTCTAATTGGTCATTTACAGACTCAAGATGAATGATCTCCGTAGATGTATTAAATTTCAAGTCTGGTAGGTTTTTAATAAACGCAGCTGGAGTAGCATATGTGATAGTGCGCTTTTGTGTGATAAGGAGGCAGAAGGATTTTATTTATTTATTACTAAAAGATAGTGATCTGAAATCGAATCACTTTGCAGGAAAACATCAAGGTTATCTATATTGATACCAAATGTTAATATTAGATCTAAAGTATGATTACAGCGGTGGGTTGGTCCCATCACATTCTGAGTGATACCCATGGATTCTAAGATGGACTCGAAAGCAATTTTAAGTGGATCCTGCGAGTGAATATTGAAATCACTTACAATTAAAGCCTTATTTATTGACAGTAGTAAGCAGGAAAGAAAGTTAGCAAATTCCTGAAGAAATTCTGAATAGGGACCAGGAGGGCAGTAAATAGTGATGAGCTGAAAAGAGTGTGGTTTTGACTTCCATTACGATGGATCAGTCACATTAAGAATCAGTATTTCAAAAGAATTAGCCTTGTAATGGGATTTAGTTGTAACACCTAGCTCTTTGTCAAAAATAGTGGCTATGCCTACCCCCCGACCATTAGGACGAGGGCGATTAGCATGACTGTATCCAGGAGGTGAGCTTCATTTAAGGCTAAAAATTCATAGGTCTAATCCAAGTCTCAGTGAGACCAGAGAGCATTGTAAGCGTTTTATCAGTGGATCATTTCATTTACAATCCACTGCTTTGTTTGTAAGTGATCTAATGTTAAATAATCCTAGCTTTAGTCTAATGTTGTATTTCTTTGGCAGCTATCTGTGTTTATACTAATGAGGTTATTAAAACAGACTTTTTGAGAGCACTTACGTTTAGGGCAGATGCGGGTAACAGACACAGTTTCAGTTTTTGTTCAATCAGGTATTCAAGATTCATCGGATCCCATTGGATATTGTCTACGACTGGGGGCCGCAATTCACCTCACAGGTTTGGAGGGCCTTCTGCCAATCCATTGGAACTACGGCCAGCCTCACGTCGGGGTTCCACCCTGAATGTAACGGTAAGGTTGAGAGAGCCAACCAGGAGATCAAGGCCACTCTGCGCTGCCTGTCCGCTCAGAATCCCGCCAAGTGAAGCCAATATCTGGGTTGGGCAGAGTATGCCTACAACATGCTGCCCAGCTCCGCCTCAGGTCTCTCGCCCTTCGAAGCCTCCTTAGGGTATCTGCCGTCCTTGGTTCTGGACCTCGAGCCCAGAGACGGTCTCGTCCTGGAATGTGCCGGAGTGTTCCGCGGATCGACAGCGCCCAGCCCCCGTTACTCCCCCATCTCGAACCCGTTACTCTCTGATCTGTTTAATAAATCGTTGTTGCTTAGCCATTTTTGTCTCCTTGTGGTCTGCATCTTGGGTTCCATCATATTGCACCTGGGGAATCTCCAATTACCCCGTCACACTGCATCCCTTGTTTGATGTTTTAAGGAGTGTTTTTATGTCAGTTAATGTGGCTTTTACCCTCCAGACTTTTATCCTTGGTTTTAAGTACATCAGGAGAGAGAGGTTCAAGTGCCAACTGATTAATTTCATTCTGGGTCAGGCAAAAATGGTGATGTGTATTAGCCGTAAGAACAAGGTGACCCAGTATACGGATTGTGAGGTGACTGGGATTTTCTCTCGACTAGTGAAATAAAGTGTTTTAATTGATTTTAACTACTATCAGTACATGAAAAACCTAGAGCACTTTGAAGAATGATGATGCTATGGGTAGGCTGTGTGCTCTGTTTTAGACAATGAGCTGTTTTTTGCTCTAGAGTTCTGCTGATGGTCACGTTTTATCTGATTGAGATTAATATTGTTTTTATGAAAACCTACTGATCCCCTATTCATATTTATATTATCTTTTTTGAACATGTTAGTTTGGCTGTATATAGTTTCTTTATTTTTCAGTTTTTTTGGAAAACACTTTTCTAAAATTGTTAATAAAAAGTGACTCTCTCTCTCTCTCTCTCTCTCTCTCTCTCTCTCGCGGGTCAGCGGTAGAGTGGTCTGGAGCTCAGAGCACACACACACACACACACACACACACACACACACACACCCATTCAAATTTACAGTCACCTTAATATTATATTCTTTGAGAATAAATATACCAGTCTGTTGCTGCGGGTCTTCTTTCAGCAGTTTGTTGGAGAGACAGCATCAGGGTGGGAGATGCAAAAATCTATCTATGTATCTATCTATCTATCTACTCTATCTATTATGTGTCTTTCTATCTAATCAATCTATTTTACCTACAGAGAATACTTTACCTTTTTTATCTTTTATTAACATTTGGTATTAATATACATAACCTTGATGTTTTTCTGCAGAGTGATTCGATTTCAGATCACTATCTTTTAGTATTTGAGCTATCTCTAACAAATAAAATCCTTCTGCCTCGTTATCGCACCAAGCGCACTATCATATCTGCTACCCCAGCTGCATTTATTAAAAACCTACCAGACTTGAAATTTAATACACCTACAGAGCCAAATCATCTTGAGTGTGTAAATGACCAATTAGAATGTACGTTTTGCTCAACCCTGAATATGATTTCTCCTGCTAGGGTCAAACGCATTAGAGAAAAAAGGCTAGCACCATGGTATAATGACCACACCCGTACCTTAAAGCAAGTGGCTACATAGTAAATTGGAGATTTAAGATTGCTTGGAGGGACAGCATGGCATGGCATGAGCTCACTAAAGCTAAAATTGTATATTTTTCCTCAATCATAGAGGAAAATAAGAATAATCCAAGATTCTCAATAATACAGTCTCCAAATTAACAGAAAACCTCGCAGAAAGTGATTCTCACATTCTGTGTCATTTTAACAGCAATGATTTCATGATTTTCTTTAATGATAAGATAGAAAACATTAGGCATAAAACTCGATGCTCATCACATCACCAAACTATTCAACAACCTTCCACATGCAGCACTACTGAAGTCATCTGTTTAATTAGCTGTAAATCAAGACTAGAATCTTTCACCCCAATCAATAATACTGAACTATCCGCACTGATCAGCTCAAGTCATCATCGTGTTTATTAGATCAAATTCCTACATGTTTACTCAAAGAAGTAATAACTAATATTATAGAGCCACTGTTAGTTATTTTAAATTCAACCCTTACCTTTGGTTATGTGCCCAAAACCTTTAAGTGTGCCGTTATTAAACCACTGATTAAAAAAGCCAATCTTGACCCTTGAGTGATATCTAATTATAGACAATTTCAAATCTACCGTTTCTCTCCAAAGAAAGTTACCTCCAGAGTAATGGTATTTATGAAATCAGTCTGGCTTCAGGCCCCATCATAGTACTGAAACAGCATTAATTAGGGTACTAAATGATTTATATGTCCTCAGACAATGGAAGTCTTTCTTTTCTTGTTTTGTTAGATTTAATTGCAGGATTTGACACTATAGATCATGATGTTTTACTAAGCAGACTAGAAATTACTGTAGGTGTTAAGGGATTGGCACTTTCTTGGTTTAAATTCTACTTGACTGACTGGTACCAGTTTGTTAATGTAAATAATCTACGCTCTAAGCTCTCAAAAGTGAAGTATGGCATGCCTCAGGGGTCAGATGATACACAGCTGTACATATCCAAACCAAATGACAGCCTTACAATCAACAACACTGAGGACTGTGTAAAGGAAATAAAAGATTGGATGTCATTTAATTATCTCTTACTTAACTCAAAACTGAGGTTTTATTAGTGGGACCCAAGGCTGTGAGAGACATCTATCCTAAATCTAGATGGCTGTTCAGTATTGCCCAGTCCATCTGTAAAAAACTTTTCATATTGTGTCATATTTGATTCATATCTCTCCTTTAATGCTCACATTGGCAACATCACTCGAATTTCTTTCTTTCAATTACATAATATTGCTAAACTTAGAAATATCCTCTTTTAATGATGCAGAGAAACTTCTTCATGCGTTTATAACCTCAAGGTTGGATTACTGCAACGCCTTACTTACTGGATGCTCTAGTAAATCTATAAATAAACTTCGGTTAGTTCAGAATGAAGCCGCACGAGTGCTAACTGGGACTAGAAAATTTTATCATATCACTCCTGTTCTATCATCACTACACTGGTTAGCAGTTAAATTCCGCATTGATTGCGAAATACTTCTTACAACATATAGATCTCTACATGACCTTGTCCCACATTATCTGAGTGAACTCTTACAGTCTACATTGTTCGCAGGGTGCAGGACTTCTTTTAGTTCCTAGAATTAAAAAGGTCACAGCAGGGGGAAAGGCTTTCTCATACATGTCCCCCCAACTATGGGATAAACTTCCCACTTTAGTTTGAGAGTCAGACACTCTCCAAATTTTTAAATCTAGGCTAAAGACATACTTATTTACGTAGGCTTTTGGTTAGATTTAGACCAGGATGCATGGCTTTTGTCAGTGGGGCTGGAGTCTGGAGTCATGTCTGGCCTGCCTGCCTTGTCCGCTAACCAGGAGTGTCGGGTGGGCGGTCTGGCTGGGCTGGGCTTCGGTCCTCTTGATCTTGACTTGTGCATCCTTGCCTTAGACCGAGGGCAGAGCTGGGGGTTCATAGTCAAAGAGCCTTATGGTAATCAGATCAGATGTTGGGTTGCTGTCTTCACATTTTATTTGAACTATGACTCCATGACTTATTAGTTTAGATAAATTAGTTGATTTTTATATTTATCATCTACGCTGCCCAAGGAGGTTGGGTCCCTTTTTGAGTTTTGGTCCTCCCAAGGTTTCTTCCTCATAACACTTAGGGAGTTTTTCCTTGCCACTGTCGCCCTAGGCTTGGTCAATTTGGCATTGGACGTAGATATTAGGAGATAATCTAAAATGCTATATTGTAAAAAGCGCTATCTAAATAAATCTGACTTGACCTTTAAATCTCTGTAAAGAGATACTGTACTGTATGTTTTTTTTTTACTTTTTGTGTAACACTTACCAACATAATTTGGTGGTGGAACTGAGCCACCAGGTGTATCAGAGCAGACATCCAAGGCTGCTGGATGAAGTGGGATGGCATACTGTGAAGAAATATCAGATGGAGCAAGTTGTGGAATATGGAAACCAATAGGCTAAGTTTCATCTTCAGAGCCACATACAATGTCCTGCCCTCTCCAACAAATCTTCCTCTTTGGCTTGGCCAAGACCCAGTCTGTGTCCAATGTTTAGCCCTGGCAACTCTCATTTTGGGGGGTTGCAAGAATACCCTAACTCAAGGAAGATATACCTGGTGGCATAGTCAAATGCTGAGATGCCTGGCCTCATTACTCAAGCAAAAGAGAGCCGCAGCCAGTGACATTCCCCCTCATGCCCAGACTACCATTGTTAACATCGGTTATTAGGGAAAGGGGAAAACAGTGGACCAAGAGGGGAAAAAGGGGTTTTGTAGCCAATTTCATTCTGATGCTGATGAAGTAGGTATCAGAAGTCAGGCCCAACAGAAGGCTATCAAAGAACTTGTCACTGCTGCCGAAAGCAGCAGTTGCTGTCTGTGGCTGAAATGAAAGGATACTGTGGGCTGCCAAATGATCACTCAGTCACCATGCAACACACACCCATGTCTGATCTGTTTGTGGTGGGCCAGCCTTGGCTGAGGGTGTGGTGATAAAAGGCTGAGGCAGGTGTGCACAACTGATGATGTAAAGATGGGCAGAGGGTCTCCAGTTTATCAACAAATTTGTAATAAAAATTTTTAAATGTTAAAAAACAATGTTCCTCAAAGAAAGTCTTGAAGGAATTTAAATATGTCAGTCCTAACGTTTTCTGATTTGGCTTGTTTTGATTTATCTTGTTGAAAAATGCATAGACATCCCTGGAAAAGATGTCATCTTGAAGGCAGCTTATGTTGCTCTAAAATTTCAATGTACTTTTCTGCATTAATGCACAGAAGTGTAAATGACCTTTGCCAAGAGCACTGACACAACCCCTTACCATGACAGAGCCTGGCTTTTGGACATGTTGCTGATAATAGTCTAGATAGCAATTTTTGTCTTTGGTCCAGAGCACATGGTGTCCATTTCTTCCAAAAAAGACCTGGAATACTAACTGATCTGACCACAATACATGTTTCCACTGTGTGCTGGTCCATCCCAGATGCCTCTGAGGCCGGAGAAGTCGACACCACTTCTGGACATGGTAAACATGAGGGTTCATTTTGGCAAAGTAACTTCAGTGGCACTGTGAATGAAACACTGTATTGTAGAAATTATTAAGAATTTCCCCCAGATTCCTTGAATTGTTACACATTTTTAGACACTTTAGAGGGAAAAATATGTAAGTCCCTTCCAATCTTTCTTTGAGGAACATTGTTTTTAAACATTTCAGTAGTTGTGTTACACATTTATTGATAAACTGGAGATCATCTTCCCATCTTTACTCCTCAAAGACCGAATCATCACTTGCTGACATTACCTGTTTGAAATCACATCATTATTTAGTCTTCTTACCTCATTACTAGCCCTACATTGTCCCTGTCCCAACTTTTTTTGGAATGTGTTGCAGACCTGAAATGCAGGAATGGATGTTTATTAACAAATGAAATTAAGTTGACCAGAAAAAACTGTATTTTATAGGGTTCATACTGTCTGCAATGAAATAAAAGTCAAAGGAAATGTAAGAAACTGCATATATTTTTTATTTACATTTTTCACACCACCTTTTTTTGATTTAAGGTTGTACATTCTTCTCAAACAGTGCAACATGTTCTGTTTAGAGTCCATTTCTTCAATCCTTCAGTAACTGTACTACCACGCAGTTCTGTGGCCCAACACTACAGTGTAGTAACGTGCTGGGATTGGCCGATTAGTATAGGTGCTGATTGCACTTCACTCAAGACACCTGCTCGTAGAGGTATTTAAAGCCATTTCCAAGCAGTGTCTATTGCCGCAACCTTGCTTGATCGATTCAACATCTATGACTTATATGCTTTCTACTTTATACTGTTGGCTTTGGATAGGGAAAGACGGTATACGCTTCTTTTGTAGAGGGAGGCATAATTGTGTGGTCGCAAGGCCAAAGGTACAGTAGGTCTATAGTTTAAACATTATTATACCACAGTTAGTTCCGACCCGCAATCTGAGAGATGTCTTCCGGCGTTACATTATTGACGATAATGGCACTGTGACCGACGCTCTATAAGTATTAATCCGCGGCACACACGTAACCTGGCAATGATGTCCGCCAGAAAAAGCAGTCAAGTTATAATGAGTAAAACACTGCCGAAATGAAAGTTATTACTTTATAAAATCTATTGGTTTTGAAAACGATATTACTTTGTAAAATGAAGCTATTAATTGAAAAATCTGAGCCAAAGGTTTATCACCTTTAGGATTTGGAAGCGCTGGAAAAGCAAAACGAAGTCAGTACTTTAAATGAATCGTCTCCCGCGCTCTTAATGGATTCCCAGCTTGACTGAAGAGCAACGAGACTGAAGATCAGTTTTGGTCCCATCAACAAAAATGACCTGAATCAGCTCCATTACTCACAAAGACGTCGTTTGCCGGACTTAAACTCTGCATCTTTCATTAAACACCATGCACGGCTAATCGGGCGTTCATTGATCTGACAGGTTTGTTATCTGTAAGTCCAGCTCTAACCCAGAGAAGCTGCTGATGCTCTGTAACTCTGCTGTTACATTTCTGACTGATAAGATTAATATTAAGTTTAATGCTTCATCATACAAATTTATAATCACTAATCAAACGGGATCCTAGACTTTGGTTATAACACCGGGATCTGACTCTGATTTGCTTCAGTCGGTAGAAGAGTGGATCTTAGTAACATCTTGCTTGTAAACCCGACCCATTTAATTTGCTGAATGTAAATAAACTTTCTCGTTAATAAATTAAAACTTACCAATCGATATATTTGTGTTTATTGTCTGAATAATAAACAGTTATGGGTAATTCTGTTCCTAGACTTTAATGCCACGAGGTAACGATAGAATGGAACTATTTTACCTCGCGGAAGGGTGATAAATGTTTTTTTTAAATCGTTTTTTCTGTCCTTTTTATCTTAAAATCTAACAATAAATGATAAACGATAACGAAACTGTGGTATAAAAGCAATAAGGCACTCGAGGGGGTGCATTATTGTGAATATATCACAGGAAAGAGGCGTAACGGCCCTCCACTTCGCGTCAGGCCTAACAACACCTCTTGCCTGTGATATACTCACAATAATGCACACCCTCTCGTGCCTTATTGCTTTATTAGGGTCAGATTCCGGTGTGACTAGCTCTTTGATTATTGACACGTTTTGAGCTTTCCACCTGCCTGCCAGTGGCAGCTCTGTTGTCTCTGTTAAGTGACGTCAGTTCCGTCGCCGTCATGGCACAAGCTTCTGCTTTGCTTCTTCTAAGTTTTCATTGTTAGACTTGCTCAGTATTTGTGAGTTTACTCTAGCGGTCAGGTTCTCGCTTTTGTTTCCCGTTTGCTTCCTTACAAGCGCTGTATTTTTCATTGACGCTTTCCTTTTGCATTTTCCAAGTGTGCTTGTTGCCACTGTGCATGCCCAGGCACTTTTGACCACGCACAATTATCCCCTTTTTAAATTATTTTTTTCTCACACCTTTATATTCGTATATATATCTACATACATACACATATATTCTTATTTGTGTGTATGCATGTACATATACATTTCATTTTGTGAAGTATTCATTAAGCACGTTAAGCCTCTCCTAAGATCCAATAGCAGGGCTTACTTACACCAGCTACCTGCGCTTGTTTCCTAAAACCCCTGGTTCACATAGTGAACTGTAAAAAACTGGTGGAGGTCTGCAAAGTTTTTTGCTAATTTGTTAACTATGAACTAACTGTGAACTTCTTCTGCTATTGTCACTAAATACTTTGGTGCCATGATGTAAATACTGTACACTAAATTCTGTAAATATGTAAATACTGCTGAGTGGAATGCAATTCACAATAATTACAGACAATGCAGTTAATTACATAAATAAGCAATTAACATGGGAATCTGTAATAATTATTAAGTAAAATATGGTAATTAGAGTACTGTAACGTGTCTTTATTTTGAGTCTGTTATGACTACAACGTCCAGCGTTAAAAAACAGATTTTTATCTCCTAGTATAGTTTATTATAATTATTAAGACCTCAGTCGATAAAGCGAACAGACGATGAGCAGATGGAAAGGCACACTGTATAACCAAAGGTTCTGGACTCCCAATAATTACATCTATAACCATGTGTATTAGTGTAGCGTGATAGCCGTACCCCCCCCCCCTCTCTCTCTTACCCTCTTCCACAAGCCATAAACTTTACAACACTTCGGAATTCAAAAGGCCATCTGGACCGGATCTTGCGGACTCAATCAACAACGGTTGATTCTGTCTACACATGTTTCAAAGAGGTCTGTTTAAACAAGACCTGTAACCTCAGATTATCTCGGCTATAATAAACTGGAGTCCATGTGTAACTTTAAAAGGGGGACTCATCTTTTAAACAGGTTCCCCCTTTTAAAAACTGATTGTTGCAGAAGATAACGGTTTCCTTCACAGTGGAACCTTTAAATCACAGACTCTTGTAAGCCTTATCACCCCAGGAAAGGCACCAGCAAGACAAGCTCGGGATTTATGACCCAAGAACTCCGCCTCGTGTTTAAGAAGCACCAACTTTAATAATTGTATTCAACTTTTTCTGGGAACAGATTATCTCATCGAAACCTTTTAATTACATAACAAATAATATTGGATCCTGATAGTCCCCTACAACGCTATATACCATTTAAAGGATTCATACAAAGAGGGGAACAAGGGATATGCTTTATATCCACACCCGTTTATAGATTATTTACATATGATGTTACTGGAATTATGTACTTTCATATCTTACTTGATTAATGTTTAGTAATATCTTTTTTGTTTTGAATTTAGTGATTCGTTTAGTATGAATATATAGACATAACAGCTTTGCCTATGTGTTTTGATCGTCAACAACAAACAAACATGAAGGATTTACAATGTACCGTTTTCCTACAGCTGTATTAATCAATAGTATTGTTTAGTTTAAAAGTATAGTAAAGCCAGTGCTGTAGTTAAAAATGCTTACGTGTTCTAGGGTTATCATCAAGGTGCCTGTGATCATTTGAACCTTCTAACGAAAGGTTGTGCATCTAAACTTGTAATTGAAGATCTTGGGTTTTGGTATACTTTTAATCTCTTTTAGATATGTAGGAATATTATTTATCCAAAAGTAGAACGTCTGTGGCTCATATGGTGATGAAATAAGGAAAACCTAGATAGGGAGAGCTTTACTGAGGAGTCAGCTTCTCATTGCTAAGTAAGGGGCAAACTCCATTATGTCGCCTCCAGCTGCCCACGAAGCACGAGGAACATTCAAAAAGCAAAGCGGGACGGGACCGCGTGGGGAGCTAGATTCAAGTCTTGTGTCTTATGTTCTTTAAGTCTTTCCTTGTCTTTATAGTTTTTCCTGTTATTAGCGCTTTTATTATTCATTTATTCAAGTTTTTCGCGTTATTTTAAAGTTTCAGTTGTACAGCAGTTCTAAGTAGTTAGGTATCGCTGAAACTAGAAGATAGTAAAAGGACCAACAGACTCAAGCTCGACCATTTTTGTAACCATACAAGTTTTTCACGTTTTTGTTGAAGCTCGTGGGTTAGAAACGCGCCAACTTCCACCTTTTATCTGTGGCCAGAGAAATTCCTTGAGTTGTACGCATCGAGACGCCGAAGTACTCGTTGAAGCCTCCAGCTAAATGGGGGAAGGGACGCCATTGTAAGTCCCCCACACCAAGTCAACGTGGTTCAAAAACATCGGGCAAGAACCCAACGAGCTAAGCCGCTCTAAAGACGCCGGTCCAGTGTTTTGCAACGAAAAGACAGATGCTTAAAGCTCCCCAAAATCGTGCCTTTGGACGCTGTGCCAGGGTGGAATGGCCCCAAACCACTCGAGTAGTGACCTTCAGGTGGAGTACCATTTATGGCTTTCTGGGTTCCCTGATGCTCGGGTCTTAATTGTTAATCTTTTTTTTTTTAACCACGCTTCAACATAGACTTATCCAGCCTGAAGTAGCTTCCACAATATTCTTCACGTTCATATAATTAGGTCTACAGTAGCATTGGCAACGTTGGTAATTATTGCGCGACCGATAAGTTTTAGAGTACCTTTGGTTTCTGGAATTTTATTACGTTAATGTGTACGCTGGCCATTATTCCCTGTTCTCCATACTGTGATATATTAATGTTCATCGTCATATTATGCTTTTAACTCTGTGATACACTAGTTATTACATTTTAGATAATCTGTTGGTATTGCCTTGTTTGCAGTTAAAGTTAATAAACTGTTTATACAACCTTTTTGAATTTGCTTGCCTGGTGTGAGAGTTCATTCATTCAAAGGTCGAGAAAAATGACTTGGAATTCACTATTCAGCAGATCTAGACTGATCAAGTTTGTTGTTTTCTTTTTCCTGGTTTCCAGATCGGCCAGTGAATTATTTATATTTTTAATAATCGATTTGGTGGTGCCTCGTATTTCTTAATTAATTAATATAATTTAATTAATAAAGTTTAATTAAAAATTCATCCAATTAAAGTGTAGTCTTAGTTTGCTACATTAGTATGGAGTTAAATGTGCATGCTTTGTCACACTGGCCCTGAACCTGGTCCATTACAGGGGTACAGCAGTTTCTCAGATTTGCAAATTTCTATCAGCATTTCATCCACTGTATCAGTGGCATAGCTGTGCCTATCATGACCACTCTGATGAAGAACCCAAACAGTCGTTTCAATCCCTAAGAGAAACTTTTGCATGCACTCCCATCCTTGCTCACCGGAACCCTCCTCTCCAATCTCCGACCACCTGTTTTGCGAGTGCGATTTGCTGGGAATTGGATGCAGAAGTCCTAGATCCTACCATAGTTTGAGATCACCCAGACTGCCCATCACCTCTCCCACAGGACCACCTGAGGAAGGGTTGTCCATTGTCTCCCTGGTTTAGAACATGGCTGGATAAAGGGGGGTGCAGAGTTAATCAAAATAAGCCCCACTCCTAGCAAGGCAGAGCTCAGCGCTGGCGCCAGTCTAAGCACTTCCCTCTCTGTCGATACCAATGTTACCGCTTCTGTGGGTGATAGCAAGGATTGTTTGAATGACAGCATTCCAACACAGCTTGTTATAGGTATAACATAATCAAATGTTATAGGTATCAAATGATCGTTAAAAATAAAAACATTACTATGATTTCACATGAAAGCAAAATTGGTACATTATTAAAAACCGAAAAATAACCCCAAAACAAAATAAAAACCTTTCTTTTCAGTATAAGGGTGGAGCTGAGGATAATTAAAAAATGTATGTTTTTGCTCCCCTCAGCTCTTGCTCCCATCTATGCCCTTGAACATGACGCTCTGATTATGCACCTGCCCTCTTGATGATATATAGCAACTTCCCACTTCCACCATGATCTGGACTCATCCTCTGCCTGACTGCCTAGGCCTGACCAAAGCCTGCTCAACATTGCTTTGAATTTGCTTGTCTCTGCTTGGTTCATCCTTATTCATTCAGTAAACTGTTTGAATGGCTTTAGAGCATGTGCCTTTCAATTCTTTTAGCCCTGACACTGTGAAACTCTTCACCTCTTTGAGAATGAATAAGAGCTCTCTCAGACATGGAAAACAGCTATTTAGTGCTAAGTGAGCTTTTGAATAATGGATTCAAGAGACTGTCAATTAGGAATGCAATTCAGTGTGCTGGACCAGGTCAAAAAAGAACTGCGCAACACTTTCAATGATGGCAGCAGTAAAGGACCCTGTGATGATCCATTATAGAGAATGAGGTCTCATTTTGGCTTATTTTAGCCACTGACAGGAACAACATTGATGAAAATGGGTAGAGGTTACGGTAAACAAAAATGTTATAAACAGGTCACATCTTCTATCTTATAAATCTTGCTGAACATTTTCAGTGAATAGGCTCACCTGTATTAAATATCTGATTTAGTTTACATTTGTGATACTACAATATGCAATTTCTCTACCACTTGGGATCATTTTATAATTCATACATGCCACTGACTACATGATTCTTCAGCCAAACATGATCCCCATTTGGTTTTCTCACTGATACACAACCCATATTGTGTTCTTATCAGTATGTGTGAGGATAGCTGCACATGCTGTACATTGGTAGATAAGTGTCAGTTGTGTGTGTGTGTGTGTGTGTGTGTGTGTGTGTGTGTGTGTGGCCTTCTCTAGCTGTTCTGCCTCTGGGCTCAAAATGTGAGCTAAACCCCTGCTGTTCTCAAGAGTTTCAACCCTCTGCACAGCACTGACAGTACACAGCCATGTAGGAACAGTCACATACAACGTCTCTGTACATATATATTTATATCTCCCTTGTGTGTTTGCCTGTATGTGCTCTGAATATTTTACTTTCCCATTCCATTGACCTGAAAGCCTGGAAAGAAGAGATAGAAGGGCATGTTTGTCATCAAACTTTCAACCAACTAAATATTCATATATACAGTATTAAATGACAAAACAGTAAATCTAGACACAATGCAGCAAGTCTGAAACACAGCATGAAATTCAGACACACAAACATAAAATCCGAAATCTCAATAGCAAATTTTATTTCATTTCTCAATAATAAATCCAGCAACAAAGCAGCAAATCTGAAAACACTAACAACAAATTCAAAAACAAAAGAACATATGCAGAAATGCAATACCAAATCCAGGAACTCAATAAAAAAACTGAACTGGAATCTGAAGGCTGAACTGGAAAAGGTAGGTAGTTAATGATACGCCCCTACTAGATTGCTGATTGGTTACATTCTGATTCCAATAGCCTGAATATAAGTGTGGGTTAATCCATGCAAATCTTCTGCATATTTTCTTCATCGCTATGATTTCACATTAAACATGGGATCAAATTTGCACAATATGCATACAAGTATGCAAACCCTGAACACACAAATAAGAAGTGTGTTGTACTGTGTGTTATGATGAATTCTGACACTCCTGGGATAATCTCAACCCAACTCCCTCTAATATATGCATGTATGTCACTCAACAGGCATGTCAAAACTGCACATTAACTGCATTTTTGTTGTTCTGATGACTAATAATTTATCGAATTTGTTTACCCAGCAAATCCCATCACAGGCTAATGGGACACATAAAAAAAGAAAATACAAATGCATTTAACGGCTTAGGCATATTTTAATATCAGTAAAATAAACTGGTGTTAGAATAAAATAAAATTATACTCCCCATTTTTATATTCTTTGCAGCTACAGTTAAATGCATTCAGGGTACATTATACAGGCAAGGACAATGTGTCCAGTATAAGTTTAATGTATTTCAGCTCCAACACAGACCCATCACAGAGTTGAAGCTACAGCCATATGCAGGGTACAAGGGTACAATCTACAGACCAGGAAAAATCTAAACAGGCCTATACCTTGACTTATATTAAAAATTGGGAAAAGTATCGTTTTGTCATAACCCACTTAACAGATGTTATGCCTCTATATGCGCTTACACATACAGAGGAGCTTGAAAGTTTGTGAACCCTTTAGAATTTTCTATATTTCTGCATAAATATTACCTAAAATATCATCGGATTTTCACACAAGTCATTAAAGTATGTAAAGAGAACCCAGTTTAAAAAATTGATACAAAAATATTATCAAGTCAAGTCAAGTCAGATCTATTTATATAGCGCTTTTTACAATGGAGCATTGTCTCAAAGCAACTTTACAAGTTTAGATTATCTCCTAGTAACTACGTCCAATCCCAAATTGAGCAAGCCTAGGGTGACAGAGGCAAGGAAAAACTCCCTGAGTGTTATAGGAAGAAACCTTGGGAGGACCAAGACTCAAAAAGGGACCCAACCTCCTTGGGCGGCGTAGATGATAAATCTAAGAATGAAACTAAAGTCATGGAGTCAAAGTTCAAATAAAATGTGAAGTATGCACATCGGCATTAAGTGGCCCGGGTATGGTGGGGTTGGAGCTGATGACGAAAGCAGCTTGAGTGGAGCTGCAGCGGATGAACATCATGTGTGGGGCTGGAACCGGCACCGGAACACAGCTCGGAGAGAAAACAGAAAATGCAATTAGTT
>JAJAGP010000112.1:600000-799205 GCA_025084515.1 Ancistrus triradiatus | reverse complement strand
TGTGGCTGAAGACATACCAAAGAGCATATTAAAATAATATTTCAATTTCAATATTTCAATATCAAAAGTATGTGTCATTAATATTCATTAACAATTTGAGCCAATAGCTGAATCTTTGAAAAAAGTATTTTGATAAATTTCAGAATTTCTTAGTATTTCTTAGTATTTAGTATGTTCCCACTTTGCTTTTATAACAATATTGCAAGGAGCATCTTGCGATGTTACTGAATGCTTGACTTTGACTTCATGTTTCCTCATATACTGTATGTTTGAAGGGGTTTAGGTCAACTGACTGTCAGAACTCCTTTATATTCTGTGGTCTTCAGATAGTTGTTGCAAATCATTGAGGTGTGTTTTGGTTCACGATCCTGTTGCAGTATGAATCCACAAAGATCCAAACAAGCATTTTTACCAGTGGTCTCAGTTTTGGCCCCCACAGTAAGCTGTTTTAGATGTAGCTTAAATTTTTGTGATTGGTAGTTGTATAGTTTCATATTGATTTTTACAATGTTTACCTTTTTTCCTCTCCTAATCATTTATTCTTAGTTGTTATTTTTAAGTTTTTCTTTTTTTTACATTTATCTTAGTTCAGCTCAAAATAACTGTCTCTGGAGTTACTGTCATGACAATGATTTCTCCAGAGCTCCTGGCGTCTCAACTTCTCTGAGGAAGCAGCGTATGTGGGGTCAAGTCAGGACATTGAAGTCTCTAGAAAGAATTGGCACAAGTGTTTGAACTATTTTGGCTGTACGAGGACGGTTTGCCCACTAGAGGGAGCACAATCATGTTAAAATCACAGGGATGAGTTGTAGTTGTTTAGGTTGCATCTGTGATTCCATTTTTCAGAGACGGATCAGGAGGCTTGCTGGGACTTCTTGCTGTCTCATCCTGAGGAGGAAGGTGAGAATGAACAGTCTGAGCAAGGGAAGGAGAAGGACATGGACTGTCTTCTGTTCGAGTTCTCCTCTGAGCCTCTGTTACCTTGCTACCATGTTCAAGTTTCATTATCACAGGGGTGAGTAATGAATGAATGAATGAATGCCATTACTGTCATTGCAAAACGTACACCGATATTTGTTGGCTATACTTGACAGTGCAGGAAAAGAAAGAACTAAAGAAATATAAGAAGAATAAAATAATAGTTAAAATGATACCTAAATTTAAAAAATAATAATTTTGCACACCAGAATATTGCATCTTGAGAGTATTGCTCATGACAGTATAGAATTTCATTACATCATTAATAGCAATAAGAAAAGTGATTGATAGATTGTTTGAATTAAACGCAAACCACCAGGAAAGCACATAAATGCAAAAAAGTTCCGTTTTCTGAACAAACCCCAAGCTTGTTGTCTTCCTGGCTTATGAACAGTCGATTATATCTCTTGATAATGCTGCATGCTACAAGTGACATGCAAACAGACATCCATTTAAGAGATAATGTTTGGTTGCACCATTGGCATGCGACATGACAATAGAAACAAACATTGAGGAAATTGGTGATTTAAAGAATTGCTATTGTTTGTAATTTCTTTTGTCTGAACACTTGTATGTGAACGCAGGATGAATGAGGATAAATTAACATGCATTACACCTGACAATGCCGCAAGCAGTGCACCAACTAGCAGATCGGACCAGACATTTATTGTATAAGTATACGTGATCATTTGTCGACAAAGTAAAACCATCTATGGTATAGGACTGTCATTCGCTTGTTAGAAATGTCAAACTAATTTAATCACAACAGTTACTGAGTTCAATTCATATAGCTATCTTTCATAACAATTGTGATATTAGAAGATATCCCAGATGGTAATTAAGCTATATAGTCATTATATAACCATTGGAAAAAAAAATAACATGCTATGTCACAAGACTCTATAACAGTTGGCGATAATGTCGTTTATCACGATAATCCCAAGCCAAATCCATTTCAACGCAATCTTGCAGTTTAGAGGAGGCCTCCTCAGGCTATGTTATAACCGTCATTATTTTGGGTAGATCTTTCCTGAGAGTGGGTGTTTGCTGTATGCTGCTTAAATTTATGGAGTACTGAAATATACTGTTGTTTTAGCAATGGTAAACTGACCATATATCATTATTTCTTGGTCTCTTTATTAGAATGCAACCAGAAAATATAGGGAATTTGTATGCAGTATTAAAAAACTGAGAAAATAAAAAGAGACAGTGGGTTACAGTGGCAAGTATTTAGTATGACCACTCTTACACACAGCATCTGGCAGCTTCATCAGGATGCCAAGTTCACCCTTCTTCAGTCCGAAGAATCCTGATCAGGATTGGACTTTTTGGAAGGGCAGCAGGAAAGAAACCACTTTCTTATAAGAGGAACATGGTGAAAAGACTAAGATATGCTAAAGCTCACAGACCTTGGAATGAAGGCCAGCGGATACAAGTATCGTGAAGTGATGTATCCAAGGTTGAAATTTATGGGTCCAGTCACTGACAGATCCCCTCCCCTTGCTTTTACTTTGTTCTTGCTGTTAGTGTTGTTCGGCCTGCTATCTCGAGTACAAGTGTAAGAAGCCATGTCTCTCTTCTTAACAAAATGCAACAGTGCTGGATGAGTTTTTGTGGTAATCTGTCCTTTCATTGTGTCCAGTTGTGTTGATGATAGTTCTGGCATTAGATTGTGCTATCTCGCTTTTGCTGTCTGTGTCACCTTATTTTAACATTGCTGAAGTAGTTGCACATCCTTTCACATGTAACCCATCCCTGCACTTGCCTTTACAGTTTTTGCAACTGGTTTTTGCTGACGGATATCTTGAAGCGCTTGAAGGTGTCTGCTCGCATTTTCCGGGCGAGGTACCCTCAGTTTGAGGTGGTGAGCATCGCTAAAGCTGAGCTCTGGAAGCAGATAAGCATCAGCCAGACGTGTGTGCCCCCTGATGAATTGCGGCCTGCCGAGGAGGAGGAGGAGGAGGAAGAGGCAGTGGAACTGGTGTGCTGTGTACCGGAACTGCAGGGACTGCTAGGCTCCTCCATCCAGCTTCTACAAGAGGATGATGATGAGAGGTCAAAAGACAGTGACAAGCTCTGCAGCCGATAGCAACGTCCTTGAGATGAGTGCAGAGCCGTCCACAGACTTTAGGTCTATTTCTGTGGTGGTAAATGCGCTGTTACCAAAACCAGCACTTTGTACGTTCAGTATCTGCCAGAAATGCTTCATTGAAGACAATGAAGTTCCCCTTTTTTCCTTTCACCTTTATTCAGAGAACTGAAAGAGTGGATTGATTTGCCTTGGTTTCACCCAAAGGACAACAGCTAGAGAAGACACTTCTAGCGAAGCGAATTTGATTTCCCAACATGTAGGTATTTTTCACTGTCCAATAAACTCTTCTCAACCCTTTTTATGTATATAAATCTATAAGTAGATGTAAATATATATGTATATCTTGAGATCAGGGTGAACCAGTTTGGTTATAACTTATCAATATGTTTTAATGTATGTTTGTTACTGAGGTTATGTGAATACCATTGAAAGGGTGTCCAATACATTTTTCTTTTACTTTGGTGAATTCTCATGCATAGCTAAGAGGTTTATGGACAGCTCATTGTGGCAGGAAGGACTTTGGAACCAACCTGTGAGAGTGGCTCACTCTTACCACCACTCGTATTCCCACCCCGCTCTCTCGCTCGCGCTCTCTCTCTCTCTCTCTCTGAGGACCGCTATCCCAAATGTCATGTCGTTTGGATCCGCCCTTTTTCAACATCGCAGTACCTCGGCACTGCAGCTCTACTTCCAACACTCACTAACCACAATCACCAACATGTATTTTTCTTGATTTTTTTTTTTTTCATGCGGTGTAGCATTCAAAGGGTTGTTCTCAATTCATCAAACACAGCGATTTCTGTATTCAAGAAGACGTGTCAAGCCATCCATGAATAAGTACTTTAATTTAATCTAGTAAGGATTATGTTTACGAAACCAGAAGACACTGATGGCTGTCGCCTATGATGAAGGTCCTTGTATAAGGGAGCTGAAAAAGCAAGCTGTGAAATGATTTTTGTTTTGTTTGGAGAGTATTCTAGAGCCTTTGTTCTGGATGCTGCCCGCAACCTGCTTAGTTCAAAGTCGTGATGAGATTCCTCTGTTTTCCCATTGTTCCAGACTCCAACAAGCATTATGCTGCATGGTGTGTTTTATTTGCATAGTTTGTGTTTAATTTAATAGTCATTAATATATTTAACTTTGTGTATCAGACATGATATATGAAAGTTACTTTGTATGGTTGGTGCTTTATTTGACATGTATAATTAATGATCCCTTTACCCTAAGGATATTGTGTTCTCCTTCACTTGAAACAGTATTTTAACAAGCAAAAGTACAGTTTTATTGTACTGGTGCTAAGGTAAAATTTTGTGTTGACAATCACTGACATTTTTTGAACTGAAACCAATAAATACTATTTAAACTGAAGAGAGAGAAATGTAAAGAGAGAATTTAGTTTCATTTACCTATGGAAAGACACCAAGCTGTGAAGAGAGTACTTGATTTTGAAGGATTACTGCTTGTGTGATCTCTGTTCAAAGGGGATATGTTTATTTGGTTATTTTTAAAAGAAATCCAACAGAATAAAGCATGATTGTCAAGGTTTGCTTGTGATGTTTAGTACACTTCACCAGCACTTTGTTGCGCTCTATAAGGAAGTAGGGGACTATTTACAACCTCAAACTTGGGACGTAGGGAAAATGCATATAAAATACGTTATATCTTACATTTGCTTTGACTTTTATTGCATTGCAGGCAGTAACCCAAGAAATGTCATAAATTATGGGATTTCAAGCAGGTGATGTTAACAGGTGATTGTAATTGTGATTTGGTACAAAATTGGTAACCACAAAGGGTCTTTGAAAAGATGATCTCCAAAGGCTGTTCTCTGAACCAAAGGCTAAATCCAGACTTAACAGCAACAAGTCCAAAAGCCAGGGTCTGTCATGGTATGGGGTTGTGTCAGTGCCCTTGGCAAGGGTCATTTACACTTCTGTGATGACAGCATTAATGCAGAAAAGTACATTGAGGTTTTAGAGCAACATATGCTGTCATTTTTCAACAATACAGGCTGGCCTGTGTTGAGTTTGTATGTCCTCCCTGTGTCCGCATGGGTTTACTCTGGATACTCCGGTTTCCTCCCACATTCCAAAGACATGCATTTGGTTAATTGGTTGCTCTAAATTTGCCTAGTGTGAATGTGTCTGACTAGTATCGAGGTAACCTTGCTCTTGTCGTGAATAGCCATTGATTTTGATGCGACGTTAAATAAACAAATAAACCAATAAGACAATGCAAAACCACATGCTGCACTCATTGCAAAGGCATGGCTGCAGAAGAATAGGGTATGGGTACTGGACTGGCCTGCCTGCCTGCAGTTCTGACCTGTCCCTAATAGAAAATGTGTGGAGAATTTTGAAATGAAAAATGCAACAACTATCCCCGTACTGTTGTACACCTTAAAACAGGTTTGCAGGAAGAATGGGACAAAATAACACCTGAAACATTAAATCGCTTGATATCCTTGGTGCTAAAACTTAATTTAACTGTTGTGAGAAGGAATGGTAACATTACCAAAGTGGTGAATGTTTTACTGACCCATCTTGTTTTGGTTTGTGCTGAAATGCAGGAATAGATGTTTATTAAGAAATTAAATGAAGTTGACCAGACAAAACATGAAATCTCTTGGGTTCATACTGTCTGCAATGAAATAAAAGTCAAAGTAAATGTAAGAAACACTGTGTTTATTTTTATTTGCATTTTCAATACAGTCCCAACTTTCTCTGATTAGGGATTCTACCTTTGAACCATAGACTCAGCTGTACAGCTGGCACTGTGCCTCCAATCAAAGAGTCAGAAGTTGTGTGCAAGCTGAAGCCTCTGGAGCCTGAGTTCAGCCAAAGTAGGGTATTCAGAGATGTTATAGTTCATGGCAGTGTTTGCAGACTTTGTGTGTGATTTCTCTAAAACCCCAATTCTTAGACGTCACTGATGTAACACTCACATCGTCAGCAGTCTTACTAAATAACCTGCTCTGCTTGCACAAGCATATTCTTTGCCATGGTTGCTTACGCAAAACAAATTAAAGTGAAATTTGTAGACAGTATTAGTGAAAATGAGAAGACACATAAAGTCTACATGTGTCACACAAAAAATGTGATAGCCCATGGTTCAGTATTGACTACCTACTTAACTCCTGTTTGCAGGAGTGCCGAATCAGTTTCTGGCACTTGGCTTAGCCAGTAGTTTTTATAACACTCTTGACCACGTAGGAGGTGGATGTGCAGTGGTTCGTGGTGTGGAGAGCGAAGCGAAGCTCAACACAGACACGAGTGATCCTACTAATAGCTGATTTATGTCGTGGCTAAACAAGCTCAAATTTTTGCATTTTACTATTATTGGATGCTATAGGGAGTGGACTGGGTTACACAGCATGAACTATTGTGCAACAAGGATTGAAATGCAGGTGAATTTAAGGAGACAAGCTGAAAACTTACTGTGTGGTGTGATATGTGGGAGAAATTAAGAACTGCTGAAGAACCTTTGATCTTAGCCACAATCTTAGCCTGATCTTAGACCCTCCCCCTTTACTCTGCCTAGGATAAGCAAAGGTAAAACAGGATGCTTTGCTTTACTTGACCGTTTGGTAAGTTAAAGAAGGAACCAACTAATATTTGCATTCATTTTTGTTAAAAACCGCAGTGCTGACGAATTCCCAGTTTATAATGATAAAAGTGTAATAAAAAGAGAAAATGAGACTTTTGCGTTACATGTTCAGCACATTCTGCTTTAATACGTGGGACAATTCCTAGTGGACATGCCTACATTACGTAGAGGTAATGTACTTCTAGTTTACTTTAATGAAGCCTACAAAAATGTCGAGTACTATGTATGCAGAGACGACATACATTCAGTTTCTTTATATAGCAGTTTTTACCACAGACGTACAATACAAGCAACCTACATCTTATACAAGCAACTGAGGGTTAAGGGCCTTGCTCAAATGTCCAAGAGTGGCAGCTTGGCAGAGCTGGGGCATGACCTTTGGACATTCTGGTCATTAGTCCAGCAACTTAAGTTCTATGCCACCACAAAGCAGTTATCCGTAGGCAAGTTTAGACAACCCAGAGGGGACTAATTAGGAAGAAATCTTGCGATAAACCCAACTTAAATAGAAAGCCCATCCTCCTCTGAAGTTTAAATCATATTAGGGTGCCTGCAATTGTTAAGATGCAGCTATTTTTAAATGTATTTAATGTATTACAGACCATCTGTAATCAACTTCTACATCAATATGTCAAGGACAGCTTGAGTTTAGACATGATTTGGATGGTGGGAATGATACGTCCGAATTTATATTAGAATATATAGAATGGAACTGATAAAAAAGGTCAGTAAGTGTAGAAACAAGGAGGTGTACCTAATACAGTGTCCAGTGACTGTGCATACACAAATCTACAACAGGAACTTTATTAGGTACGCTTTCCACCTTGCTAGTACTGGGTTGTACCTCCTTTTTGCCTTCAGAACTGCTGAGATTTTGGTCCATATTGACCTGATAGTATCATACAGCTGCTGCAGGTTTGTCGGCTGCACATCCATGATGTGAATTTCCCATCATGTAACTGTGGAGGCAATTTGAGTACAGTGAATTCATTGTCATTTACAATAAACCAGTTTTTGAGATGATTTGAGCTTTGTGACATGAACAAAAAGAAACTGGTACTCTGTGGTCACATAGGGATGCACATGGTTAGCAAAAATACTCAGGTAGGCTGTGGCTTTTTAACAGTGCTCAGTTGGTATTAAGAGACCCAAAGTGTGCCAAAGGAAGTATCCCCCCACACCATTACACCAACACCACCCTGATCTGTTGATACAATGCAGGATGGATCCATGATTTCCATGTTGTTTATGCCAAATTCTGACCCCACCATCCAAATGTCGCAGAAGAAATCGAAACTCAGAAGGCCAATGTTTTTCCAAACTTCTGTTGTGCAATTTGGGTGAGCCTGTGTGAATTTGGGCCCCAGTCGCCTGTTTTTACCTGAGAGGATTGGCACCCATTTGGTCTTCTGCTGATGTAGTCAGTCTGCTTCAAGGGTCGATGTGTTGTGTGTTCAGAGATGCTCTTCTACATAGATCGGTTGTAACGAATGGTTGTTTGAGTTGGTCAGTCTGACCATTCTCCCCTGACCTCTGGCATTGACAAGGCATTATCACCCCGAGAACTGCTGCTCACTGGATATTTTCTCTTTTTTCAGATCGTTCTCTGTCCTAGAGATGGCTGTGTGTGAAAATCCCACTACATCAGCAGATTCAAAAATACTCAGCCCATCTAGCACCAACAACCATTGCCACGTTCACTTAAAATACTTTTCATCTACATTCTGATGTTCTGTTTGAACTTCAGCAGGTTGTCTTGACCATACATAAATGCATTGAGTTGCTACCATGTGATTGATATTTGCGTTAACGAGCAGGCTAACAAGTAAGTGTATCTAATAAAGTGGCCAGTGTGTGTCTGTATATAATATATATATATATATATATATATATATATATATATATATATATATATATATATTCATTGCCAAGTTAGTCTGGCATACTGCATGCCAAGTTTTTTTTTTGCAACAATCCGGCATTTCTATCTGGTGAAAAAATATCTTTCTTTTTTTTGGTCAATGAGTATATATTGACGGTAATCAGAAAACAATTCAAAAGAATGGACACTGGACCATGGAAAAAAGGTCATGTCATGATGGGTCAAATTTACCCTATTCCAGAGCCATGTACCCATCATGCATAGTGCCCACAGGGCTTTAAAGACAGTTATAGTCGGAGGTTGCTTCAATCGGGCAGGTCTAGTCTCCCCAAATACTATAAGGAAGAAACCTTGGGAGGACCAAGAGTCAAAAAGGGACCCAACCTCTTTTGGCAGCCTAGATATTATATGTAGGAATTAAACCACGTTATCTAATTAATGTGTTTCATAGTAATAGTTTAAATACAAGCTAAATAAATATTAACAGAGAGAACAAATCTAAATGTAGTAATTTAAACAAAGTATAATAATATGTAGACTAATATATTAGTGTACTTGGAATATTCTGAAGAGTATAATAAAATAGACAATATAAAACCATATAAGACAGTAGTGAAAAAAATAAAATCTTGAACAAGGTAGCGTATAAATATGCTTATTGTCACTATTTAGTTTTTGCGTGGTACTGTATCCATGTACAGGCTTATATGTTGATTTAGAATGTTGCAGCGAGTCAATCTCTTTGACTTCTGCAGCTTCAGGTTTCACAGAAAGTGGCTCTCTCTCAAATTGCTTTTTGTTAGATCTATAGTACACTCTGTACAATGCAGAAGCTAATGTTAGGTGAAGAAGTTATCTAAGGAGCAAGGAGCTTTTTTGATATACAGCCACTTTTTCCAACAAACCCCCAAGACCTGACTTTTGGCTAGCTGTGGAGGGAAAAATGGGACAAAAAAAATGGGACAAGCCTCAACCTGATAAGAGCATTTGGGGTTTCACAGAGGTACAGTTACACAACTGATTCAAGGTGACTAAACTGGTGACAGTGGAACAGATTTCACTCCTTTATCACAAAAATAATTTTTACAGAAAGATATAACCATAGTAATGCAAGAATACCAGGAATATTTTTTCATAGAGATAGCTGTTGGCCTGACTTACTCTGTCACAATGCCAGGGGTGTTTCTGAGCTACATGTTGAACTGGGCACACACAGAACTTAGAGGTTCACAGCTGTAGCTCTCTGCTTGCCAATCAGTTGTAGGGGCACAACACAATCACAAAGTGATTTAACACTAAAGTGGGCATCACTCTCCCGTTGGTGAGAAATGAACAACAAATTAATACTAGATATTTTTTTATTAATTGCATTAAGTTTGTTTATGCTAATGTACATGATTATTTGGTAGTTTAATGAATGCCTTTTGCTTTAGTGGTCTAATAGGTACTTTTGGTAGGTTATACGATTATGAGTGACTAGCCAAAACATACAGCTATGAGCTATCATTATCTTGTCTAAAGCGTGGCTGACTTTCTTTTTAATATCTGCAGATGTCCATTAATCATTGAATAATTGAAAGAAACTGGCTATGGCTTCAAACATTAGCTGCTCAAGCTTTTGGAAAGATGTTCTGGCATTATGGGAAATATAGTGCCTGTAGTGTATTTGAGTGGCTATAGTTCTGTATAGTCCTGTAGTTCTGCTCAGCACTCCAGGATAAAACTGACTTTTTACTGCTGTGATGTTTGTGGGGAACAGCAACATTTTACTGGGGCACTCATATTGAAACTCAATATTTAGGTGTAACAATAGTGAAATATCCACATCTCATTGTCGATACCTTAAAAACAGAGAGCTGAATACAGCCAATCTCAAAAATGTCATCCACATCCTAATATCCTCAACAGCCTCAAGGTCCCATTCATTTGTGAAGCACTCTGTGTTGTTTCACAGTTCAGGGAGTTCAGCCACTTTTCTACTTGGTTAAATTAACATTATGTAAGAGCTCTCTTTCAAGAGGAGGTGCTGGAGGCTCAGATGCATGCTTCCTTTTCAATTCTTTTCCATTTCAAGACTTCTAAAGTAGGGAAAGACTTCTCACAACCTGAACTATACACTACTTACATGTTAATGGATGTGGCACTTTAGTGATGGGATTAATTCAAAATCTTTTCAGAGCTGAAATAGGCTTGTTTCACAGTCAACCTGGGACAAAAATGACCATGAACACATAATTATTTGTTCAAACATTTAAAAATGTAAGAGTTTAAATGCTTGTTTTAAGAAATAATCTCCTTTGTATAGTGCGTTGTCTGTATATATTCTTTGACCTAACATGCTTAGTAATGACTGGACCTGACTGTTAATTGTTACTGCTCATAATTTAAGGCTTACACGTGTGACTAACATACCATTCAACTGTGCAACCATTCAACTGGGGGGAACATGTTTTATATTTACAAACATTTATTTTGCAAAATAAACTTGACAAACATAGAAAACCTAAACAAAAGCAATATTTGGTGCGATCACCCTTAGCTTTTAAAACTGCATTTATTCTCTTAAGTAGACTGGTGTCGAGTGTTTTTTAAGAAACTTACCTGGTATGTTTCCCAAGCCTCTTGGAGAATCTGCCACAGATTTTTTAAAGACTTTGAGTGTCTCACTTGCTTTTGTCTCTTTGTGTGGTCACAAACTGACTCAATTCCTGATGTTGAGATCAGTGTTCTGTGGGTGTAATACCATCCACTGTAGAACTCATTCTTTTTGCTGGACAGAGATAGTAAGAGATTGCTGGAGAAGGTACAGTGGTGCGAGAAAGTTTGTGAACCCTTCAGAATTTTCTATATTTCTGTGTAAATATGACCTAAAACATCATCATATTTTTACACAAGTCCTAAAAGTAGATAAAGAGAACCCAGTTAAACAAATGAGACAAAAATATTATACTTGGTCATTTAGTTATTGAGGAAAATGATCCAATATTACATATTAGTGAGTGGCAAAAGTATGTGAACCTCGAGGATTAGCAGTTAATTTGAAGGTGAAATTAGAGTCAGGTGTTTTCAATCAGTGGGATGACAAGCAGGTGTGAGTGGGAACCCTGTTTTATTTAAGAACAGGGATCTATCAAAGTCTGCTCTTCACAACATGTTTGTTGAAGTGTATCATGGCACGAACAAAGGAGATTTCTGAGGACCTCAGAAAAAGAGTTGGTGATGCTAATCAGGCTGGAAAAGGTTTCAAAACCATCTCTAAAGAGTTTGGACTCCACCAATTCACAGTCAGACAGATTGTGTACAAATGGAGGACATTCAAGACCATTGTTACCCTCCCCAGGAGTGGTCAACCAACAAAGATCACTCCAAGAGCAAGCCTCTCACCCCTTGGCTAATGATAATGTTCATGAGTCCACCATCAGAAGAACACTGAACAACAATGGTGCGCATGGCCGGGTTGCAAGGAGAAAGCCACTGCTCTCCAAAAAGAACATTGCTGCTCATCTGCAGTTTGCTAAAGACCACGTGGACAAGCCAGAAGGCTATTGGAAGAATGTTTTGTGGACGGATGAGACCAAAATAGAACTTTTTGTTTTAAAAGAAAAGCGTTATGTTTGGAGAAAGGGAAACACTGCATTCCAGCATAAGAACCTTATCCCATCTATGACACATGGTGGTGGTATTATCATGGTTTGGGCCTGTTTTGCTGCCTCTAACAATAAATATTACAATAAATACAAAAACATAACAATAATGTAATTTGTTATCATTTCTGACTGTGCTCTTTGCTGGAAAAAGTATTCTCATACTATATACACCTATCAGGCATAACATTATGACCACCTCACTGTTCATTTGATCAGTTTTACTTACTATACAGAAGCACTTTGTAGTTCTACAATTAGTGACACTGAGGTGTCCAGCATCACTAGCCCAGTCTGACACATTCATACCAGAACAACACACACTAACACACCACCACCACGTCAGTGTCATTGCAGTGCTGAGAATCATCCACCACTCAAACAGTACCTAATCTGTGCTGGTACTGTGGGGGTCCTAACCATTAGAGAAAAGAGGACAAACAAAGTATGTAGAGAAACAGATGGACTAACGTCTGTAATTATAGAACTGCAAATAACTATACTACTTACCTATATGGTAAGTGGAACTGATAAAATGGACAGTGAGTGTAGAAACAAAGAGGTGGTCATAATGTTATGCCTGATTGGTGTATATAAGTCACAAGGCAGGAACAACCCCAGACAGGGCACCAAACCACAGTAGGGCACATACACTCACACTCACACACTAAGGGGCACTTTGGAAACACCAATTAACCTAACACACATGTCTTTGGAATGGAGGAGGAAACTAGAATACCCGGAAAAAACTCCACACAGACATAGCCGAGGGTTGAGATTGAACCTTGGATCTTGGAGCTGTGAGGCAACAGTGCTAACCACTGTACCGCCATTTCACCCAAGAGGGATTTCAGTTCTTGTATAAATGGAAACCTCCCTCGCTGTGACTTTCTACATCAGCAATGTAGAAGTGCAACGTGCATCACAAGTGTCCTGATTAAATCACTCAAGAAACTGAGCTTTGTATCCATCTCTTAAAGCACAAAGACTTGTGGGAGTCACTAGAAGTTAACATGCTAGATTTTCATAAACATTTTTTAATATTAAACTATCAGTAAACTAGCTTTATGTGCATCTGGTTTTGCAGCACAGCAAATTGTACATTGGAATTTAACAAATTCTTCTGATTTTAATCTTCCATTGAGTGTCTTGGATTATAGAACTAGAAACTAGAGCCGTTCAGTGGCTGAATAAACACAAAACAAGCACAAGATCACCAAGTGAAATGCCAAGCATGGCTGGAGTGATCTAAAGCACAGCACACCTGGACTCACAGCAGCAGAATTACAATTCACCATCTGATAGTCTGACATTTAGGTGGCTGAATCTGTACAGTTTGGGCCCCTTCGTTTTAATAAGAAGTCTTAATGCTTTGGCATACACTGACATTCTAGACCATGGATGTCCCCATGCACAGTGTAAGTTCAATAAAGGAATGATTTGCGAAGATTTGTTTGAAAGAACTTGATCGGACTGCAGAGGACCCTGACTTCATCCCCAATCTTCGGAAAGAATTCTAATGCTGAATGCAAGCCAGGCCTTACTGCCCCAACATTAGTGTCAAAGTGCTTGTAACTTTGAAACGAATGTCCACTGTCATTATGTTGAGGAAGTTGGAAAATTTATATCAGAAGGGTACATTTTCATTTTATTGCTTGTTATCTCCTTTATATGTGCTGATTTTTACAGAGAAACCAACTGTCATGTCAAAGTACATGTCCAAGGAACTTACAATTACAATGGAAATATGACACATTAAATTCAAAAGCATATTATCAAGAATGAGACCAGCCATAAGCTGGACAGATAAGGCCAAAAGCTGGTGTGTTCTGCAGCGGACATGTGAGCACTGAGCAGAGGGAACCAAGGCTACAGTGTGTGTTAGTTTAGCTGTGCTACACACCCACTTTATGTCACCTATGTACATTCCTCCATTGGCATGTTCAGCATAAGCACCAATCATATTTTCTGTATGCTCTGATCATGTATGAAAAGCATGCTATTAATATGGCTTCTGTGATTATTAGAAGCATGCTTAGACATTTGGCCCAATGGCAAGTAGTGTAACCTGAGAAAGGAGCCTTAAAATAGAAAGAAGTCTTTATGATATCTGGCAAGTGTTTATAGGTTATATAAATCTGTCACATCTAAAATGAACGTATGACTGTGCAGTTGCAATAGTTCAACTACTGTGAGGGTCAAAAGTCTGAGACCAGTCTTGAAATCTTTATGGTTTGCAAATTTCTGGAATGTAATACAGTGTTTTTCATTACATACCATACAATCAACCTAATTTGAGTGAAAATCTTACATGTATTTCTGAATCTATTAGCGTTTAGCACCACAGAAAAGCAAGTGAGCAGACTTATAAAACTGACCAAGTCAATTCTTTTGTACAAAAGGTCAGACTTCGTAGTGTTTTATCGTTTCCTTTGAAACACATGCTCAGATGGCACTGCATTTCATCAGAGGCTTGTTTAAGTTCATACATTTGCTGCCATTGTTCTCCTATTATAAAAATGACTTCAGATTTTCAGCTTCACTTCAGGTTCCAGCAGACTTTTGGTACTTACTGTTTCTAATATCATATTTTTTTTTGTTTCAGTTGATAAATTGCATTGTCAAGTATTAAGGTTTTCCAGAGAGGCTGCCTTCAGCTTGCTCCTAGCAGACTGGAGGTAGGAATGATTCACTAGTACAGCCTTTCTATACAGCCAGACGTTTCCTATGATAAATTGCAGAAGGGGTGCGTCTGTGGGTTTTTGCAGCTTGCAGTACAAGAGGAAGGAGGAAGGACATCTGCAAAAAAAAAAAAAAGGGAACGGTATTTAAATGCAGGCGAAAAAACAAAAATAGGCATGAAGCTACACCTTGTTAAGATTTTAAGGTACACTGCTTTTTTAAATCCAGTTACTGCCTGATAAAATCATTTTCTTTCCCTTAATCCTGTGTTGTCCTTAAGTGGCCTGTTACATAATTGCCATCCCAAGGCGCTTGCATTCAAGTGCAGTGATATGCGTTTAGACCATTTTCCTAATCTTTTAACATATTCCAAGCACCTCAATAAATTCCTTAGGTTGGTACATGCATGTACATGCTTACAGTGAAAGGTCCAGACAAGTCAAGTTTATGATCCCCTTCATAAAAATACAGTGTGCAATAAAAAAAAAGCATAGCTTGATTGCTCTTTGCTATAATTAGGGAGCAATCGGTCTGCATTGCTTTTTCAAAGTTCACAGTGAGGGAGAGTGACTTAATGAATGAAGAATGGCCAATAATAAGAAGTAAAAGGAAAAAGTCTGCCCACTATTAAACATTCAAAAAGCACTGGGGGCTCACAGAGATGCTAAACTACGTGTAGCTTTCCTTTCATTGTTGTGAAGGTTGTGCTGAGTGGGGGAAGTACGGTATTAGAGCATTACAGGCTCCCACTCTGTGACACAAGGCTCAGTATTGTTAGTTCAAGTGGGGAGAGCATCGCCTTATCCTTACCAGCTGATCCACTGAGCTAAACACTTGCCAGTCTGGCACTATAAATGAAAAAGAAACTAAACAGTGTTCTAAGAAACTACAGAATTTGAGTGATTCTGTATAGTAAGACATAAGATGTCAGTTTTTGTTGTTTATCAGTACTGTTTGGAAAACAGAATACAACACTACATGTGTGATTGTGATTTCTTCACTGTAACTACCATTCACAGAATCTCAGTTACTAGCTTCATATATTAGTGAATCCAGAGACAGCTGTATTGTGAACTACACTGATATCAGCAAATGCACATACTTGGTTATTTGGTTTGCAGACATATTTTAACATGATGAGTCTCCATTACCCAGATCACTGTGTTTATTGAGAAAGCCACCCTGGTTAAATTCAGTGAACATAACTACAGTCGAGACAGCTGTCTGGCAATCTGCGTGCCAAATCTCAAAACCCTTGTCATGCAGTTGATTCATGGCCAGTTGCCCGGTCAGATATTTTTTTAAACACTGATTGCTTGCATCAAACCAGACAATACAACATTAGACCCATAAAACATATCTCTAAATAGTGACCTTTGCAATGCTGCAATACATTGTGTTGCAATGCATTTCATCAGTACCAATGGAGCAAAACTGTGTGAAAACAGAAATGCGTTAGAAGTGTGTGCTTGAATGTTACATGGCCAAAAGTGTGCAGACACCCTCCTAACCAGCAAATATATTTATTTTTTCCTCACCAAGTTATAAAACGTGCGGAAAATCCTGTAGTTTCTAGAGTCATACAGGAGTCCTTAGTGACTTCTATTTGACACTGTCAAAGGATGCTGCCTCTCCAGCTAGTCAGCTTATCAGATTTCTGTAAGGCTGAGGCTATTCTGGTGATCTGCAACAAAAGGGATATGGTTTGCAAGTCCGAGCACCAACCTCAAGATGAGAGAAGCAAAAGGGAATTATACAGAGTGGAGAGACGGGAAACCAATTATTGCTCATGTGTAACGAAAGATATTCAGGTGTCCATATGTATTTTAGGTTGAGATAACTGGCTGTTCTGGGATTGGATCATTCACACAGTATTATACTTATAGTATATCATAAGACAGCATAGGAGAGAAGAATACTTTCAGACCCATCTTATCCTTCTTGCCCTTTATGTCATTTGAATGGATGGCCTACCAACTTTTATATTTCTGCCCCTTGTGACCATCAACTTCTAGTCTTCATAGTGATTGTAACCATCACATACATACACACACACACTGAAGCAAGCTTTGTTACAGCAGGGTTTGATTTACTCAGCCTATTCAAACTACACTATTGTTCATTCACCACTGTGCCTGGAGATGGAGGGTGGGGAACCTTGTTATCCAACCAGCCATGCTTGAGAGGGTGGTTACTATGGAGAAGTATAAGGAGAATGACTCAGGTGTGAGGGAAAAGAAAAGGCCAGGAACACAGACAAATCCCAGTTCTAGGTCTTGTTCTGGCACATAAAATGAATGCCCAAAGATAAACTTCTATGAGCAGGACAGGCTTACAAAGAAACAAGACTAAATTTCAGAGTGCTCCTATTTTCTTAATTTCTTTTAAAAGAGAGTACACAAGTTTTAAACCTTCAATTTCTTCCTTATGAAGGTTTAGCAATTTTCTAAAAGAAGCCCATTATTCAATGGTGTTAGACGGTAGAGTTAATCTACATGATACATTTAAATAGTTAACCATAAGATACAAGCATTACCACTACTTTCTGGACTTTTATTGTAGGTAATAAAAGGCATGATGTTATGTCACAGGGGGCAGGCAAACTGCATGCCAAGCCTCATGCCTTAAAGTCAAAGCATGACTAGTTATAAACAGTCATTTGTACAAGACTAGTTGTACAGAGCCAGACTCACAGGTACCCTAGGCAAGAAATGTGGCCATGTCCAGTTGACCAGGAGTGATAAAACTACCACTGACAAAAGGTAGTAACAATCAGCCAGATTAGTTGTTGACACCCTGTCCCCAGAGTTTACGTGCTTAGAAGGAAACATGCCACATTCTCGCTGGGCACTGTCAAACGCCATTTGACCTAGTAACTATCACTTCTGCATTATTACAAGTCCAAGACTACTAGTCTTAGCATTCATCAACAATACAGCCAAGTACCTTCTGTGCTGCAGCACCGATTTAGGGGTAAACTACTAGAACATTCTAGGTCTGACAGCCAGGTGATTTGAGCTGTGTGATGAAAGCCACACAAAGCAGTCAGGGTCAAACATGCCAACAGAACTGCAGACTCGAAAGCCCAATGAAAGCCTCAATCACACCATTCAGGATCAGATTGGCACATGCTTCCAGTAAATACCAAGGATTTACAAAACCAGACTCAAAAGTTTCATATGTAAAAATGATTTTTATTAATATTTCATACTGCATTACATAATTAGCAATACCTGGGGCAAAAACAATTAAAATCTCAATAGAATCATACAGGTTGGAGGAATAAATGCCAAACAAAATGGACAACAGGACCTTCTTTTCCATGGAGGCCAAAACATAAGGCACAACTTGAGTGCACAAGGGAAGCCTAGGAAGTTTACAGAACTGCCAAATGAAAGTTAGGGTGAAAACAGAATTACCAGCATTCAAGTTTTTCCTTCACCAATCATACCATTAAGAAGGTCTTAGTAACCAAGGCTACAGCCTTCAGAACACCACATGGTATTACAAAACACCACCTTGTAAACATATATTTGAGTCTTAACCATCAACAAAACTATACAGTTCCTGTTCATTTTCCAAAGAAATCCCAAGTTGTGTTGCAAGAGACAGGTTTGGGTTTGTTACTGCTCAGAAGCGAAATGATTACACCATCTTTAAGCCATGTCCCACAATGATTAGTTTTCTGGGCCCCATGTCCTCTTCCTATCCCTACTCATTTGAAGTGTGAAAAAGCAGTCCATAAGCCTATATTTAATCCTCATCTTATGAAGCTTCCATAGCCAATTTCTCGCTTGTAGCGGTTTGTGAGGAGATCAGCTTGGTCTGTCAGCTTTGAAAGAACACCAAAGAGTCCCCGCAGATGGAAGTGGAACTGACTTTCCAAGTCGGTGCCATCTTCATTAGGAATCCTGGGAACTGCCTCCTCCTGCTTCACAGCCATCTCCAAGAAGCTGGAGCTGCTGCCCACTTCTCGCTTCAGCAAGCCCCACTCCATCTCATTCTTAATGGACTTCAGCAGCAGGTAATGCTCATACATGTCCCTCTGCTTGCTTGGGAAGGTCAGACTATTACAGACTGACGCATCCTCATCATGCTCGTCCAATGGTACATCCCGCAGCAAACTGGGCACCATAATGGTCTCATCCATGTTGTTGGCTGCAGCGAGGAAGCGGTTCATCATATTCAGCACTGAGTGCTTATGAATGTAGGCATCCGAGCTGATCTGCATCATGGCTGGAGTGAAGTGGGGGTTACAAATGCAGCAAGGGTGAGGTGCGACGAGGCTGTGGAAACAATACAACAGATTTCCAGGTTGGTTACAAAGTACCACACACACACACACACACACACAGGATAGATGACACCAAATGCTCTTCCAGCAAGGAGTTAAATATCTGGTTGCAAATATGCAACTAGTAGACACTGACAACATTACTTCTGTTCTCGCTTTGGACTAGTTACACTTGTCACAAACGACGCGTTACATTTGTCATAAGGTAGCACTGCAACGTAAGGTGATCAAAACGTTCAATACTAGAAACGGTAAAATAAACATGGAGACAAAGCTTGGCTAAAAACGAAACGCGAGGCTCGACAAACTGGCTCGCCCATCCCTAGTAGACAAACATGGAGGAGATGCACACTGATAGAAGCCATTTGTATGTGAAACCCGTTCTGATGCGGAAAAACAAGCGCATGCAAAACAAATGGAGTTAAATGTTGGAAGTGGTGGGTATCAACTAATAACTGCTCCACTGCACGGCTGAGACCTTAAAATATACAGGTGGACGTTTAAGCTTGGCGTTGGGTGGTTCCCTATTATTATTATTATTATTATTATTATTATTATTATTATTATTTAAGGAGCAATCCCACAGTTAAACACTGAGCATGTGAAAAGACTGTACTAAAACATAAAACCAACCTTGATGAAAGTGACAACCCGAACACTTAGCCGCTGTAGCCTCGTTGTAGTTGTGCTCCGGCTTCTGTCGTCACCGCCGCCCACACCCTGGAGAAGACTGCTCTTCTGCCTAACCCGGTAACCGGTCCGTTTTTATAGCGCAGCGAAAACGGAACCAGCCCAATGGTGTCGGGCTCTACGCATGACTGACATTCTCAATACCCAATCAAGCATCGTGGTTATATAGCACGCCCTTGAATCGGAAATCTGCGTCATGACAACCCACCGATGTGCTGGAGTGAGACGTGATGTGATGAAGACTGGAGTTCATATATATAATGCTTGGCTCAATGCTGCCACCCAGTGTATTTTATGTGTCAGTGTTTGTGAAGAGCCGTCATGACCTCCGAAGTTAGGAGACCAACATTATGACATCCTGGTCTGAGGCGATGTTTATAAGTAGGCTATGTGACACGTGCCAACACGTGTGCTAATACTTTTCTTTCTTGTGTGAAAATGTTAAATAAATCTTAAGTATAGCCAGTATCACTGACCATTTGAAACTGGGTATACTCAAATGCTAGTGGCTTTCTAGTGGTTATACTAGCACGTGTACTACATCTCTGCAGTTTGGAGATGCTTCGACGTAGTCGTCTGGCCATAACGATTTGTCACTTGTCATGATCACTCTGCCCATATACATTACATGACCAAAAGTATGTAGACATCACTTTTAATTATTTATTAATCATCTCGTTGCATACCCACTACTTCCATTCAGGGAGCAAGGTGGGAACCAGCTATAAACAAGGCGACAATAAACCACCGTTTCATATGTTTCTAACTACAGCAGATTGTTTATCAATAATATCTTCTATAGCCCTGCTGTAAGTGTAGGCTATATACACTCGCTGGACTGCTCATTATGCAAATATCTAATCACCCAGTGACATGGCAGCAACTAGATGCATTTAGGCACGTAAGTCACGGCCAACTACTGAAGATCAAACCCAGCATCAGAATGGGAAAGCAAAATGATTTGTGACCAAGTTGATGTTTACATTTGCAGCATTTAGCAGACACCCTTATCCAGAGCGACTTACGGAAATGCTGTACACACACACACACAGAGGAATGCTAATTATATTAGTAGTAACAACGGAAGAGGCGATAATACAGATAACAACACAACCAGTGATTATTTAGTTGGGCAAGGTTTTAATCCCTAAGATGGCCTCCGACCACATCTGCAGTGTCAAAGCCTTTGCTCTGTGTATCCTGGCTGAGGATCTTTCCAAATAAACGATGTCCAGAACGTACAGTAGCCACTGCCTGATCGAAAGACTGTGTGGTGGGACACCTTTAGCCCAATAGTTTTTTGGTACTGCCATACACGCTAACCAGTTATCATTCAGTAGTATAAGACTGGATCCAGAGGAATCTGAACGTTGATTAGTCTGGAATTGACCTTTGTCACTTGTCCCCAGAATCTCTACACTTACGGACAATCCCAGAGCATGTGCTTTAAAGTCACCTGAAACTTTTGGTAACAGAACCTACAGAATGGAATGTCTGTCATGAAGAATTAAAGCAGTTCAGAAGCCAAAAAGGGGTCAAACCCAGTCCTAACAAGGTGTAACTAATAAAGTGAATGTAAGAAACCTAATAGAATGAATGCTGTTGTGATATCTTTGAGTTGGAGTCTGCTGCTGCCCTTAAAAAGAAACACAGCTACAAGAAAATGAACTGCTCTGGTTCTACAAGCTGGATGAAAGAAGCACAGCAGCTAACATGCACTACATGTCCAAAAGTTTGTACACACCCAAAAATTACATCCAAAACATGGATATTAGTATGGAGTTGCTCCGCCCTTTGCTGTTACAACAGCCTCCGTTCTTCTAAAAGGGATTTCCATTAGATTTTGGAAGGTCAGCTTCTGCTGTTAGACAATAAGCCGAGGTTTACTTGTGGCATTCCAATGCATTTTCAGGGTGTCTGATGGAGCGGAGGTCAAGGGTCTGCTAAAATAGCAGAGGTTACTTATTAGAAGGGGGGTCCACAAATGTTTGGCCATACAGAGTAATTGCAGAATAACAAACTATACTGTAACTGTATTCAAACTGTGCTTTAAATGAGTTCAGTTCCAAAAGGTAATGCTGTGGTTGATCCAAGCAACAAAACAGCTGGCCATGCAAAAGTCCCCTGCACAGGCACATGAACTGATTTCACACACAAAATAAGTTAAACTTGTTTATTTTTATCTAAGTATCTTACATGCATTTTTCAGACCTGAACAATCTATTAACACTTAATCGTTAACATGGAAAGAAATATGAAGGCTACATGCCTTGAAGGTCATTATCAGGCAGAAATGACATTGAAATGATCAGAATTTGGAGTCTTGAAATACCAGTGTTTGAAATGAATGAGGAAAAAGGTTACTATACACAAAACAAGAACTATTTTAACTCCAGGTCAGGCGTTTGTGCACATGAGTTTGTAGTTTTTATTATACATTTTTATAATAATGCCATTCAATAATCCACAAAAGCATACATTTATCATACACCGTCTTACGACGATACACCGAGGCAGCATGACCCAAGATCATCAGAACGTCAGTGAATCATGAATTCATATTAAAAGCCGATGCCCGAAGGCTCAGAAACACTACTTGTATATGGCAAAATTACGTGAAATTAAGCTGACATACAATACTACATCACCATTTGTATTCCCTACAATTTTTTCTTCTCATTTCTTTTTGTGTAGCATTAATTATGCTGTCATTTACCAAACAGACATTTCAAATTTGTATTAGATGAAGTTTTATAATGTAAATACCAACCCACCCAAACAAGTCAGTCAATGCATATCATGTGTTTTTTACTTTTTAACAAATTGGACATGTTCAACCATTCTGTGAATCTTCATACTTTGCAGTTACTCACACTACATAATCCATAATGAAGAAATGTGAAAATACCTCATTTCTTATATAGCAAACAAAATCCCTCCCTTGCACCTAGTTGCCAACAACTATACTTAAAATAACAGCAGAAGGAGTCTTCTAAAATGAAATTGTGTACATAATACTAAAACTACACGGCTTCCCTTTCAGTCAAATCCTCTCTGGTGATCTCAGCTTTACAAACCTGTAAATATAAGAAGAATAACAGAAATTGGAGCTGCACAACTGAAGGACCAATAAACAAGAATACAAGAACATAAAAGTTTTACTTAATTATTAGACATATATATTACACATAATACAATCTGGTATGCTTGTGCTAAACAAAATTTGGGTAAAACATCAAGGCTTATATATTTTTTGTAAGATCAAAGCATTTCTGAGTGTTTGCAAAACAATACCATTACCTGCAACTCAGACCATTTCGTACTGGTTGTTGGTGATGTAACGGGACAAGCAGCATGCTAAGAATACACCAATAAGCTGTGAGGAAATTTAAGAAGGTTAGCGGACATGTCAAGGATCTCCATGGTGAAGTAGTGATCATTAAAGATTATTTAACTGTGCTGTTTATACACGTTTCATAAGCTTGTAACAGTCAGTTACTCCCACACACTCCTTCAATCACACACTGCCCAAAGGCACAAGGTTAGAAATATCCAGTATCAGCAGAAACGAATGGATTAAATGTCAGAGATTTAAAGAACCCTACCCCAATCTGATTATGTCAAAATATAACCTGAAATGTCAACATTTATGGTAATGTATAAAAGAAAATGCACTATTAACTGTTACTTTGACATGTACCACCTTTCTGAACATTGTTGCAGAGAAGGTACATCTTAGGGGTGGGCAACATGACAATTTAATCGTGTCGTGATTAATTTTGTTATCGTGCTAGACTACATGCTTTTCTGAGAATATCGAGGATATAGTCAGTGCTTAAAGAACACTGACCAACTGCATGTTTCATTATAAAGAGTCTAATTGCTCCCATTTAATTGGATGAAGTGCAGCACATTTTGAATAAAAATCACTAAGTATTGGATAATATTTAAATAATAGTTTTCAAGAATCTGTTGCTACTGATTCATTTAATCTATGATCACATATATTGTAATAAATATCGTGTATCATGAAAATGTCTTTAATTATCATGATAATATGTTTTACCATGTTGCCCACCCCTAGTACACCTCTTAATGGCAATATCATTCCCTAATAGCAGTGGTTTCACAATATTACTCCGGTGGTTTTAACATTAAATCAAATGACCAGAACTACCGTATTTTTCGGACCATAAGGAGCACTGAAAATCCTTACATTTTCTCAAAAATCGACAGTGCGCCTTTAAATGCGGTGCGTCTAATGTATGAATTAATTCTGGTTGAGCCTTCTGACCTACAACCGACAGAATAAAATCTGTCAAAATGTTTTAGCACGGTCCTTTGGTAGGTTACAAAAAGCTTTAAGGCAAAACGTAGTACGCAACATAGCGGGGGTAATACGGTATGTGCTGCTTCCACCATTACGGTGTGTGTGCATTCATTTCATTTATTTTCGAAAGCGGATTTCAAAAAACACAACGCTATTTGGTCCCACGCAGTACAAAACATGGAAATAGAGCAGCAGCTGCGAGAAGAATTCAGCATTAAAACGAATCAATGATACGGAAGTGGAGGAAGCAAGAAGAACGCCCTGAACACCAAAACTGAGTTTCCCGAGGAAACTTAAAGAGTTTTTGTTTCATTTCATGCATCTTATAAACCCGGTGCGCTGTATGTTATGTATGAAAATTATACCCGTTAGCAGCCGATCGTTGATTATTGCGTCTTAATAATCGCCGGTGCGCTTTTTGGTCCGGAAAATACGGTACTACTACTGCATTACTGAAAAACGCACAGTGCTGCCATTCAGATCACTAGCTAAAGTAACTAATAGATAACAGTGGGGCAAAAAAGTTATCTTAGTTTAGTCAGCCCACTGATTGTGTAAGTTCTCTCTACTTAGAAAGATGAGAGAGGTCTGTAATTTTCATCATAGGTACACTTCAACTAACATGAGAGACAAAATGAGGAAAATAATCCAGGAAATCACATTGTAGGATTTTTAAAGAATTTAATTGTAAATTATGGTTGGAAAGGAAAATAAGTATTTGGTCAATAAACAAAAGTGAAACTCAATACTTTTGTAAACATAACCTTTGTTGGCAATGACAGAGATCAAACGTTTTCCTGTAAGTCTTCACCAGGTTGGCACACACTGGTAGCTTGGTATTTTGGCCCATTCCTCCATGCAGATCTCCTCTAGAGCAGTGATGTTTTGGGGCGGCTGTTGCTGGGCAACTCAGACTCAGACAACTCCCTCCACAAATTTCTATGGGGTTGAGGTCCTGGAGACGAGCTAGGCCACTCCAGGACCTTGAAATGCTTTTTTACAGAGTCACTCCTTCATTGTCCGAGTGGTGTGGTTGGGATCATTGTCATGCTGGAAGACCCAGCCACGTTCCATCTTAAATGCTCTCACTGATGGAAGGAGGTTTTTCGGTTTAAATCTCATGATACATGGCCCCGTTCATTCTTCCCTTAACACAGATCAGCGTCCTGTCCCCTTTGCAGAAAAAAAACAGCCCCAAAGCATGAGGTTTCCACCCCCATGCTTCACAGTAGGTATGGTGTTCTTGGGATGCAACTCAGCATGTTTCTTAGTCCAAACACGATGAGTTGAGTTTTTACCAAAAAGTTCTATTTTGGTTTCATCTGACCACATGATATTCTCCCAATCCTCTTCTGCATCATCCATATGCTCTCTGGCAAACTTCAGATGGGCCTGGACATGTACTGAATTAAGCAGGGGGACACGCCTGGCACTGCAGGATCCGAGTCCCTCACGGCGTAGTGCGTTATTAATGGTAGCCTTGTTACTTTGGTCCCAGCTCTCTGCAGGTCATTCATCAGGTCCCTCCGTGTAGTTCAGGGATTTTTGCTTCCCGTTCTCATGATTACTTTGACCCCATCGGATGAGATGTTGCGTGGAGCCCCAGATTCGAGGGAGATTATCAATGATCTTGTATCTCTTCCATTTTCTTACAACTGCTCCCACAGTTGATTTATTCACACCAACCTGTTTGCCTATTGTAGATTCGCTCTTCCCAGCCTGGTGCAGGTCTACAATTTTCTTCCTGGTGTCCTTAGACAGCTCTTTGGTCTTGGCCATGCTTGAGTTTTATAGTCTGACCATTTGAGGCTGTGGACAGGTGTCTTTTATACAGATAACGAGGTCAAACAGGTACCATTAATACAGGTAACGAGTGGAGGACAGAAGAGCTTCTTAATTTAAGAAGTTACAGGTCTGTGAAAGCCAGAAATCTTGCTTGTTTGTGGGTGACCAAATACTTATTTTAAAAAAAAATAATAAAAAAAAATGGGAAGTTTATTCCATAGTTGGGGGGCCATGTATGAGAAAGCCTTTCCCCCTGCTGTACCCTTTTTTTTTTTTTTAATTCTAGGAACTAAAAAAGAAGTCCTGCACCCTGCGAACGAAGTAGACGAGTTGGATGTAAAAAAAACTCTAAGAGGTCACTTCAGATAATGTGGGCCAGGCCCATGTAGAGCTTTATAAGTTATAAGAAGTATTTTGTAATCAATGCGGAATTGATTTTGACTCCATGACTGTAGTTTCGCTCTTAGATTTATCATCATACCCGGCCACTTAATGTCGATGTGCATACTTCACATTTCTATTCGAACTTTGACTCCATGACTTTAGTTCGCTCTTAGATTTTTTATCATAACTACGCCGCAGCCCAAGGAGGTTGGGTCCCTTTTTGAGTCTTGGTCCTCCCAAGGTTTCTTCCTAGAACTAGGGAGTTTTTCCTTGCCACTGTCGCCCTAAAGGCTTGCTCAATTTGGGATTGGACGTAGTTATTAGGAGATAATCTAAATTTGTAAAGTTGCTTTGAGACAATGCTCCATTGTAAAAAGCGCTATATAAATAAATCTGACTTGACTTGACTTATTTTCCACCATGATTTACAATTAAATTCTTTTAAAATCCTACAACGTGATTTCCTGGATTTTTTTTTACCTCATTTTGTCTCATAGTTGAAGTGTACCTATGAGGAAAATTACAGACCTCTCTGAAGTAGGAGAACTTGCACAAACAGTGGCTGACTAAAAACTTTTTTGCCCCACTGTAAGTAACTAATAGATCGGTAGGTCATACGATTATAAGTAGTCAACACATATAGCCATGAGCCATCATTACCGTTTCTGCACTTTCTTTTAGATATATCCATTACTCCATGTGAAGAACTGGAAGAAACTGGCTACGACAGAAAGCATTAGCTGCTAAAGCTTTTGGAAATATGCTGGAGCATTATGGAAAATGTAGTGCCTATAGTGAATTTCAGTGGCATGTCCTGTAATTCTGCTCAGCAATCCAGGAGAAAATTAACTCCTTACCGCCTTGATTTTAGTTGGGTACAGCAGCATTTCACTGGGGTATGTAGGCAGTGTTTTCAACACAAAGGAAGTAAATGGGAATTTCTCAATCTTTATAAGAAAAAAGACTGAGGTACATTTGGATGTGTTTGTGTGTGATTTTATTCCAAAAACACACATTTGTTCTTTATTTTTATTATAATCAACACAAACAGATTTTAGCAAACTCAGAAAAGTCTTAAAAAGATTTTTGCTGGCTGTTACCCTTGGGTTTTAAATGCTGTTACTCTTTCTACATACAGCATTATATTTGCAGGACAGCAAACTACCAAATTTCCTCCATCTGTAAACTATTTGTCTTCCAGTGAATTTCTATATGCCCAGTTCTGTGGAAATGCTTTTGTCACCTTTTCCAGCTTCATGCCTCAACAATTCTTCTTCTTTATTCCCATTAAATTTGTTCTGATAAAGGCATTGTTACATGAACCAGTCTTCCTTGAAAAAGACAGAATCAGACTTTGACCTGCACCACCAATCTAATGTGAATAACTGGGACATCTTTGTTTTCCCTCCCACATTCTATTAGCCCAAAGGTTGAGGTTTCACCATTACGGCTTGAAGAAAGAACAGGCCTCAATATAAGAAATTAACTGAGCAACTAAGGAACTTCCAACTTGTTCACAAAACATTTTTCTTGCAGCTCAAAATCTTTTCTGATAACGTGCTTAATCCATAGGCATACATACATGAACCTAGTTTTGCAATCATGCCTCCATCGACAGTTTCAACACAGACCTCACCTTTAAGCACTCAATAACAAAATAATAATAATAATAATAATAATAATAATAATAATTACCTGGAAAAAGGCTATACCAAAAGATATCCCAGCAACAATTCCAAGATTAGCCTCCACTGCAGTTGTCACCAGAGTGAAACAGCCCTACATTAGGAATGAAGTCATGTTAAACCATTACTATTCTCTGTTCGTAATTAACTGCATGTCAAAGCTTAGACATACACTCACGGGACACATTATTAGATACACCTTGCTAGTGCCAGTGTGGACTCCCCCTTTGACTTCAGGACTGCTTTAATTCATCATAACAGATTCTACAATGTGCTGGAAACATTCCTCAGAGATTTTCATCTAAACTGACATGACAGCATCACGCAGTCGCTACAAATTTGTTGGCTGCACATACATCACATTCCAATCGTGGTCTATTGGATTTGAGAACTGGTGACTGTGGAAGCCATTTCAGTACAGTGAACTCATTGTCATGTTCAAGAAACCAGTTTGAGGTGATTTGAGCTTTGTGATATGCAATCCTGTGGAACTGGCCATCAGAAGATGTTTACACTTTGGGATCGATATGGTCAGCAACAATACTCAGGTAGGCTGTGGTGTTATATTTGCATTGACAGGCAGTTAAACAGGTGTAGCTAATGAAGTGGTTGGTAAGTTTAAGTGACAGTATAAGCTTGTCATAAACATAAGGCTCACCTGCTGGTATATAACATTTTCAGCCAGTTTGGGATTTTTGAGAATGTCAGGCTTACAGGAGACATCTTGCACCTTACAGCAGCTTGTGGGAAAGCCATTGTGCTTGAAGTACTCCGTATCTTCCCAGCTAGTGTAGTTAGACAGGCCACAGCACTTTAGCTAATTAAACAGATGTACACTGTTACTGTCAGGATTTCAACAAGCAAGAACAAATTAGAGATATGATTATATTTAAATAACTCTATACAAATGGAACACAGGAATTACGAGACAAAAATTTATACAGTTCTCTGGATGGTGTCCACTGCTTGGCTTCTACCACCAGTAGAATTGTAGTTTCTCTCAGCTTCCTCATAGGCATCTTTAAGGATGGCTTTAATCTATGGGGGAAAATTATCATAGTTATAGAATGCCTTTTAATATCAAAGGACCACAGAGATTAATTAACAAATTCATCACCTCGTGTCTGAAAACAAAGCCTGAAATGCCTGCAACAAGTTCTGCCAAGAACACCAGAGTCAAGAACATGGCATACTGCAAAAGAGAAAACAGTCAACAATTAAAGACTTATAATAGTTCTATTATATATTCAAATATTTCATGAATTTTCAATATTATTTTAAGACTGACCAGTTTTAACATCCAGGGACTACCACGGCAGGTTGCAAAACATCCAAAAAGGCCAAAGATCACAATGATGGCACCGGTGCCAATGAGGACATATGTTGCATTGACGCGCTGCTCTGTTCCCAGTGACAGGTAGGACTCCAGACTAACCTTCCCCCAGACACCAACTGCTAACAGCATCACCCCTGTGAGCTAAGGAAAAAAAATAATAAATAAATTTCTTTTTCACATTTAAGCGCATACAATACTTTGTTCCTCTTTAATAACACCCTTGCATACAAACCTTTATTTTCAATTTCTGGTGTGAAACAGCAATAACTGTTTGTTTGTTTATTTAATCAGCATCGAAGGCTATATTAAGACAGACACAAAGTTATATCAACATACTAGTCATGGGCCAATCTAGAGTGACCAATCAACTGAATTCATGTCTTTGGAATGTGGAAGGAAACCAAAGCACCCAGAGTAAACCCACATGGACAAGGGGAGAACATGCACATTCCACACAGGTTCTGCACAAGGTCGGGATCGAAAGAGGGATCTCGAAGCTGTAAGGAGACAGCACTAGCCCTCCACAGAAATGTAATCCTTTTCGATATAAGCTGTGATTCGAATACATTAAGATTTTATTTAAAAAAAACACTTTACTGAGCTGTTCGTCAACCAGCGCTACTGATATGCAATCACCTATATAGAGCCAGCTGTAGTTCTAGACCAAAAGTTCAGGCATGCTGTAGTTGTACACATGCAACATCTAGGGGCAGACTGTGTAATAAGGAAACACCATATAATCTCCCCACAGAGATTGTAAGCATTGGGCAGCATCAGAAATAGGCAAACTTTATGCTGTTTTTGTTGATGTGAGAAACTCGAACCTCAAATATAATAAATACGTTTTCATAATTTATTTCTATAGTGTAAAGCTAGTGAGAATATGGAGACAAATGCATCAGAAGAGCGTGTGGACCCCGAGGTGCCTGGACCATGCTCTTCAAAATCAGCAATGACAGTGCTCTCTGGTGATATATTTTTTTTATACCCCAGAAAGGCAAGCCATGTTTCAAGCATGCAAAGCAGGAAGTTGTATTGGCCTGCTTGGGCTCTACATTAAAAAGGGGATTGTGGAGAAAAAACAGTAATATGCATTGTGAAATTTCTGTATCATTGCACCCCTAATAAATACACAAGTTTACATCGAGATTAGTTTTTTTTTTTTTTATATACAGTGGGGCAAAAAAAGTATTTAGTCAGTCACTGATTGTGCAAGTTCTCCTATTTAGAAAGATGAGAGAGGACTGTAATTTTCATCATGGGTACACTTCAACTAGGAGAGACAAAATAATAAAAAAAATCCAGGAAATCACACTGTAGGACTGAAGAATTTAATTGTAAATTATGGTGGAAAATAAGTATTTGGTCAATAAATGTGATTCAACTCATTACTTTGTAACATAACCTTTGTTGGCAATGACAGAGGTCAAACATTTCCTGTAAGTCTTCACCAGGTTGGCACGCACTGTAGCTGGTATTTTGGCCCATTCCTCCATGCAGATCTCCTCTAGAGCAGTGATGTTTTGGGGTCGGTAACATGGACTTTCAACTCCCTCCACAAAATTTTCTTATGGGGTTGAGGTCTGGAGACTGGCTAGGCCACTCCAGGACCTTGAAATGCTTTTTACAGAGCCACTCCTTCGTTGCTCGAGCGGTGTGTTTGGGGTCATGCTGGAAGACCCAGCCACGTTCCATCTTCAATGCTCTCACTGATGGAAGGAGGTTTTGGCTTAAAATCTCATGATACATGGCCCCGTTCATTCTTCCATTAACAAGGATCAGTCGTCCTGTCCCCTTTGCAGAAAAACAGCCCCAAAGCATGATGTTTCTACCCCCATGTTTCACAGTAGGTATGGTGCTCTTGGGATGCAACTCGGCATGTTTCTTAGTCCAAACACGACGAATTGAGTTTTTACCAAAAATATCCATTTTGGGTTCATCTGACCACATGATATTCTCCCAATCCTCTTCTGGATCATCCATATGCTCTCTGGCAAACGTCAGACAGGCCTGGACATGTACTGAATTAAGTAGGGGGACACACCTGGCACTGCAGGATCTGAGTCCCTCTCGGTGTAGTGTGTTATTAATGGTAGCCTTTGTTACTTTGGTCCCAGCTCTCTGCAGGTCAGTCATCAGGTCCCTCCTTGTAGTTCAGGGATTTTTGCTGAACATTTTCATGATTATTTTGACCCCATCCGATGAGATCTTGCGTGGAGCCCCAGATCGAGGGAGATTATCAATCGTCTTGTATGTCTTACAATTGCTCTCACAGTTTATTTATTCACACCAACCTGTTTGTCTGTTGTAGATTCGCTCTTCCCAGCCTGGTGCAGGTCTACAATTTTCTTCCTGGTGTCCTTCGACAGCTCTTTGGTCTTAGCCATGGTTGAGTTTAGAGTCTGACTGTTTGAGGCTGTGGACAGGTGTCTTTTATACAGATCACGAGGTCAAACAGGTGCCATTAATACAGGTAACGAGTGGAGGACAAAAGAGCTTCTTAAAGAAGAAGTTACAGGTTTGTGGGTTACCAAATACTTATTTTCTACCATGATTTACAATTGAATTCTTTAAAAATCCTACAATGTGATTTCCTGGATTTTTTTTCTCATTTTGTCTCTCATAGTTGAAGTGTACCTATGATGAAAATTACAGACCTCTCTCATCTTTCTAAGTAGGAGAACTTGCACAATCAGTAGCTGACTAAATATTTTTTGCCCCACTGTATATATATATAATTAAAAAGTAGTGTTCATGTAAACTGTATATATACACATGCCTTTGGACTGTGGGAGTTAACTGGAGCACCTGGAGTAAACCCATATGTACACGGGGAGGACATGCAGACTCCCTTTGACAAATAAAAGACAAAGTATAATAGTTTTGTCTCATCTGCTGTATTTATTTCTCATCATCTAATTTTCTGGTCTAATTTCCAGCTCCTAACCTAGCCTAAGAACTTCTAGCTACAAGTTTTAGCTTAAACTCCTATTCACACAGAGTACAAATTTGTCACACCAAAAAAAAAAACTGAAGCAATTTATTTAACATAGTCGTACCTTCACAAAAAAGTCTAATGCGGTTTTTGTCTAAACCCTCTGAATAATCCCTATCGGCTTTTGTCTTCTTTAATTTCCCTTCTTTTAATAGAAGTCACATATTTCGCTGTCTTTTTTTACATCGTCAACTTAAAAAAAAAAAAAAAAAACATGAGCGGAGATTCGTGCAGGAAGCTCTAGTTTGTGTGGTATTGTGGACATGAACAGATTAGAATGCATTTAGCTAAACAAGAAAATAGTTCCATACAGTCACAATGAGGTTTTCACCATCATTCCCCTCCTTTCAGTTACATTCCACCAGATATTTTCTTTAATATCCATGTTTTTATAGTTAGCGTGTTGCTTGTCATATAAGCGCTTTTGCTCTGCTACTAGCAGGATGAGCTGTTCTGCCTGACAACCGAGCTCTGATTGGTCAGCCTGATTTTAACACATCCAAACGACGCAGATATTAATAACGGGCCCCTCCGAATAAAAATTTCACACAGTATCGCAGTCCGTCAGTTTCGGACTCGGTGTGAAGGATGTCGTTAATATACATGACGTGAATATGAATATATTACTTGACGTGAATATTTTTTGTCCACAAAAAAGTCGATGTGAAAATGCCTCAAGAGTGATTTAGAAGCGATCTGAGAGCAACTCTGAGTAAGGAGAAGACAAAAACCTTTATCTTGTATTATTGTTGTCATCTTCAACTAATGTTTGAGGTGTTTGCTTGTTTTGAATTGTTGTTTGTCTACTGTCTATCTTGAAATTATTAAGTGTCCTTGGGTACTGTGAAAGGCGCTATACAAATTAAACTTATTATTATAATTATTATCTCAATGAGGAGGTGGGGTTGACCCGGTTGCTAGGTATAACACATTCTTTTGAAACTGGTGATTAGTGGTCACCCTGTCACTCACTCTCACTATCTCACACGCATGCACAAACGCACTCTTAATTAGGGAAATACTGTATAGCTTATTATAAGCATTTGAAATGACAGGCATAGGCTATTTCTGCATATTTAACAGTAATCACACACACACACACACACACACGTTTATTTGCAATATTTTATTAACAGTTTATTCACCACGCTGGTAGTTTTTGTAGCCTAATAAATCTGTTGGACAGCTTATGAACTGGAGAAAATACAGCTCCGCTCTTTTCAGGTATGATGGCTATTGTGTCTGATCTATTTAACTGGTGGAGTTGGTTCATATGTAGCTTTCATTCGAATGCTACATCATCATTGGGCTGGGTAGGAGATGTGAGTGCATCTCTAATAAAGTCAACCATAATCATTATTCCTGCATGACCTAATGTGTAGCGTTTGATTAAGTCACTTGTTCAGCGTTTGGAAAACATTTCTTCTGCCTCCGTCTTTCTGAATTTTTCTCCTTTGCTTCAGAGAACTCCTAAGCCTCCTTAAAAGTCCTTTAGGGGTTAAGATACTTTATGAATACCTTATATCTTTACTAAGACCTACTACTAACCTTATGAGGGGAAACGAGAATACTTCTATGATTTTAGAATTTCATCATTAGGAGCTACTCTTCGCACCAAGAATCTTTATGAATCTTTATACAGTCCATGATGTTTTGGCTCATATTTATGCAGAAGTATAGAAATTCTATAGGGTTCACAAATTTTCAACCACCACTGTATGTGTAGCTAGAGTGTTTCCAGTTATTCTAGGTTTCATTAAAGTGATGTTTATTTCTCTGAAGTGCAGGACAAATACTCTTCTCTCACTGGAATATATAACAGTTTATTTGAGAAGCAAATAGATGAGCTGGGTCCTTGTCAGGTGTTGATCTTCAACTGTTGCTAATGACATAAGCAGTGTGTTCACAAACCTAGCAGCTCTTTTGCTGCACAGACCTAGCAATTTACAGGATTGGTGGCTAAACTTTAATGAGATGAGATTATAATTGTAGTGTTTCCACTTAACAGCTTACGTATTTGTTTACTGTGGGGTTTTGCATGCTATCCAGGCTGGTTTTTTTTGTAGACACATAAACAGACAACTTTAGCCCTACCTGTGATTAAGGCCTTGTTGCTGTAGTAGCTACTAAAAAAACTACTAAAAACTACTAAAAAAACTACTAAAAAAAGTACTTAAGTGACTACTCTTTCAAGAGCACGGTATGAATCAAACTCAGCCAGCTGCAGGCATAATACTTTATAACGTAAACAGGAAAATAATACATGTTAACACCATTAGTACTGCTAGGAATTCCTGATCATTTTGTATAGCTGCTTAATTAAATTCAGGGTCACAGGGAACAAATCTGGTGCCAAAACTAGACAGGGTGCAGATCCATTGCAGGGCACATGCACGCACACACTCACATTTGGACACACTTTGGCATTTATAGATACCAACTGACCTGTACTGATTAGAGCAACTGACAAAAAAAATGCAAAAAGATGTCCCCATGCAAACTGTGGCATTAACCAATTATTTTACACGATTGCTGAATTAACTCATCTGAAAAAAAAAAACCCTGGTCTTTAACTGAAAATTTCACAAACTGGACTGTTTGGGGTGAAAAAGGATTGCCCTGTAATCCCAGAGGACACAGGGCATAAGTTTACCCTGGATGGGACGCTAGTCCATCTCAGAGCTGGCTGGAGTCTGTTGTAGCGCCAGGGATAATCCCCCAACCAGCTTCTCCTCCCTCAAACACAGCCAATCTGCATGTGATGCCTGAACTGACTGTACGGCACCACCAGGGCTCAATTCCCATGGTGGTGGGCTACCACATTAGTCTGCTGCCCCACTTAATGTCCCTGAGGGAAAACTCCAGGGATCAATAAAGTTTATCTCATCTTATCACTCTAGTACACAGATATTTTGTTTGTTTGTTTCTCCTAACAAACACAGCACAGTTTCTTCTGGGGGTTTCAAGAAATACCTCTGTCCCAGAACAGAGGATACAGGAAATTATCTAGGACTTAAAACTCACTAATTCTGAGAAAGATGACTGTGATGAGAACAAGCACTTTTTAAATTGCCCGTTAGAATTGAGTATGTAACAAAAGCTGAATATGCATCGATATTCCAGGTTCGCGGCCAGAACTACTCATTTTTAATTATTTACTTTGCATTTTGTTTGTCACCGACCCATTAAAGGCCCGACTCGGTCTGTGTGCGTGTCTCCGTGACTCCGCCATTAGCAGACTACCTGGTCTGAAGAGCAGTAAACAAAAATAAACATTGCTGCCGACCTGGACGTTGAACCTTTTAAAGCCACGTTTGATTGTAGCACTTAATAAATTCATTTTGATGTTTACTTAACTATAAAACTGCACACGTGGGCTTGTTTTATCAAACTAAAACAAGTCTGCAATGACCAACGTTAATGCACCCAAGCAAACAAAAGATCGTTTGTTTCAGCCCACCACTGACGGCAGACTCCTGTTTTTTATAAAGAAATAGCAATATGAAATCTGTTAATGAATCTCTGAAGGCTCTGACGTTGTGGACAAACACCACCTGTTGGTTACTTTGTTAGCAAAAACAAGACAAAACAAGACTGTAGTTAGGGCACTTAGAACATCCACAAAGCTATTCTCCATCGTGGCCTTTCATCAGAGTGGGTACTGCACAAAAACCTGCATGTAATCTTCAGGCTATTTAATTCAAATATAAAATAGGTTGAAACACAAGCAGTCAAACAACTGTAGCTAGACGTCTATGCAGGCTAGCGCAGTTCTCTCATTGTGTTCAGCTATAATTAGCTAAGCTAAAAGCTAACCATTTTTATCTGTGGCGTTACGTATAAAAAAAATAACTTACCCAGAATATAAGACTGTACGAAATAAGAAAAGTCTTCAAACAGGTTATGACAGGTTTAGTCTGTAATCTTCTGGACGGAGGAGACATTTCGAGGTTTAGATCTGACCGTGCTGCAGATGGAGCTGCTTTGGTGCTCGGAGGCAGAGGGAAAACTTATGGATTTTCCTCCTGGAAAACTTTTTTTCCTCGATGGCGACGCCAGTGAGAAGGAAGGACTGTAGGAAATCACGCAACGTCACTACTGATCAGTTTTCCGGTACGGACAAGTAACGTAAATGATGTAGGATAAATATTGCCAAAGTGGGACTATTTTGAACGCATTGAATTATTTACCACTTTATTTTACTTTTTCTTATGAACGAATATATACAAATAACAACTATTTTCCATCTACACTACTGAGCAAATTTTTACTCACATAGCACTTTTATAGTATGTGTTTCAGTAGGAAACAACATATAGTATTTTAGATATACAAGCTTCCCATGTCCAATAAATTTGACAAACTGACAAAAAAAACTAAACCAAATCAATATTTTGTGCAACTGCGCTTAGCTTTGTTTGTTTATTTGTCGTTAATTAACATCGCATCAGCATCAATGGCTATTCACGACAGGAGTAACATCAATACCAGCCAGACATATTCACACTAGGCCAATTTAGAGCAACCAGTTAACCTAAGGGATGTCTTTGGAATTTGGAAGGAAACCAGAGTATCCAGAGTAAACTGGACACCCGGCACAGGGAGGAGATGCAAACTCCACACAGGCGGAGTCCAAGGTTGGGATCAAACTGGGGATCTGGAGCTGTGAGGCGACCATGCTATCCGCTGCGAAACTGTGCTGCCCATCAGTCGTACACATATTGGGAACAGCCAATGGGTGTACCAGGGTCCCAATGTTTTTTCCTGTTCTGAGATGAGAGTTGGACATCTTCCGATTTCGAAGAGAAGCAGGCTTGAGGTATTGCAGTCAATTTCTGTGCCCAACCACTGCGTTTTTTGTTCTGAGCTTTGGCTGGTTGTTAGTGCGAGCTTGGACAGCATATCTGGAAACACCTGTCTGCCGCATAATTTCATCTTGAGAAAGACCTTGCTCATGCAGGATAATCACCTTATCTTGTTGCTGTTCATGAAGTAAGATAGTAAGGTAAAACTGCTACTGCCTTTACCTTTTAAGGATGTTTGTCACCAACTTTATTACCTCTATGCAGCTGCTTCTGTTTCAGTTTATCAGTTTAGATGAATCTGTGCATAATGTTTTTGATCAGTAGAACTTGTTAGATTTGTTTAATCATGCCCACATTAACTGCCCACAAAATCCATAAGTTTTGATGTTCAGATGTTGAGTTTTGATGTTACTTTCTTTAATAACAGAAAAATCACACTGTAGGATTTCATTTTTCACAACATAAATGTTTGTATATCTAAAATGTGTTTTCCCCCACTGATACACCAATACAGAATATTTAACCACAAATTCTTTAAAATTGAACAACAAGATCTATAATATACTATCAGCATTTAACAAAAATTCTTTACTTGTCATATGAAACTGTGCTCTGCACTAAACTGATCTGTACCTCTCCCAAGATAAGACTATCCCTAGATTGGAACTCCTTAAATATAATTAGACTGAATTGCATTACACTGCAGTTGCCTCACAGCTCCAGAGGCATGAGTTCAGTTCCTGGCTCAGCCTCTGCATGAGGGGAGTTTATATGTTTTCCCTGTGTCTGCATGGGTTATCTTTGGACAGTCCACTAACATTCCAAAGAAATGCAGTAAGTCAACTGGTGTCTCTGAAATGTAGCAGAGTGTGCATATGTCAAGTGATGGACTGGCAGCCTGTCTAGGATTTGTTCCTGCCTTGTACCCTGTGCTGCAGGATAGGCCCTGGCAATGCCCCAAATTAAGTAAGTATTTAACATGAAAAGAACATAAGTCAAGTCAAATCAAATTTATTTATATAGCGCTTTTTACAACACAGCACTGTCTCAAAGCAGCTTTACAAGTATATTAGTTCAATGCCCTAGTTGAGCAAGCCTGAGATGACAGTGGCAAGGAAAAACTCCCCAAACCTTACAGGGAAGAAACCGTGGCAGGACCAAGACTCAATAGGGACCCATCCTCCTTGGGCAGCCTGGATATTAAATACTATAATTAAAGAATATATGTGAAGAAAATACCCTATGTAAAATTAGAATAGAATAATATATAGGCTAAGGTGAATTGAAATAAAAAATAGGGAATAAAATCTATAGCATATACAGTTAGGACTGAGTGAGTTTGGACAGGTTGTCCAAATAGAAGAGTCACTATAGTTTTTTTTGTCCTGAAAGTTATTACACTCTGATGGGTACTGAGTAATGGTATGAGGACTGGAACAGAGAGAGTCAGCACAGGATTACAGTACGTTCTGCAGATGAGTTGGAAAGGCAGTGTTGCCAATCTAATCAATCTGTCAATCTAGCACTGAATCTAAGGGCTTCATCCTCAGGTCGATGGAGGCAGTGAGGAGAGGCAGTGTTGTCCTTGCAGCAGTGAAGCTGTGGGCTACATCCTCAGGACACAAAACCCAGACCAGGGTTTTGCGTCCGCGCCATCTCAGAAATAGAGAAACACAAAAATGTGTTAAAAGCATGATATGAATTAAACATTCATTGTAAAACGTCAACGATTACATCACACCCCCCCTCTTATATTTTAAGGCTATTCAAAGGCCTGATTAAATAAGTGTGTTTTTAATCTGTATTTGAAGATCAAGTGTGAGTTTGAATCACGAAAAGTGACAGGGAGACTATTCCAAAGGTGAGGGGCCATGTATGAGAACACTCTTCCCCCTGCAGTGATGGGGGGAAGAAGTTAGATTAGTACATGTCTCAGTATTGACCACTGAATGTATTGTAATCATTAAATTCACAAGTTACCATAATTTCATAGTAACATACCCAGCCATCACCATGTCTTGAGACGTCTTAAGACATGTCTATGGACATGCATCTTAAGAAATCTTGAGACTCTTGACTATAAGAACGTCTCAAGATGTCTCAAGGATGTAGGATGCATAATATTTATGTTTATACAAATGTACTTTTATTTTATAAATATGTTTTAATATTAATCTTTAATATTAATATACATAGTTCATTGATAATTTGCAGATAAATAAATTGCTTCTATCGAGTGACCCATGTTCATTTTTACTTCAATTTTATAGTAATGTTGTGTATTTAAATATCTTTTTAAAATCCATTTTTTAAATCAATTATTTCATTCTTCAGATATCCTACTGATATTGTTTATGCAGATGGCTTACACTGTTTTACAACTACTGTCCAGTTTTCATAGCTAACTTGAAATGTGCTTATAAATGCAATGAAAAAACAACTTGTAGGTTTTACGTGAAAAAAATCCTCAATTTGCACTAGTACTTTAAATTTTACTGCTATAATAACTTGGCAGTATTAAGTAAAATGTACTTACCATGAAATTTAACATAAAAAAATCAGTGTTTCTGCTACAATATCAAAATTATTGCTGCACTGCTTCAGAACTTTATGAAATGTCTTGAAATCGCAAAATGCAATGTAATGTAAAGCCCGTTGCAGAGGCGCTTCATGACTCCAACTGAAAAAAAAAAATCCTACAGGAAACACTGAATATATATTTATATTATATTTATATTTACAGCATTTAGCAGACGCCCTTATCCAGAGCGACTTACAATTGGTACACTCTTACAATCCAAGCAATTGTGGGTTAAGGGTCTTGCTGAAGGACCCAACAGTGGCAGCTTGGCAGAGGTGGGATTTGAACCCTGGACCTTCTGGTCCAGAGTCCAGTACCTTACCCACTAGGCTACCACAGTCCATGGTGGGTGGTCCACAGCAAATGGTGCTTAATTATATTTAATTTACAAGTTACATTTATTTCAATTAATTCAGTGAATTTTTTCATAGACAGTCATCAAAATAAGTAAATTGTCTTGTTTTATGAAGTAGATTTTATTATATTTTTCAGTTACTTAGTTTGTAAATTTTCATTTGATAAATGTTACCAAATGCATGCATTTCTATGCATTATTTTTTAAGCACAAATCACACAACTAAAATAAAATTAAACTATTTATTATATCAATATTAGACAACAATCAATCACACATGTTCACAGCATCTAACAAACAGCAAAATAGTTTTCAAATTCAATACAGTGGCATGCAAAAGTTTTGGCACCCCTGGTCAAAATTACTGTTACTGTAAACAGTTAAGCAAGTTGAAGATGAAATGATCTTCAAAAGGCATAAAGTTAAAGATGACACAATCCCTTTGTATTTTAAGAAAGAACAATATTTTTTATTGTCATCTTTCACATTTTCAAAATAACAAAAAAGGAAAAGTAACCGAAGCAAAACTTTGGACACCCTGAATGGTTAGTACCTACTAGCACCTCCTTTGGCAAGCATCACAGCTTGTAAGCGCTTTTTGTAACCAGTCAAGAGTCTTTCAATTCTTATTTGAGGGTTTGTCATCCATTCTTCATCGCAAAAGTCTTCCACTTCTGTGAGATTCCTGGGCCATCTTGCATGCACTGCTCTTTTGAGGTCTAGCCACAGATTTTCAGTGATGTTCAGATCAGGGGACTGTGAGGTCAATGGTAAAACCTTCAGCTTGCACCTTTTGAGGTAGTCTGTTGTGGATTTTGAGGTGTGTTTAGGATCATTATCCATTTGTAGAAGCCATCCTCTTTTCAACTTCAGATTTTTTTTTTACAGATGGTGTTCTGTTTGCTTCCAGAATTTGCTGGAATTTCATTGAATCCATTCTTCCATATACCACATCTACCATCTGCCACTGGCTGCAACACAACGCCTTGCATGATTGATCCACCCCCATGCCTAATGGTTGGAGATGTGATCTTTTCATGAAATTCTGTGCCCTTTTTTCTCCATACAATACATACGTGTGTTCACTGCGGCCAAAGAGTTCTACTTTAACCTCACCGGTCCACAGAACTTGTTTACAAAAATGCCTCAGGCTTGTTTAGATGTTCTTTCGCAAACGTCTGAGGCTGAATTTTGTGGTGAGGATGCAGGAGAGGTTTTCTTCTGATGAATCTTCCATGAAGGCCATATTTGTGCAGGTGTCACTGAACAGTAGAACAATGTACCACAACTCCAGAGTCTGCTAAATCTTCTTGAAGGTCTTTTGCAGTCAAGCGGGGGTTCTGATTTGCCTTTCTAGAAATCCTACAACCAGCTGTCTCTGAATTTTTTCTTGGTCTTCCAGACCTTATCTTAACCTCCACTGTTCCTGTTAACCTCCATGTCTTAATTACATTTTGAACTGAGGAAATGGCAACCTAAAAACGCTTTGCTATCTTTTTATAGCCTTTTCCTGCTTTGTGGACTTCAACCATTTTTCATAGTGCTAGGTAGCTGCTTAGAAGACCTCATGACTGCTGTTTTTGGGACAAGGTTAGAGGAGTCTGGGTATTTATTAAGCTTTGAAATTTGCATCACCTGGCCTTTCCTAACGATGACTGTGAACAAGCTATAAATCTAACAGGCTAATTAAGATCTGAGACCTCAGTCCAAGTTATTTGAGTTCTCAAATCTCATAGGGTTCCCATACTTTTGCAAGGTACTCCTTTCCTTTTTTCACTCTGAAATTGTACAAAACCAAAATAACACAGTGATATTGCTTAAAATGTTAAAGTGTGTTTCATCTTTAACTTTATGACTTTTGGAGATAATTTCATCTTCAACTTGCTTAACTCTTCGCAGTAACAGTAATTTTGACCAGGGGTGCCCAAACCTTTCCATGCCACTGTAAGTCATGATAATACAGTGCATTCAGAAAGTCTTCAGACCCTTTAAGTTTTTCACATTTTGTTATGTTGCGCCATTGTGCTAAAATGATATTTTAAAAATGAAGGTTTTCCCCATCATTCTGCACGTAATACCCCATAATGAGAAAGTCAAAACAGAATTTTATGAATTTTGCAAATTTAATAAATTTATTAAATTCACTTGACTGGACATGATTTATTCACACTCCTGCCTATATAAGGACTCACAGCTAACAATGCATATCAGAGCAAAAACTCAGCCAATCCATGAAGAGGAAAGAACTGCCTGTAGAGCTCAGAGACAGGATTGTGTGAAGCCACAGATCTGGAGAAGGATACGAAAAAAATTCTGCTGTACTGAAAGTTCCCAAGTGCACAGTGGCCTCCATAATTCTTAAATGGAAGACGTTTGGAACAACCAGGACTCTTCCTAGAGCTGGCTCCCCCATCAAGAGATGTGAACAAGCACCCAATGGTCACTCTGGTTGAGCTCCAGAGATCCTGTGTACAGATGGGAGAAGACTGAAGACTTTCAAATGCATTCTATATAATAAAATGTACTTTTCTCACAGTTAATTTATTACATGAAAATATGTGTATACATTAAATTTTATACATAATTCTAGTTCTCACCGAATCTTAATCTAATTACAATGTAGACATTATGACAGTTAATTTAATATACTTTACTATATTATAATGCTCTCATGCAGAGTGTATTTAACTCTAAGCATGAAGGTAAACAGAGTTGTGATAAGCTTGAACCTTTACTGTCGACCTTCTTCACTGACATTCACTGTGAAGTGAAAACTATAAACAAACAACACAACTACACATTACACCCTGTATAGCTTGCACATGAATAAATATTACTAGCTATTTAGCGCTGTGAGTAACAGTTACCCTAGCCGTTAACACTTTATCAGCCTGTATTGTTGTAAATAAACCGTATTTACCCATAACCATTCAAGAACAATTCTAATATCGTCTCTAAATGCATTAACTCGTATCTAATATTAAATAGCCTTACATGTTACCCCGTTACAAACCCGCGGTCAAGCTATCTGCGCTTCAGAGATTCACAGTCAAGCCATCCGCACTTTAAATCCGAATGCGCCTATATACGCGATATTACGGTATTGCGCTGCTCGCTACAGGCTGACGCTGCTTAAGCACAGAGAAACAGAATAACATGTTTTTAACAATTTTGATAGACTATACCATTGTTTTAAAGGGTTTTGGTGTAGAAACCCACTTTAACTACATATATAATTACGAACAATATTTTCATAATTGAACTAGTTTAATTATTACATTAAATAACAATAATATATTTAATAACTTAACAATCACTGTGTAAAATGGTTTTCATATATAATATTTCTCAGAAAAAAAATCCAAACAACAGTCCTTTTAATTTTAAATGGTGTTTGAATGCCCATTTCCTTCGGAAAAAGTTACCTATTGATCTGAAATTTCCCCTAATGCCAAAAACCATTCCACTGCCAATTAAGACTGGTATCTGTTCACTGTGACCAGTGCAAGTTTGACCAGATTCCACAGTATCATTTATTTATTAATCCAAGTTAAACATGTACTACATGTAGGAGACTAAATAAACTATTTACAAATAGGCTGAACTTGGTTATCTGTTTCTCAAAAACTACCCATAATGCCAAAAACCATTCCACTGCCAACCAAGACTGGAACCCTTAGATGTCATCGGTCCAAGTTTTGCCAGATTTCACTGTACCATTTCTTCATAAATCCAAGCTAAACTTTTTGCTACCTGTAGGGGACAAAATACAAGAATTTCATATTGGCTGATTTTGGTTATCTGGTTCTCAAAAATTACCCATAATGCCAAACACCATTCCACTGCCATCCAAGACTGGCACCCCCTAGCTATCAGCAGTCCAAGTTTGGACAGATTTTCACTGTACCATTTTTTTATAAATCCAAGTTAAACTTCTGCTACCTGTAGGCGACCAGATACACACATTTCATATAGGCTGATTTTGGTTATCTGTTTCTCAAAAAACTACCCATAATGCCAAAACCGTTCCATGGCCATCCAAAACCGGTACACCTTACCTGTCAGCAGTCCAAGCTTGGACAGATTTCAATTCCTGGCAATCCTCCCGGCACTTAACAGCGTACACTACATTACTCTGTTTGTGCTGGGGGACCCGATCCTTGGGGTGGACCAGTTTCTGGCCTAGCATGATTTGGGGTTTGAAAGCCAGAGCTTTTCCCATTGTACGCTGTTAAGTGCCGGGAGGATTGCCAGGAATTGTACATTGCAGCCCTTCCCCAATCCGGTGTGAATGACACACATGGCCATTGTCATTAATGGGGATGGCAATCTGCGTATTAAATTGATCACCGGTCCCATTGTTATGCAATGGTGCTGGTACCAGTCGTTATGCAGAGGTGATGTATATAAGACTGGGGAAGTTTTCCAACTAGCTGACACTGAAGAAGCCACTTAGATGAGTGACGAAACGTTTCTCCAACAAAACCTTGTGTCCAGTTGAACAGATTCAACTTCTGGGATTAGGCTGGGCTTCTGTATTCCTGTGAAAGGAAATCAAAGTTCTACGAAATGTAATGACATTGTAGAGAATTTTGTGCTCAAAGACATGATGACTGAAATGGTTTTTTGTCAAGACACCAACCATATCCAGCATTCAGCATGCAGTAAGAGTCAACACCATTGTTTACTCATACCTGCTTAATCATCACATTTCTCATACTGTTATTTGCAGTACAAATTGTGAGTGGTTTTATAAAAAATACTGATAGTTTAATGTCCAGGCTTTCAACTTTTTTCCTTATTCAGCATTAATGTATTTTCAAACATGATTTTATGTGTTGTGCAGAAATGGCACTTCATGCCTTGACTCACGCAGGCTATACCTTACAAGAATACAAAAGATTTCATTCTACTTACTTTACAGGTGTAGGCAAACTATACCACTCAAGGATGGAACACATCCACAGGAAAGATGAGAACCATCCTAGACTTCACAAGGATGAAAAAAGACCCCACATCACCAACCTACTGTCTTTAGTAATGAGCCTACAGAATGTGCACTTTCTTTGCAAATGAACTTGGCCAATAAAGTCTACTATGGAAACAAAGAGGACAACAGCTCCACATTAGTGTGGATAGTTTGGCAGTGGACTGTTCAAACAGTCATAGTAGAAGAGATAACTGCATGACTATATTATATAACAACATTAATAAATAAAATGGCAATAATAATAGTGTTACAAAAATGAAATTAAAAGCCAGAATGTAAAACTATTAATAAAAACCCCAGCTTCAGTCAATGAATTACACTTCTTGCACAACAATGTTGAACAAAAAATGAAAATCTTTTCAAAATTATTTAAATTAAATATTCTCATAAATTGCAATTTCAGTGTTTCTTCAGTGTCTTGTTTGAAAATATTACAGAATATATTTATTACTCAATGTCGTGACTAGCGGTGACGCTTTCAATCAATAAATGCCAAGAGGCCCACGGGGTACTTATAATAGATAACTAAAATCAGCCGATGCAATTACAGTTAAATTGCCTAAAGATAATATGACTAACTTGGATTTATGAAAAAATGGTACAGTGAAATCTCTCCAAACTTGCACTGCTGACAGCCAAGGAGTGCCAGTCTTGGGTGGCAGTGGAATGGTTTTGGCATTGTGGGTAGTTTTTGAGAAACAGATAACCAAAATGTTTTGTTATACAAATAGTACAAGTTTAACTTGGATTTATGAAAAAATGTTACAGTGAAATCTCTCCAAACTTGCACTGGTGACAGCCAAGGGGTACCAGTCTTGGGTGGCAGTAGAATGGTTTTGGCGTTATGGGTAGTTTTTGAGAAACAGATGACCAAAATCAGTCTATATGATGTGTGTATTTGGTTGCCTACAGGTAGCACAAGTTTAACTTGGACTTATAAAAAAATGGTACAGTGAAATTTGTCCAAACTTGCACTGGTGACAGCTAAACGGTACCAGTCTTGGATAGCAGTGGAATGGTTTCGACATTATGGGTAGTTTTTGAGAAACAGATAACCAAAATCAGTCTATATGAAATTTGTGTATTTGGTCGCCTACAGGTAGCACAAGTTTAACTTGGATTTATGAAAAAATGGTACAGTGAAATTTCTTTAAACTTGCACTGGTGACAGCCAAGGGGTGCCAGTCTTGGGTGGCAGTGGAATGGTTTTGGCATTATGGGTCATTTTTGAGAAACAGATAATCAAAATCAGCCTATTTGACGTGTGTATTTGGTTGCCTACAGGTAGCACAAGTTTAACTTGGATTTATGAAAAAATGGTACAGTGAAATTTCTTTAAACTTGCACTGGTGACAGCTAAACGGTACCAGTTTTTGGGTGGCAGTGGAATGGTTTTGCCATTATGGGTAGTTTTTGAGAAACAGATAACCAAAATCAGCCTATTTGACGTGTGTATTTGGTTGCCTACAGGTAGCCTACAGGTAGCACAAGTTTAACTTGGATTTATAAAAAAACGGTACAGTGAAATCTGTTCAAACTTGGACTGCTGACAGCTAAGGGGTACCAGTCTTGGGTGGAAATGGAATGGTTTTGGCATTATGGGTAGTTTTAAATATATAATTGTTTTATTCTAATAATAATTATTCTAATAATGCAAGTAAACCTATTCAATTATGAAAATATATTTCGTACTTATATATTTAGCAAATGTGGGTTTCTACACCAAAAAAAAGTAAAGTCTATCAAAACTGTTAAAAAAATGTTAGTCTGTTTCTCTCTGCTTAAGCAGTGTCAGCTTGTAGCGAGCAGCGCAATACCGTCATATCGCGTATAGAGGAGCATTCGGATTTAAAGTGCGGATGGCTTGACCGTGAATCTTTAAAACGCGGATAGCTTGACCGCGGTGTTACAAAAGAGGTGATTAACTTAACGAATGCGCCTAACGTCCGTCTGAGAAAGTTTAAAAACTAGTTCGTCACCGTGGGAACGAACCGGAAGTGACGTTATCACGTCTCGCAATCGGAGAATATATCGTTAACGTTTTCAACGGACTTAATAAAGTTACACATCAACTCACCTCAAAATGTATTGTTGACCTGACCGAGATGAAGAACAGTGCGCTTAAATTTAGTATTTAGATATTTATTTAATGGAACTTATTGTGAATTTAACAGCTTTCTGTCTTACTCAAGATGTCTTTGTAATTCTCAAAACACTGATGTTACTGATATGTAAACTCTAATTCGTTATTGCTACTTGTTTTCCTGATTTCTTAACCCAAATTCATGTTATAATCTTTTTGTTGATGATAATATTTACATAAAATAATATTTCTGAAAGGTTTAGAATATAGTTATTTGCCTACCTTAAATCATTAACTATTAAAAAAATATTACAAAAAAAAACAAAAACAAAAACAAAACAATCATCCTGAGGAGCACTATTTGCTCTAAACTGAACCATCTTAAGACAGAAGTTCTCTGTGTCTCAAGACAGTGTCATGTTTTGAAGTCACGCCTTGTCTTCAAGACATACAAAATGATTACTTCCATGTTTTAAGACATTTACTTTCATGTCTCAAGACAGAGAGATGTCTTCATTCATTCAGTCCTAAGATGTCTTCAGATGTCTTTATATAACAAAATGTCTCAAGGCATATTATCTAAGCCTGTCAAGATGTCTTAAGACACAGTGATAGCTGGGTATGAAACGTCATATAATACCATAACATTAATACATTAATGACCATGATTTTGTATGCCCTCTTTGGGTGTCCACAACCACTTGCCTATATTCTTTATATATATAATTTATTGTCCCAATTTAGTAGACCAATGCCAATTACAAGAGTTTAAGAATGGTTGTTTAAAAATTGTTACTAAACTGTGCATGTAGTGCATTTCTGTGTTCTGTGATGTTTAAAGTATCATTTTCTGGTTGTAATATCCAGCCCCTTTTCAGACACATTTATTTCAGTGACTGTAGCATACTGGCTCTCATTATCTGCAATAATTAGTAGAATCCATTGGTGTATTTTCTCATCATAGCTTACAGTACTTCCAATGCCTGGCATACAACCTCAGATATGGAACTATCACGACCTTAACAGTTGATGAGGCTTCATTTCTTGAATGTTTCCTTAATCCTTCAAATGTACCTTTAATGACTGTAACCAAAAGTTCAATCTTTGATTCATGGCTTGATTACAGAATGCCACAGGGTTATCTAAGTGTTATTTTGCATTTTTCCTGCATTGACTTTTGTGATAAGATCACAGGTAGGGTTTTTTCTGATGATCCGTGCAAGCATATCATGTTTGTTCAAGATGTTCTGTACAGCGAGCTGAGATGCCACTAGTTATGTAGAGCACCAGCTAAACTTTCCTGTATGGCCTTTGAATTATGAGGATTTTTGCTTTGAGTAGTTTATGAGCAAATCAAATGACATAATTGTCTTGGACTTCCAGATCTTTTTTATTTGAACAGTTTCCCTTCCCACCTCTTACTCTTAACATGGTTAATGGATTTTGTACAGTGGAAACTGCAAGCTGGGCATATTTTAAGTATATTTATAGCCTTTTCCTGTTTTGGGAGAGTCGAATATCTTTAAGATCCTCAGTCAGCTTAGAAGTGCTTTAGAGGTGCTCGTGGCTGACGAGACATCTTAGGATTGAAGGGTCACAGAATTTTTCTAGCTCTGGAATTGTCTGCAAAGGATTAAGGCCTGACATGTAAATTAATTTATTAGACCTTACTATATATAATATAGACAATTAGAATATAACAGGATATAACATTGTGTTTGCTCCAGTGCCAGTGTTTGAAATGGCATAATATTTGTGTGTTTGATTATTTAATACCACATCAGCATTAATGGCCATTCATGACAGGAGCAAAGCTACATAAATACTACAGTCAGACACCTTCACACTGGGCCAATTTAGAGCAACCAGTTAACCTAATGCATGTCTTTGGATTGTGGGAGGAAACTAGAGTACCTGGAGTAAACCCGTATGGGCACATGGAAGACATGCAAACTCCACACAGGAGTCCAAGGTCGGGGTCAAGCCAAGAATCTCTGGAGATGTGAGGTGACCGCACTAACCGCATGGACCACTCATGTCCATTCACATTTGGATGTATAAAGCATAAAGTAGCTCTGAGATTATCCAATTGTCTTTTAATAAAATATAAAAGACATAAATAAAATATCCATTTCTTTGAAGGGTAGCTTCTACAAAACAGGATTTTGCATAGTGTTATTATCACATGGCACAGATTTTCTTCATGTATGCATCTGCAGTTGCTCTGTACGCCCATCAGGACACGTCCCATGAGAAAAGAGATTTGGCTTCAGCTCTTCTTCATTGTAAATAATGGGATGACTGTGTCCATGTCGCTTGCGTACTGCATATTGTGTATACTTTTCAGCAGGGTTTAGTATGCAGTTTAATTCATGCACCAGCCAACTTCGCCCATATCAGTTAGCCAACCAACACTGCTTATCTCAGGGTTTCACACCTTGTAATGTAACTGATTGTCAGTACTTATATACTGTGCTGTTAGCTGATTAACATATTTAATTGTGTTAATTACAGGAGTTTTGACAGTTTTTAGTTTGCTAATTATGATTCAAATCAAATTTGTTTACTAGCATAATACAGCCATATGAGTGAACAATATAAGCTTCAACAAAATTATGTATTATTTTTAATAATTTAATAACAATAGTACAGTGGGGCAAAAAGTACATCATCATAGGTACACTTCAACTATGAGAGACAAAATGAGAAAAAAAAAATCCAGGAAATCACATTGTAGGATTTTTTAAGAATTTAATTGTAAATCATGGTGGAAAATAAGTATTTGGTCACCCACAAACAAGCAAGATTTCTGGCTCTCACAGACCTGTGACTTCTTCTATAAGAAGCTCTTCTGTCCTCCACTCGTTACCTGTATTAATGGTACTTGTTTGACCTCATTATCTGTATAAAAGACACCTGTCCACAGCCTCAAACAGCCAGACTCCAAACTCAGGGAGCAATTGTAAGAAAATGGAAGACATACAAGATCATTGATAATCTCCATCGATCTGGGACCCCACACAAGATCTCATCGGGTGGGGTCAAAATGATCATGAGAACTGTGAGCAAAAATCCCAGAACTACACGGAGGGACCTGATGAATGACCTGCAGAGACCTGGGAACAAAGTAACAAAGGCTACCATCAGTAACACACTACGCCGAGAGGGACTCAGATCCTGCAGTGCCAGGCGTACCCCCCTGCTTAAGCCAGTACATGTCCAGGCCCGTCTGAAGTTTGTCAGAGAGCATATGGATGATCCAGAAGAGGATTGGGAGAATATCATGTGGTCAGATGAAACCAAAATAGAACTTTTTGGTAAAAACTCAACTCGCCATGTTTGGAGGAAGAAGAATTCTGAGTTGCACCATACCTACTGTGAAGCATGGGGGTGGAAACATCATGCTTTGGGGCTGTTTTTCTGCAAATGGGACAGGACGACTGATCTGTGTTAAGGGAAGAATGAACGGGGCCATGTATCGTGAGATTTTAAGCCAAAACCTCCTTCCATCAGTGAGAGCATTGAAGATGGAATGTGGCTGGGTATTCCCACATGACAATGATCCCAACCACACAGCTCGGGCAATGAAGGAGTGGCTATGTAAAAAGCATTTCAAGATCCTGGAGTGGCCTAGCCAGTCTCCAGACTTCAACCCCATAGAAAATTTGTGGAGGGAGTTGAAAGTCTGAGTTGCCCAGCGACAGCCCCAAAACATCACTGCTCTAGAGGAGATCTGCATGGAGGGATGGGCCAAAATACCAGCTACAGTGTGTGCAAACCTGGTGAAGACTTACAGGAAACGTTTGACCTGTCATTGCCAACAAAGGTTAAGTATTGAGTTGAACTTTTTTATTGACCAAATACTTATTTTCAACCATGATTTTACAGTTAAATTCTTTAAAAATCCTACAACGTGATTTCCTGGATTTTTTTTCTCATTTTGTCTCTCATAGTTGAAGTGTACCTACAGATCTCTCTCATCTTTCTAAATAGGAGAACTTGCACAATCAGTGGCTGACTATATATTTTTTTGCTCCACTGGATGTTCATGATGTCAGATCTATTTTGCTGCATCACAACATTTAATTGCAACGTCTCTGATGGAGGACTTCCAGACCAATACCTTTAAAGGTTAACACAGTGGAGCAATGTTTAGCACTATAGCCTCACAGTTCCCGAGATTCCCATTTTGATTCCTGGTGCGTGTGGAGTTTGCATGTTCTCCCTGTGTCTGCATGGGTTTCTCTTGGGTACTCCGATTTTCTCGCACATCCATAAGTGTTAGGTAAGCTGGTGTTTGTAAAGTGTTTCAGTGTCAGTGAGTGTGAGTGAGTAAGTGAGTGATTGTGTGTATGTGTGTGTGAAAATAGTGAATAGAAGATCATTTAGGATACACCACATATAAATCCTTCAAAAGATTTTTTTTCACATTAATATATCGCCTGAATGTGTTGAATGTATGTGTAATTAAAAAGAGCAAAATGTCACCTGCTGTCTCACACTGTCTTTCATCTAGCACTTTACCTTATGAGTAACTACTAAATACAATAAAGGAAATGCAAAAAAAGGTTAAGCCTAGTTATTGGTAGGAGGAAACAGGACGATGTAAGAAGTAATACAGAGCTCCGTTACACTATGCTGATACATGCTCACCTTCTTTGATTGAGTTTTAGATTATAATTTATTATAGTAAGAACAAATAGTTCGAACAGTGCTATTAAAATATCCCATACTTTATATACACATGGGTGTAGAAACTCAATGCATTTAGGTATGAAGACATGGTCAATACGGTGGTGGCATAATGGGACATTTTCTTGGCAAACTTTGAGCTACTTAAAGTCAGCTGAGCATCGTTTAAACACCACATCCTATCTGAGTATTGTTGCTGACCATGTCCAGTTACTGTTGCCTTTCTATCAGTTCAAACCAGTTTGCTCATTCTCTTCTGACCTCTGGCATCAACAAGGCATTTTTACCCTTTATGACCACAATGTACCATCTTCTGATAGCTACTTTCACCAGGATAACATGCCATACCACGAAGCTCAAATCATGTAAAACATTGAATATGACAATGTGTTCACTGTACTCAAATTGCCTCCACAGTCACCAGATCTCAATCTAGTACAGCACCTTTGGGATGTGGCGGGACGGGAGATTTATATAATGGATGTGTAGTCAACAAGTCTGCAGAGATTGGGTGATATCTTGTCAATATGGACCAAAATCTCCGAGGAATGTTTCCAGCACCTTCTTGAATCTATGCCACAAAGAATTAAAGCAGTTCTGAAGAGAAAAAGGGGTCCAACCGGGTACCTAATGAAGTGGACGGTAAGTGTAAGTGAATTCAGAAATTGAAAGCAGGGTTAGATTGTATTTCAGATCTCTGAAAAACGATACTACATTTGTCTTTGCTTTGTATTAGTACAAAAAAGCTGGAAAAAAACCAACAACAACAGTTAAGCTATCAGTGTTACCCAACAGCCCCCTAGGCCAACCAATCCCATTCTTCCCTGTTTCTGGACGCTCCTTAGGTTGACGAATCAAACAAGTCAGAGCTCTCATTGGTCGATTCACCAAAGCTGATTTGTAAGGAAGAATCGAATCAGTAAAGTGACTCGTGATGTTCATCACTATCTGTCTTTGACGGCAACTCTTCTGAAGCACGGCGTCTCACTTTCAGCCGCAGCCGCTTCAGTTTGGATTCCTGCGATTGCGTTTTCGTCGGGAGTGGAAAAAACTTTCCCCTCACTGACACCACCAACGAGAGGATATGACTAAATTTCATGCTCTCCTGCTGTTTGAATTATCTACGTTATATCAAGTTCTGGGACTGAGTACTGAAGGTAAAGTATATGTGTTTTGGGGTTGTGAACTGTACACATGGAAGTCAACCTACGGAATTAAAATAAGTAAGGTGTGTGAAGACTGTGTCGTACTGTAATGTAAAATGAAAACATTAAAATCGCGATCTTTCGCGTGCTTCGTTCTTCTTGAAATGGGAAAATACTACTGTTGCTTTAAGCCCATATGAAAACCAGCTGTACCTTTTATCTGCTGTGACCGATTATATTAAAACTCAGTTATTTCAAATGTTTCTAAACGTTCATTCATAGCCGTCTGTCTGTTTAGGGTAATGGTTTAAAATTTGTGGGTAATGTGATCTAGTAATTGTCTCAGCTCCTTATGGAAGCAAGTTAATCATTTTTGTTTCTCCCACACAAACGCAAAGCAGTGAGAGTTTCTTGTGGAGGGCTTCAGGAAATGCCTCTGTCTTGGAAGGAAACTTTTTGTCAAGTCTGCATTTTACCAATTTAAAAAGTCAAACACATTGGACCTCTTTCATTCTGAATAGGAACAGAATGAAATTACCTGTAAAGCATTTTATGTCTGTGTAACAAAAGCAGAGAGATGTCATTTGTCGGTTCTGACTGGTGGATGGATATGACTGTGAAGAATAATTGGTCGATATTTTACTGGACAAAAAGAAAGACCTTTTGAGCAATACACAGCATGCTATTCAAAGCGTAACCCCTTGTAATTAACCTAGTGACTCCTACCTGTTTGAGTGCGGACACACCAGGTGTAACAGCTCAGTTTGCACTTTTGAAGATGGGCAATTTGTCCAGTTGCTTTAAAACAGTACAGTAATGGTCAAACAAAGGAATAAAAACAGTAATTATTGATGTTAATAATTGTTTGGATGTCTAACTACACATAGATTTGTTGTAGGGATGGGATACTTATGCCTTTGCATGTCTGGTGGAATGCATCTTTTCGTACCTGCAAGGTAGGTGATAGAGACCAGGGTCAGCCCACCACCCATGTCCTCACTTCAGTTCTCACGGTCATTCCCTCACTGTGATTACTCTGCATTCATCAGGAATAAGTTAGCTTTCCAACTGACCAATTCCTATTTCAGATCTATTAAACAAATTAGAAGGCAACACTATCTTTTTCATTGTTACAGTTCCGTGTGCATTGTTTTTGGATATTTTCAAAAATGTTTCCCATGGTCAGTGCTAGCTGCAAGTTAGTCCAAAGAAATCTTAGCTAACATGGAAACAGCTACCATGAGAAGTTAAACCACAATGATTGTCTGGGTATAGCCCACGCAAAGAGACCTGCTTATTCACTCTACGTTTGTGTTTTTGTTCTAAGCTTAGGTGGGTGACTATGGAGCTGTGTTAAATATTACTGGTCAACCCACAGTCAAGCAGCATTACCAGTTTCTCATTTTTGCTGAGTTGCTACAGATGGGCTTAGAGGTTGCCGTGGATGATGAACTGGGTGCTAATCCAAATCTCTGCTATCTTTGGCCCTCAACCCTAATGGAAATGTCTTAGAGTAGCTCTCACCAAGTTTAGCTATTTGGATTTTAGCCTATCGGAACAATTTGGCTGTAATTATGTACTCATTAACAAAAGAAGTACGGCATATCTGGGACACTGTGAATATCCAAAAAAAAATGCTCTAGCTCAGAAATCGTGTAATTTTGAGACTTGAGATATGTTTACTTACCGATCAATAATATCGGAGCAGAGTAACTACATTTACAAAAATGAATAGTACATTTTTACAGTTGCAGTCTGTTAATGCTGATGGTGCTGCAGGGGATGTTGTTACAACACTTGGATACATTGTTATCGTTATATAAGATTGATAATGGATGCAGCATGAAAGGCTTCCTTTATTTCAGTGGACAGAGCTATGCCTACTACAGCTTGATGCTGCCACAGGCAGAGAGCAATTTCACAAGTATACCTTGACAGGTGTTCTCTCGGACTGTGGGGGGAGCAACTTGTGAGGAAGAAAATGATGGGATGAAATGAAAAATGCAGTGTTTCTTACATTGACTTTTATTTCATTGCAGAAAGTATGAACCCAATATATTTCATACACCCATTCCTGCATTTCAGGCCTGCAACACATTCCAAAAAAAGTTGGGATGAGGGCAATTTAGGGCTAGTAATGAAATTTTCAGACAGGTGACGTCAACAGTTGATTACAATCATGTTGATCTCCAGTTTATCAACAAATACATGAGAACATTATTGAATTGTTTAAACCAATGTTCCTCAAAGAAAGACAGGAAGGAATTTACATATTTCTGTCCTAACTTTTTCAGATTTGGCTTGTTTTGCATTGTCTTGTTGAAAAATGCATGGATGGCCCTGGAAAAAATGTCATCTTGAAGGCAGCTCTAAAATCTCAATGTACTTTTATACATTAATTCTGCTATCACAGAACTGTACATGACTCTTTGCCAAGGGCACTGACACAACCCAATACCATGACAGAGCCTGGCTTTTGGGCTGGCTTTGGTCCAGAGCAAAGGGTTAAGCAAAAATATCTGGAATACAGATAGGTCTGACCACAATACACATTTCCACTGTGTGAGTGGTCCATCCCAGATGCAACTCAGTCATGTAGTGCTTGACAAAAGGTGTGCCCTTGCCCATGTGGTTCTATCAGCTATTGATGAAAGACGGTTCTTGGTGCCGCCTGAGGGATCGGAGATCACGGGTGTTCAGTTTAGACTTGTACCCTTTATGCGCTGAAATTCCTCTAGTTTCATTGAATCATTTAATGATATTATGCACTGTAGAGGGAGAAATATGCAAATCTCTTCCAATCTGTTTCTTTGAGTAACACTGTTTTTAAACATTTCAGTTATTTTCTTACACATTTGTTTATAAACTGGAGATCTTCTGCTCATCTTTACTCCTCAAAGACTCAGCCTTTCGTGGATACTGCTTTTGTACAAAATCATGATTATAATCACCTGTTGACATTACCTGTTTGAAATCACATCATTATTTAGTTTTTTTTTTTTTTACCTCATTACTAGCCCAAATTTTGTTTGGAAGTTGGTGCAGGCCTGAAATACAGAAATGAATGACTAGTAACAAATGAAACGAAGTTCACCAGACAAAACATACCGTCCAAACTTTTTCTTATTTGGGGTTATACATTATGCCCATACTGGAATTTTGCACAAGCAAACAATCATTTAAACATTTAGACAATCTCATGCAGGGCAATGCCCGGTGTAAATAGTGCTTCAGGAGCCATATCCCTGCCTTATTATTGCAGTGGGTCTATCTGTGCCAAGTCAAGTTTGAGCACATTCCTTGAGTTGAAAGAATGTATCCAGGGCCTCGTTATAAGGTGACAGAAACCAGGGTGGCAGCGTTATAAGCTTTCCGCCATTTCCTACTTACATGGCTCACTGTAGGTTAGAGGCACATTAAGGTGTTGGTCCTTCTCTTTTCGCTCAGCTATGTAGGGTCCGATACTCTGTGGTGTACCAAGTGAATGACTAAAGCAGCAGCCATATCCCTGAGTCACCAACCAAGGTCTATCTTACAGGCAAGAAATGATGTGTCGTCAACCAGACACACAATGCCTTACTCATCTTACTCCTTCAGGGTACAGGGGTTATATGGATATTTTTTGCTGTGTCTCTAAAAACACCACAGATATGTTTCCAGTAAAGTAACTATTGTAATGGATTGAGTCCCAATGATGCAGACTGTGTCAGAGTCTTGGTATGCTACAACCACTCAGTCAGCAGCCCACTGCATGTTTCCTGTTCCATTGAGAACATGGAAAATAGCATGGTGTTCACTAAGAATGCTGGCATAGAATGAATTTGTAGCCTGTATACATGTATTGTATTGAATGATGCTAAGAATCTTGTGTGTTTTAGTTTTGTATTCCTTGACTTTCGTTCAGGCAAGTTACTATCTTTCACATTCAAGGAGTCGAGCACTATTTGCTTTGTTTGGCCCACACTGTATGTTATATGTCATTACTGTTTGTAAATTCGTCTCCAATAGGAATGATGCATGTGTTCGGCTAAGGTTGGTAGAATAATGGAGTTACTGCTTCTGAGTCTTAACAATAGTCTGTATTTCTTCTGGTTGTTCTGTTAACAGACTCACTCTTGCTCAGTGTCTGTACCCGGTTACTACAGGTCAGGGTTGCAGGGCGTTTGGTTTGAGGTGGGATCCAACTCTGGATATTTTGACAGTCCATTGCACTGTACATGTGCATATCCGCACAGACATTCATACTAACCCACACTGAAACACTTTAGAGACACCAGTTGATCTAAAGCAAGTCTTTGGAATGTGGCAGGAAAAACAGACACCATGCAAACTCCAGACAGAGTGGCTGGGCTAGGATTCAAACCTGTGTCTCTGGAGCTGTGAAGCTACACACATGGTACATTAAAGGAAATGAAAGAATGTTCATTTTAATAATAGCAGTGTTTATTTGAATTTATTTAATAATATTAATTATCAGCAGAAGCCTAGTTGTGATACATGGGTTATTGTAAATGGTTTAAAAATTCTGTATTAAAGAGGCTTAATGGTCTTTGAATGTTCATCATTAGATGAATAGTTAACTTTTAGCTGTGTTATCTTCTAAAATGAATGGTTTAACATAAATTGGACTAAGAATTCATCATAATTTTCTTTCAAGTGAACTAAGTGGGAAAAGATGGGTACTATTTCTAATTAATTTCAGATGGATTAGGGGCTGTTGCTCAACTTTCTGCAATACCACATTTGTGTGTTTGTAATCAAATGCTAATAAATTATGTCTGTAACTATACAGTGGTGACAAGAAAAGACTACACAGTATTCCTAATCATTTTGTATTCTTGGTCATTCTGCCCTAGGGGTGGCTGGTTGTTGTACATATGATCACCTCATTTGAGTGGCTAGTCATAGCATAAGAATTCTTATATCCCTCATCTGGAGTTAAAGTTAGTTGCCTAATACAAAATTTTACACACTATCACATCTTATTTATTTTTTGTAACTTGGAAGTGATATAAGTAAATCTTACGACCTACTGGTACTGATGTATTGGAGTTGACTGTTCCTGATTCCCAATTTACTTTGAGAGGTTAATCAATCATCAAAAGAGAAGCCGTGCTTCAGTGCAGGACAAACAAACACTGTACTGTCCAATAAACCCTACGGGTTTTTTTTTCTGCTGTGTAAAACACACAATTCATTATTCATTTACTGCCATTGGATGCTATGTATCTGGCCATGGCTCAAAATGCTATGTTCAAAGCCATTTGTCCAGTTAGCATTTATGTTTCATTCTCTATTTTGCATACACACTTGTTTGCTTCGTAGACTCCCAGAGATTCACAAGCTTTAATAAGTAGCTATTAGGTCAGTATCTGGTGCTTCAAAACAGATTCTGCATACTGCACTGTCGATGGGAGGAACTGGAGGTTAATGAACTGCACAATACTGCAGTGAGGTATTTGATCATTTGATTTGATAAAATATCCACCTAGATTAATTAATAAGACACTTTCATTACCGCCCTTTAATCGAACTGAAGGGATGCCAGGCTTTCCGTGTAGTCTTAAAGCAACCGCCTGTAAACTACACCACATTTGGTCACATTTTGTCTCTTATGGGACTGCTATAAAGAACTACAAATCTTTCTGGGAACTTTGCCGAATAAATGTCTGCTGGAAATACTAAGCTTTTAGAATTTAAACCAAAGGAAATTAGAGGATTTGCTTATTGTTAGTGCCAGTGGTAGCAATAAAATGAATTTTACTAACTTCATTGAACTTTTCTCACAGCAGCCAATTTGATCAAATGCTTATGAGAAATGAAACGGTCTTATTGGGATTGAATTTCCTCAGTACCATGTACATATATAGATTATTTTGTAAAGATTCCAGACAACAGAGCAAGAAACTAAATTTTGAGTCCTCTTTTTGGTCAAACTGTCTATTATATTTTTGCTTAAAATGGAATACAGATCCCAGAATACAGGCATAGTTCCTTAAGAGTTGTGTAGTATAGCACATGAAACAGGATTAGCTGTGTGTGAGTGGAAAGGATGATTTTGGCAAATGTGGTTCATGGAAAAAACAAGGGGGTTCTTTCTTCCATTTCTAAATCACAGTTTACTGATGATGCAGAAGAAACTGAAACCAGGAATGATTTGAAAATCTAAAAGGAAAATTGGCATTTAACATACTGTTTTTTCCATTATGCAGTTTTGTCTACAGTACAACTTGTGGTACAGACTATGCCCGAAATATAGTGGTGCTTGAACGTTTGTGAACCCTTTAGAATTGTCTATATTTCTGCATAAATATGACCTAAAACATCATCAGATTTTCACACAAGTCCTAAAAGTAGATAAAGAGAACCCAGTTAAACAAATGAGACAAAAATATTATACTTGGTCATTTATTTATTGAGGAAAATGATCCAATATTACATATTAGTGACTGACAAAAGTATGTAAAGCAGTTAGCAGTTACCTGGCCTTAATCCAATCGAAATGTTGTGGAAGGACTTGAAGCGAGCAGTTAATGTGAGGAAACCCACCAACATCCCACAGGGGGTCACACCAGATACTGAAAGCAAAGGGTCACATACTTTTGCCACTTACTAATGTGTAATATTGGATCATTTTCCTCAATAAATAAATGACCAAGTATAATATTTTTGTCTCATTTATTTAACTGGGTTCTCTTTATCTACTTTTAGGACTTGTGTGAAAATCTGATGTGTTAGGTCATATTTATGCGGATATATAAAAAATTCTAAAGGGTTCACAAATTTTCAAACACCACTGTACCCTGAGAGACTTGGCCTTTCATGTTATTTAACTGATCAGCCATTTGTGTACTGTGCAAAATAGACAACAGGAATACATGTTATTTGCCCTGATGGATTCTGCGGATCAGCTGATACCAAATACTGATCTAATACGAACATCCTCAGATGTAATGGAGTCACTGTTTGATTTCTAAAGTTATGTCAAACCTCACAGGCATGCTACAGTTTGTGCCATTTAATTTAATATCATGTCACTGGATCTGATGTTACCTATATCAGATACAAAGTCAGTGTTTCAGGTGAATATAATATTACAGATATTCAAATAGATCACATATATTATTGGTGAATCATATAGCAAGACATGTGCTAGATCTTTTAACATCTAGATCTTATTCAAACTATATTATTTATTCACAGGCTCAGGAGCCATGTATCTTAACGGTGATAATGAGCTGCAGGATGAGGGCACATATTACACTCCAGAGTTGGACTATAAGTGTAAGTAACAATGTGAAAACAGAATCTGCTTGTACATTTATGTATATTTACTTTTCACATCTCTCATTCATTTATTGTCAACCTAATTCATTTGATTACAGTGTTGCACTGATCATTTTGACCATTAAAACTGACTTTTTTGAAACTTTGAAACAGCTTTATACAAATGTTTTACTATAAAATGAAGAGATGGTTAGAGGTCCATCTGTTATGGACATGATGGATATTAAGCAAAACTAATCTTAGTTAGTGGCCTTTATTAATAATAATATTTTTCTTGCAGATCCCCATTGGTGTCGGACACTTAAATTAGGCAATGGACACATGGCATGTTCCTCTCCCAGAGGTGGGAACCATCGGAACTCACTGAGCACACGCTGCATTCTATCTTGTGAACGGGGATATAAATTGATGGGGCAGTCTTCTTTACAATGCATGGCCAACAGGCGCTGGTCAGGAACTGCTTACTGCCGAAGTAAGTGGATTATGGGTCAAGATATGTAAATATTCATCTGTCAACCATGTCATCAAAACGTCCATTCCAAAGAAGACTTAAATAAGTCACATAATAACTAGTCCTAAGCTCTCTAATGACAACTTCAGTAAACCCCTGTTGAAAATGACCTCTTCTGTGTTTTGTCTGTTTGGCACAGTCGTGCGTTGCCGTGTGCTTCCTCTGATCCAACATGGTACGTACAGCTGTACTAGGGGCTTTGTCGTCGACTCCAGGTGTGATTACACTTGTTTCCAAGGTTATGAGATTGTAGGGGACCACCATCGTGTTTGCCAGGATGGAGGGAGCTGGAGTGGAGCAGAACCCTCTTGTGAAGGTACACATTGTGCTCATTTTTAAAATAGTTTAACTTGGTTTTTATCCATTCAGGATCATGTCAAGTGTCTACTAAGCCACTCAGAGAGCTGAGATTCTATAGTGTAAACAATATGTCCTACATTGCAACACTCACTAATGAGTACCTACCTAACTCTGGTAGAGTCAGCACTGTTCCTCAGGAGCTTCACTGTTTAGATACAAGGCATTGGTGTTTGCATTACTGCAAGGGGTCAACTGAAGTGGTGGAACGCACACCAGCTTCTTGCAGCCTGATGGATGCTGTGCTTTGCAGATAACAATAAAGTGCCACAGTCTCAGCTGTAAAGACCTGGGAAGGAATAATAACACACTGTCGCCCTTAGTCCCAGGGAAGGGAAATCATAATGCTACAGTATATAATGACAAAATAGACAATTGTGTGCTTCCAACATTGCTGCAACATTTCAGGGATGACCCTTTCCTGCTTGCATGACAATGCTTAAAGCAAAGTGCACAAGATTCAAGAGTTTTATTGTCATGTGCACAAAGTAAACAGGCGTTACAGTGTACAATGAAATTCTTACTTTGCTAATCCTCCTTTAACAACTTATTTACATTTAAACAAAATTACAAATTACAGTTAAAATAAATTAAATCATACAGTATTTGTGCAAATCTGTATAGATTACTGTTCAAAAGTATTATACTATGAGAAGAGGTAGTGAATGTTTACATTATTGTGCAAATAGCAAGAGCAGCAAACACAGTTAAGTCTGACATAAAGTTAACGTAAAAGACTTGATTCCAATTTTGTTGTGGACGAACTTGACTGACCTCTAGGAGCAGAGGATCTCCAGTTTGTCAAGAAATGATTGAGAAAATTATTGAAATGTTTATGTGCATACTATCATTAAACAATCCTAAGAATCTGGAGGAATTTCAGTGCGTAAAGGGCAAGGATGCAAGCCTAAACTGATCTTCGATCCCTCAGACGGCACTGCTTCAAGAACCGTCATTCAATAATGGCTGATAGAATCACATGGGCAGTGGATTACTTATATTACCCATGTCCAGGTGCGGCGTCAACTTCTCTTGGCTCGGAGGCATCTAGGATGGACCATGACACAGTGGAAATGTGCATTGTGGTCAAATGAATCAGTATTCCAGATTTTTTTTTTGGAAGAGATGGACACGGTGTCCAAAAGCCAGGCTCTGTCATGGTATGGGGTTGAGTCAGTGCCCTTAGCAAAGGTCATTTACACTTATGTAATGGCAGCATTAAAAGAGAAAAGTACACTGAGATTTTTGAGCTACATAAGATGCCTTCAAGATGACATCTTTTCTAGGGATGTCCATGGATTTTTCAACAAGACAATGCAAAACCACATGCTTGAAAATGGTGTGGATACTGGACTGGCCTGCCACCTTTATGAAATGTGTTGCGAATTTTCAAATCCTAAATCCGACAACTATGACCTTGTATTGTTGCACACCATAAGACGTGTTTGCAAAAAGATGGGGCAAAAGATCTGAAACACTAAATCTCGTTGTATCCTTCTAACATCTTTACAGTGTTGTGAGAAGGAATGGCAACATTACAAGAGGAAAATGCTTTAGCGTCCCAACTTTTGTTGCAGGCCTGAAATGTAGGAATGGATGCATATTAACAAATGAAATCATGTTGATGGGACAACAAATAATATATTGGGTTCATACTGTCCATACAAGTTAAAGTAAATGTAAGAACACTGCATTTTTTTTTAAATTGCATTTTCCATACTGTCCCAACTTTTGTGGTTTGGGGTTATACTTTAAAATCAATCAGACGTTTTGAATGTAGTACATTTTTCAGTAATTGCATTTATAATTCAATTATGTAACTGTGCACGTGCTGTCCAAGACTAAATATAACATCAGTCAGTGTGTTGGATATGTCTTCATCTGTCCAGTGGTACAAAGGAATAACATGGATGTTTACATATCATTAAAATCAAACATTTTTTCTCATAAGTAAAAACAAATAGTTCATTATCACAGACCTTTGTTTCAGATCATGAACCACCAAAACTGAAATGTCCTTTCTCACGAGTGAAAGTTGCAGAACCAGGAAAACTTACAGCCACAGTATCCTGGGATCGGCCTGTTGCTACAGATACAGCTGACGGATCAGTACGGTACATACATCACATTAGCTATCATAAGAAATCCACCTCTCTTATTTCAAAACGGCATATCTGTTAACTGAAGACTTTTATCTTCATTTACAGAGTCTTAAGGAATGGACCGGAATCTGGATCAGAATTTAGTGAGGGTGAACATGTAATTCGCTACAAGGTCTATGATCAGGCCCGGAACATGGCAGCCTGCAAGTTTGTAGTGCAAGTTCAAGGTACACTGACTGAAAATAGGGCTGATATTTAATTCTAGAACCAGAGACAGACAGACAGAGAGATAGACATACACACAGTTCCTAAATGGTCTCAGTTAGTTAAAACATCTATTTCTACTCTGAATTGCTATGTTTCTTCTTTGCCAGTCAGGAGATGTCCTGTGTTGAAGGCTCCTCTTCACGCAGCCCTGACCTGCTCATCTGATGGCAACAATTATGGAGCTGTGTGCGAGTATCACTGTGATGCTGGTTATGAGAGAAGTGGTACTGCTGCCCGGGTTTGTCTTTTCGACCGTCACTGGACAGATGAAGCACCCGAGTGTTTGTGTAAGTACAGCCACTGATGTTTATTAAGGACTCACTTTCTTTCCACTAACCTGCTTCCATGCTTATTCTACACATTCAGTGAAAATAACTTCAAAGAATAGTCCTCTTTATGGGTGGCACAGTGGTTAATGCTGTCACCTCAAAGTTCTCAAAGAGATTCCTGGTTCGAATTCTGGTCTGGACCCTGTCTATATGAGTTTGTATGTTTGCCTCATGGTTCCAAAGGCATATGGTTAGTTGGTGTCTCTAGTGTTACCCGGTATATGAATGTGAGTGCATGTGCCCGGCAGTGGATTGGTCGCCATGTCTGGGGTGGTTCTGGTCTTGTGACCTGTGCTGCCAGTTAGGCCCCCCCTCGCTCCTCATGAGTTTCCTCTTCAAATGTTCTTAATGGTGATTTTATTTAAATCAATGTCTTTTTTTCTAGTGATGCAGATAAAAACTGAAGTCAGATCTGCTGGAGACCTACTTGATCAGTTCTATGAGAAGAGGAGGCTTCTTATTGTGTCTAGCCCAAGTGCAGCAGATCAGTACTACAAGCTTCAGAATACCATGCTGCAGGTCTGTTTCATTTTACTTGGATGCTCCAATAACCCTAACAATAACTATAGACTGGTGACAAATTAAAGGAAAAAACAATGAGTGGGTGCAGTAGTGCTTCTGATGCAGTATTATGCTGGCATGGTTGGGGTCCCAGTTGTATCCTTACAGGGAAAAGTCAATGGCAGTCAACCCAAAGATTCACTATACAGTGAGGCAAAAAAGTATTTAGTCAGCCACTGATTGTGCAAGTTCTCCTACATAGAAAGATGAGAGAGATCTGTAATTTTCATCATAGGTACACTTCACCTATGAGAGACAAAATGAGAAAAAAAATACAGGAAATCACACTGTAGGATTTTTAAAGAATTTAATTGTAAATCATGGTGGAAAATAAGTATTTGGTCACCCACAAACAAGCAAGATTTCTGGCTTTCACAGACCTGTAACTTCTTCTTAAAGAAGCTCTTCTGTCCTCCACTCATTACATGTATTAATGGCACCCGTTTGACACACAGCCTCAAACAGACAGACTCCAAACTCAACCATGGCTAAAGCCAAAGAGCCGTCGAAGGACACCAGGAAAAAAAAAAAAGGTACACCTGCACCAGGCTGGGAAGAGTGAATCACTGATAATCACTGAGACCACTGATAATCTGATAATCTCCCTGATAATCTCCCTCGATCTGGGGCCACACACAAGATCTCATCCAGTGGGGTCAAAATGATCATGAACAAAAATCCCACAACTACACGGAGGGACCTGATGAATGACCTGCACAGAGCTGGGACCAAAGTAACAACATATACAGGAAACCCCAAAGAAAATTTGTGGAGGGAGTTGAAAGTCCGTGTTGCCCAGCAACAGCCCCAAAACATCACTGCTCTAGAAGAGATCTGCATGGAGGAAGGGGCCAAAATACCAGCTACAGTGGGTGCAAACCTGGTGAAGAAACATTTGACCTCTGTCATTGCCAACAAAGGTTATGTTACAAAGTATTGAGTTGAACTTTTGTCATTGACCAAATACTTATTTTCTACCATGATTTACAATTAAATTCTTTAAAAATGAATGTGATTTCCTGGACCTTTTCCCCCCCTCATTTTGTCTCTCATAGTTGAAGTGTACCTATGATAAATTACAGACCCCTCTCATCTTTCTAAGTAGGAGAACTTGCACAATCAGTGGCTGACTAAATACTTTTTTTGCCCCACTGTAATGGAACACATTTTTTTAGAATCACAGTGTCACCAAACACAGGGCATGAGTGTTCTCTAAACAGATAATTGATCATTAAATTATGTAAATCATAGAAAGTCACACCTAACAAATTCAAACCCAACTTACACCTATGGTTAATTTTGGCCTGACATACAACGTGTGTTAGGCTAATTGGTGATTCTAAAGAAAACAACCTGAAGGCACTCCGAGAGGTGGGGTGAAAGATGAGCCTAACAGGACAGACAACTTGGTAACTACCGCAATGGAAATGGACAATGAGATGAACGAAAGAACTCCAGGAGATGAGAAGATCCTCTGGAAGTGTGGATGCAGATGGGGGGGGCATGGTTGCGAATCCATGAGGGGAAGCAAAAGTGTGGTCAAAAGGGGCCAACAGCAACCTTGCACTGCAGTATCAGATGAGACAAGAGGGACCGAAAGCCAGGTCGAAAACCACAGAGCCGATGGACCCAACATTGCAGAAGGTAAAAGACGGTACAGAGGAAGAGGGCCCCTTGGTAGAGGACGAGCCCCCATGTGAGCATCAAGACCTAGTCGCTAACAACTCACATGACAGAGCCAAAAAGAGAGACCAAAAACCCAACTAAAAGGAGCAAACTCAAATGGCCAAAGTCAAGCGAGGCAGAGGCATGGCGAATGCGGGACACTGACCTGGTCAAGACACTCCAGGAAATATTGTGAGGAGGTAATCCAACCTCAATCAGATTGGGGACATACTATACCAGCAAGGACAATTTCAGTGAGGTAACCTCCAACCAGAGGACTCCCCAAAGCGTGAAGGGAAGAAGAGAAAAGGAGATTGACCATCTAGTGTGAAGGTGCCGGCAACTCTATAAGAACTGGAGGAAAGAAACACTGGCAGAGAGAAAGAGGACCTGAAAACCTCGTGGGAGAAGGTGTGGAAAATACTGTCCAGGCTTCGCAGAGCTGAATGTATGCGCAAGCGTAGCAAACGGAAACAAAAAGAATAAAAGAACCCTTTGTGCACGCCAAACAGCTGCTGGAGGAGAAGAAGAGTGGGGAGCTAAAAAAACCACCAGGGAGCAACTGGAACAGCACGTCAAAGAGTAGTACAGTGATCCGGCAAGGAACATCCCATTAGGAACACCAGGATACGTGCCTCAGCCTGCACCTCCAACTACTGAATTCAGTGTTATGCCCCCAAAGCTTAGTGAAGTCAAGCAGGTTGTGAGGAAGGCAAGGTCCTCAGCAGCACTAGGCCCCAATGGAGTCCCCTGTAAACTGTATAAGAACTGCCCTAAGCTGCTAGAGGTGCTATGGTACCTTATGAGAGCTGCCTAGAAAAAGCAACTCATTCCATCTGAGTGCCCAAGGGCAGTAGTGGTCTTCATCCCCAAGGAAGCAAACTCTAAGATATCAGCCAAATCAGAAACATCGCCCTGCTGAATGTAGTAGGAAAAATCTTCTTCTTCGTGCTGGCCAAGAGGATGACCACCTATCTGCTTAAGAATGGCTACACAGACAGCAATTGCCAGAAGGCAGGAGTCGCAGGCTTTCCAGGGTGCGTCAAGCACTCCAATGATCTGGGATCCAGAAGGCCAAGCAGTAGAAGAGAGACCTCCACGTCGATTTCACCAATGGTTGCAACGGTTAGAGGTAGGAATCACTATGGGTTGTGCCATCTCTCCCATCTTGTTTGTGGCAGCCTTCGACATCCTCGTTGGTGCAAGACAGATGGTTGGAGGGATCAAGCTACCAGCCGGGCATAGACTACCCCCATTGAGGACGTACATGGACGATGTTACCAGCCTCCTTCAGACAGCAGCATGTACAGCAAAATTCCTGAAAAGGATGGATGAGCTGATGTCATGGGCTCAAATGAAGATCAAGCCATTAAAATCATGGAGCTCGTCTCTCAGGAGAGGAGTCAGACACGACAGTACCATCTTCACAGGGTCAAGTCAAGTCAGGATTTATTTATATAGCGCTTTTACAATGGAGCATTGTCTCAAAGCAACTTTACAAGTTTAGATTATCTCCTAATAACTACGTCCAATCCCAAATTGAGCAAGCCTAGGGCGACAGTGGCAAGGAAAAACTCCCTAGTTCTAGGAAGAAACCTTGGGAGGACCAAGACTCAAAAAGGGACCCAACCTCCTTGGGCGGCGTAGATGATAAATCTAAGAACGAACTAAAGTCATGGAATCAAAGTTCGAATAGAATGTGAAGTATGCACATCGACATTAAGTGGCCCAAGTATGATGATAAATCTAAGAGCGAAACTACAGTCATGGTCGAATAAAATGTGAATTATGCACATCGACATTAAGTGGCCCGGGTATGATGGGGCTGGAGCTGATGACGGAAGCAGCTTGAGTGGAGCTCCATCAGATGAACATCATGTGTGGGGCCGGAACAGGGGGTGAGGAAATCCCACTCCTCTCTGAGCAACCCATCAAAAGCCTGGGGAAGCAGTACACAGCAGAGCTTTCAGACAAACAGATGGGGAGAACCATGATGAAACAGCTCTCAGAAGGCCTTGCAAAGGTCGACCAAAGCCAACTCCTGGGGAAGTACAAGGTCTGGTGCTGCCAATTTACACTCTACAGGAGGGTGATGTGGCCGCTGAAAATGAGTGATATCCCCTTTTCCACCGTAAGTAAAAAGCATGGGAAAAGCCAACTCCTTTATTAAGAAGTGGTTGGGGCTGCCATGGTGCCTCTCTGAAACAGGCCTCTTCGGAAGGAACATCCTCCAGCTGCTGCTTCAATCCATCAGTTTAGACTGTAAGCTGGAAAAGATCAGGCTCGTTCTCAAGTTGAGGGAGTCCACCGACCTGACTGTTAGGAACGCTAATATCAAGATTCCAACAGGGCAGAAGTGGAACGCCGAAACTGAGGTTTGATCAAGCCATCACTCTGGAACATCAAGAGATTGTAGGCAGAGTCCAGGCAGGAAGCGCAGGCCCTAGGGTGCGGAGCAGCGCCATGGTTCTGTTTCAAAGCCAACTGCAAAGAGAGGAAGGAAATGGTGGTGGCGGAGGTGAGAAGGTCAGAGAATGAGCGATACAAGATCAAGGCCATGATGCACGGCCGACAAGGAAGATAGACAACATGGAAGGGAGTAATCAACCGAAACATCAGTTGGACTTTTGGAAGATCCTGCAGGCAAGGCCCAGGTTTCTCATCTGCTCAACATATGACATGCTTCCCTGTCCTCGGAACCTCTACCAGTGGTTCGGGAGTGAGGAATGCTGCACACTCTGCAACACCAATTAAACATCTTTTAAAGAAACAGAGTTCTATCCCTGCAGTACAGTTCCAGAACAATGCTGTGCTGGTGCCTTTCTGTTTGGATACCTTATCTTAGGTTGTCCTTCAATTTGCCACAGATCTGTATAAAACATACACAGGTATGCGCAGCATATACATTCATGGTCCGGTAAGGTTATTATAATTATTAACCTACTTAACCCATAGTCTACCTTGCCAGATATATTTAGCTGTTGTACTACGGCGGTTGTAATGACTTACATAAGAGCAGCCTCTGGTGCATAAAGCATTATTAAACACAAAGTTCTATTAAACTGTGAGCAAAGTTTGGCTGGTGCTGCCCTAGTTATAAACACCAACATGATGACGAGCAGGTCTTATCACTCAGATGAATTGCCTATGCTGGCTCTGCACTTGGCAACGTGAGTACCATGTGTGGATAGCAGGATAGTCGTACATGAGTTTCCATTTGTGGCAGAAAGCTGACACACTACATGGGAGAATAAGGCAGAGTAAGAATTACTGTGTCTTTGCAACACAATACACCAAAGCGAGAAGGGGAGGAAAGAAATCCTGGGTCTTTACTACACAGCCACCAGCGTTAAATGTGCTTGTTTCTCACAGCTTCTGCACACTTCTCAGTCAGTTCCCTGCTCTATTTGCATTGTAAATACAACAGGGCAGTTTATAATTCCATAAAGGTTGGTGTGTTTGTGTGAGAAAGCGAGTGAGCGAGCGAGCAAGCGAGAGGGAGAAAGAGGGAGAGATGTTAAGGAGGCAGCCTTACAGTGATTTTAACCATCTTAAATGATAAAAAAATTATGTGGGGCTGTAAATGTTATATATACATACAGTGGGGCAAAAAAGTATTTAGTCAGCAACTACAATTTTCTTCCGGGTGTCCTTCAACAGCTCTTTGGTCTTGGCCATGGTTGAATTTGGAGTCTGGCTGTTTGAGGCTGTGGACAGGTGTCTTATATAGATAAAGAGGTCAAACAGGTGCCATTAATACAGGTAACAAGTGGAGGACAGAAGAGCTTCATAAAGAAGTTGTTGCAGGTCTGTGAGAGCCAGAAATCTTGCTTGTTTGTGGGTGACCAAATAATTTACAATTAAATTATTTAAAAATCCTACAATGTCATTTCCTGAATTTTTTTCTCATTTTGTCTCTTGAAGTGTACCTATGATGAAACTTACAGACCCCTCATCTTTCTATGTAGGAAAACTCACACAAGCCTCACTGTAAATCAGTGCATGGGGAAAAATGCAGTATCTTGGCTAATTCAGTCAATTGCAATTACTCTATAGTATCCCATACAGCATTCCTACAGAATATGTAGAATATAAGTATATATTTAATATGGTGTTCAGACGGTCCAAAATGGGCAATTTCACAGAACACATCGTGGATGTTAGGTGAAGCATACCTGTAAAAGTTTCCACCAAGAAACAAACACTCTGCCAATATTTAATGCCCTAGGAAGCTGAATGTGGTCTGGATCTTCGGCGTGTAACAGTGATAGAGCTGTTAGGCACTCCGCCTAGAGAAGTGGGACGGATTAAAGAGCAGTACTTGGATGATGAGGTCATAGAGGGTCTTCGGTAAGTTACAAAACACATACTTCATCACTACACCTATTGGAATAATATAAACCATTATTTAAAATATGACCAATAGCACAGCAAAGTTTACTTTTACCCATTAAGCAAGCTAACATTGAGACAACTCCAACACAATGTGAATAGTTATAAAATGAGATTTACCTTTTAGAATTTATTTTTCTGAATAAATATGATGCAAAACATCATTCGATTTTCAAGTACAAAAAGTAGAAAACGAGAACCAAATTAAACAAATGAGACATATTATACTTGGTCTCGTATTTATTGTGGAAAATGATACAATATTACACATCTGTGAACCTTTTGTATTAGCAGTTAATTTGAAGGTGAAATTACAGTCAGGTATTTTCAGTCAGTGGGATGATTATCAGGTGTGTGTGGGAACGCAGGTCATTCCAAGAGCGTGTAATACGCTGTTGCCTACAAAGTAAGCCAGGGTAACTTCTAATCAAATAAAGGCATCTTTCACATTAGCTATGTGAAAGAAACCTATTAACGCATTAACAATGGTGTGCATCAACATGGTGTTACAAGGAAAAAGCAACTACTATTCAAAAGAACATTGCTGCTCCTCCACAGTTTACTAAAATCATGTGGACAAGGCAGAAAGGGAAAATCTTTTTGAAGACGGATGAGGCCAAAAGAGAACTATTCTGTTTAAGTGCTATGTCTTCATATAGGAAAGCACTGCATTCCAGCACAAAACCCTTATAACTTCTGAGAGACATGATGGCAGTATCATGGTTTTGATGCATTTGTGGCCAAGCTGGTTTGCCATAATTCATGGAACGCGAATTCTGAATTATACCAGCAAATTCTAAAGGGACATGCAGCGACATCTGAACTGAACTGAATCTCAAGAAAAAGTGGGTCATGCAGCAAGGCAACGACCCTAAGCACACAAATCATTCTATCAACAAATGGTTAGAGAAGAATAAAGTTAATCTTTTGGAATGATCAAATTAAAGTCCTGACATTAACCCAGCAGACGTTGTGGAAGGACCCGAGATGAGTAGCTCATGTGAGGAAACCAACCAAGAGCTGAATTGAAGCTGTTCTGTATGGAGAATGGACTAAAATTCATCCAAGCTGATGTTTAGGACTGATCAGCTGTTACCAGAAGTGTTTAGCTACAATCATTGCTGCACAAACTGAACTCACATACTTTAGCACTCAGATGTAATAATAGGTAAATTTCCGCAATAAATAAATTACCAATTTTAATATTTTTGTGAGACTTATTTAATTTGGGTTCTGTCCATCTACTTTTGACTTCTTTAAAAATCTGGTGAGGTTTTGGCCATATTTATGCATAATTATTTAACATTCTAGAGTTTTCTCGCAAACTTTTTAGACCAAGTACCTCTCATTATCAAACAGAAGCCTTCAAGCACCACCTATGATTCTCATCACAGAAACACACACACGTACATAGTAGGCAATAAACGCAGTGACCACTTACCATTTCAGTGAGTGGGTGAGCCTTCAGCTGAACCTAGCCATGCAATGTCAGGAATGTCTACAGGTTTATCCTTCAAAAGACCATATTTAGTGATCAAATGTCATTTTAGATGTGCTGGTTTCATGGGTTTGTTGCTGGGAATTTCACAGCAAACAGCATATCGTGGTCTTGGTCATTCCTCTGTCCCAACATAATTGAATCTCAAACATGGATAACTTGCATTGTACCATCGCGTTGTGTTGTTCTTGCTTGCTAACACTAGCAGTGGTTCCTCTGTCCATATTAGCATCAGCCAATGAATTATCAGGTGTGTTTGGTTTACCAGGGTGGTGTTCATTGCTCCTGGCATCTGCTACCTTCAGCCACAATATAATAGTCGATTTAATCAAAACATTCATTTTTTACTACTGTTTCTGACAAATGCCCTGTAGATAGCGTGTTGGAAAATTTGAGAAGCCATTAGACGACTTGGACGTTATGAACTACTGTGTCTGGGTTGCCCACTGTAATGTTTCCTATTTTCAATGAAGAAACATTGTTTACCACAAACACGGTTTATTGCAACTCCAGTACTAACAGGCTGTTGTGTGGGTCAGCTACTTTCTTATTACCGTCACTTAAAAGTTCTTTCTAGAAGTAACTGAACATACGTTACTCGCTACTGCCACCTAGTGAACTAACATTAATTACTCAATATCACTACACCCACGTGGTATTTTTTTAAACACAAACATCTAATTTATACCCTAAAATTTAAGTTTTTCAATTATGAAATGATTTTGTAATTACTAAATAATTATTAAGTATACTTTCTGAGGTCATCTGGAGTACCACCTCATACTGCTTCCAACACCACAGTTTGAGAGCTGCTTTTCTAAAGGGTTCACAACATTCAAGCAGCACACTATGGTCTAGCAGATTAGAAATGTCATTTACAAGTGTGACTACATTTCCATATTTTGAAACTGAAAGTGAAGATGTAATCCATGTGCATGTTTGTAATCTACAGGCAGGTCATGCAGATCACTAGCTTCCACTTTAATATGGTGTTGCTCGATGAACTGGGCGAAGACCGAGAGCGTTTCATACAGCCCACCACCTCAGCTGAACTCTATTCTTATATAGATGACTACCTGCTAACAGAGGAGGAGCAAGAAAGGCTGCAGCTAAACAGTGACATGTGTGACTGAGCCTACAACCATTCGCTCCACATCAACACCCAAAACCAGAAAGGCCATGAAAAAGAGAGATGTATTATGTAGGGTTTTTACTTTATGAGCTACCATTAGGGATTAAATGTCTTTATTTTGGCTCTCTGACCTTCATACCACTCAACTTGGAAGTCCTTTTTATGCGTAATGTCATCATCTCTGACATAAAGCAAGTATTATGAGCTTCAGTATTTTTTGTACACAGCATACTCAACAAGAAGTTGTGAAAAATATTATTTAATATTTATTAAGTGAAATGTATATAGATTTTTAAAATGGTGTTCTGTCACTGAGGACTGTGCCTTTACACAGAAAATCATTACTGTTTTAAGATCCAGAGCAATTCAACTGTACTCATCCATGAAGAATGTAAAAGAACGTTAAGAACAGTATACTGCAAATGACATGTTAAAAGTATATAAATAAAAGGTAGAAAACATATACATTTAATTACTTCCATGGCATACATTGGCATTCAATTTCCTGATTAAGTTGGAAAGACATACAACAAAACATTTAAAAACACTAATAACAAAAACATGTTCTCCCAGTTAAGACAGGGTGGCCACCTGGTACTGTAGTGCTTACGTGCTCTAAAACTGCACATTTTGCCAATGCTGATACGACTGCAATACGTTCTCGTGTCCCTTTACCGCGAGCTTGCAGCAGGATTGCTGTTGTGGGTTTACTTGCCTTTGCCCATGGATGAACGCAGTAGAAGAGTGCCCTCTGCCCATGAGTCAGGGAACTGCATCATCTTTTGCCACAAAGACGTTTCCTCTCCCGTTGAGTCAGCCACCCATTCCTTTTGACCGTCCTTCAGTCGTACTACACACATGCATCAACTTAGTCATGATCTGAAAATGTGATTGTCTGAAAGCTGGTCATTTGTAAAGGGCAAATTATTATAACCCTACAGCAAGTCTGCAATGATTACAGTTACATAATAAAATGCTATTTTGGCTATTTAACGCTATTTTATGGTCGCCCCAGTGGAGTATCTGCATATTAGAGTTATATTTGTTTTTGTGCCAGATGCCCTGACACAAGCTTCCCCTTTATCCGAGGTTTCGGCCGGCACTAGGAGTACACCCCCAGTGGCTGGGGTTTTTCAGTAAGTGCACCACCAGACCTTCACACTGCAAGCCTCCCTCAGAATTGAACCCAGGCCCTCTAACAATGCTTTCCAGCACATAAAAAAAAAAGAAGACCTTTTGAATTTGGTTTTGTAGTAACAAGAAAAGTTAACACAGGGACATGAATGTAAAGCCTTGTACTAACCTGTCCCCGAGCTAAGACGCACTCCCCCCAGAAAGTCATTGCTGGACATGGCCTCTCTGTCCCAAACTGTGAGCTCCAGACACATGCCCTTCAGCTGCTCCAGATTCAGCTCCTTGTACACAAAGGTTTGGTCATAGTGTGGATTTGTTGTCTTCTTCACCACCTGTGTCTTCCTTTTAGTTGACTTTCCAGAAGCTGAAAGCAGGTATCTGGACAACATCAGTATGAGATATTAGTGTGAAAAGCCCATTACATGCTGTTTAAAAATGGGACATAAACAGGTCATAAAATTTCTACTATTATAGATTTATCCTGCCAACCCTTTAACGAAGGAATCAGATGTGCCCCCTGCTTTCATTGCAGAAAGATTTCTAGCCTCCTTTATTAAGACATGCAGCTCTCCACCATCCTCTGCTTTAGCCTTTTTCCCTGAGAGATAAACAGAAGTTACTTCTCTTTCAGATTACTGTAACTTAAAACCAACATAAATATTTCTCACAGGTCTTTTATTGTTCACTTACCTCGCATTTTTTCTGATGACGTCTTTTTGCCTGTGACATATTTTATCAAAATCACCAGTTCCCCTTTGTACTGGGCAAAAGCAGATGATGCTGAAGATGAGGCCGTCTAGAGAGAAGTGACGATTACCATTTTAAATGGCACAATTAATACATTGGGCTGAAAACAAAACAGTGACCTGCACAAAATTAAGACATTTGCTTGCATGTGCTAATACCTTCCCTTCAAGGGCCACACACTCCTCATGGGCCGAATCGATGTCATGGCAATCCAGTGGCACCTCCACCTCCCCAAGGAAAGCATTGCGGCCAAAGCGGTCATGGTGCCACACTGACAGCTGGAGGGTACATAACATCAGCTGGGAGCGGCTTATGGAGTACTAGTGCAAAAAACAAAACAAATAAGCAAAAAATAAATAAATAAATAAAAACAAAAGATCAAAGGACATACAATCAACTCTGGTGTTTAAACATATACATAAATAATGTGTGTCTCTCTGTCTATTATACACACACACACACACACACACACACACACACACACTCACACACTCACACACTCACACACACATACATACATACATATACGTTCCATCTTCAATCCTCTCACTGATGGAAGGAGGTTTTGGCTTAAAATCTCACGATACATGGCCCCATTCATTCTTCCCTTAACACGGATCAGTCGTCTTGTCCCTTTGCAGAAAAACAGCCCCAAAGCATGATGTTTCCACCCCCATGCTTCACAGTAGGTATGGTGTTCTTGGTATGCAACTCAGTATTCTTCTTCCTCCATACACGACGAGTTCAGTTTTTACCAAAAAGTTCCATTTTGGTTTCATCTGACCACATGATATTCTCCCAATCCTCTTCTGGATTGTCCATATGCTCTCTGGCAAACTTCAGACGCGCCTGGACATGTACTGGCTTAAGCAGGGTACATGCCTGACACTGCAGGATCTGAGTGTGTTACTGATGGTAGCCTTTGTTACTATGGTCCCAGCTCTCTGCAGGTCATTCATCAGGTCCCTCCATGTAGTTCTGGGATTTTTGCTCACTGTTTTCATGATCATTTTGACCCCGTGGGATGAGATCTTGCTTGGAACCCCAGATCGATTGAGATTATCAGTGGTCAGTTGATTTATTCACACCAACCTGCTTGCCTGTTGTAGATTCACTCTTCCCAGCCTGGTGCAGGTCTACAATTTTCTTCCTGCTGTCCTTCGACAGCTCTTTTGTCTTGGCCATGGTTGAGTTTGGAGTCTGACTGTTTGAGGCTGTGGACAGGTGTCTTTTATACAGATAACGAGGTCAAACAGGTGCCATTAATACAGGTAATGAGTGGAGGACAGAAGAGCTTCTTAAAGAAGAAGTTACAGATCTGTGAGAGCCAGAAATCTTGCTTGTTTGTGGGTGACCAAATAGTTGAAGTGTACCTATGATGAAAATTATTGACCTCTCTCATCTTTCTAAGCAGGAGAACTTGCACAATCAGTGGCTGACTAAATGCTTTTTTGCCCCACTCTACTCTCTAAACCTGGATAAATGGGGAGAGGATGGGCATCCGGTGTGAAAATCGAATATCTGGTGCCAAGTCTAATATGCAGATAATATGCTATGGTGCCTTAAAGGGAACTGCTGAGAGATTACTGCTATGGCTGGCTAAAAAAATGCAATGAATATGTGTGATTCTGCTGTTTTAAAAAATTACCAGCCACTACTGCTGGATATTCACTATCAAATATGGTGATGGATCATCAATACGTTTAGGCTGGTTTGCTGCTAGTGGTTTGGGTGCTCTTGTAGCATAAACACTTACACTAAATACCAGAAGATCTTAGCTCAAAATGCCTCTAGCTCTTTCTGTATCCGGTCTTAAACCCTAAAGCCTTTTGGACCAATTGTTCCAGTGTAAAAATGTACCTCACTGCACATGTGTGGATTATTTCATTTATTGATTTTTAGCCAATTTTAATAAAGGGTGTCACTAATTGTGGAGTTGACGCTATACTCTGGTGGTTTAACAGACCAGGAAGTCCAGGGTTCAAGATCCAACACAAGCTGCCACTGTTGGGCACTTGAGCAAGGCCCTTAACCTTCAACTGCCTCTGATTGTATCTTGTAAGACTGCATCAGTTCTAAGTCACTCTGTATAAGAGCTTCTGCCAAATTACTAAATATAAATGAACACCACAATACAAAATTAACAGAAATTAATAAGCAGCCTGGTTTATCATGTTTGGCTAATGTGGGTTTGAGACATAACCAACATGGAGACTTTATCAATGTGGATTTAAGAGAATCAATATTTGTGTTTCAGTCATGCACAGTCTTATCAGCAATACTTATCAACTGAGTCAGAAGGACAATAAGGAGATGACAGAGTCTGGCATGCAACTCTTACTAAGCATTCTCAATCATTTAGGGTGTCTCCCCAAATTTGTCAGTATACACACACATACAATGTCATTTAATTTTTATTTGCCAAGTAACCTGCGAAACACATCACACGTCCACTAGGTTTTAGTAATAAAGATCAGAAGTGTAAAATTAGGTAATTTCCCCCCTTTCAGCTACATACAGTGGGGCAAGAAAGTATTTAGTCAGCCATTGATTGTGCAAGTTCTCCTACTTAGAAAGATGAGAGAGGTCTGTAATTTTCATCATATATATATGAGAGACAAAATGAAAAAACAAAATCCAGGAAATCACATTGTAAAATTTATAAAGTATTTAATTGTAAATCATAGAGGAAAATAAGCATTTGGTCACCCACAAACAAGCAAGGTTTCTGGATCTGACAGACCTGTAACTTCTTCTTTAAGAAGCTCTTCTGTCCTCCACTTGTTACCTGTATTAATGGCACCTGTTTGACCTCGTTATCTGTATAAAAGACACCTGTCCACAGCCTCAAACAATCAGACTCCAAATTCAACCATGGCCAAGACCAAAGAGCTGTCGAAGGACAGCAGGGAGAAAACTGTAGACCTGCACCAGTCTGGGAAGAGTGAATCTACAATAGGCAAGCAGGTTGGTGTGAATAAATCAACTGTGGGAGCATTTATAAGAAAATGGAAGACACACAAGACCAGTGATAATCTCCCTCAATCTGGGGCTCCACACAAGATCTCATCCCGTGGGGTCAAAATGATCATGAGAACGGTGAGCAAAAATCCCAGAACTACACGGAGGGACCTGATGAATGACCTGCAGAGAGCTGGGACCAAAGTAACAAAGGCTACCATCAGTAGCACACTATGCCGAGAGGGACTCAGATCCTGTAGTGCCAGGCGTGTCGCCCTGCTTAAGCCAGTACATGTCCAGGCCTGTCTGAAGTTTGCCAGAGAGCATATGGACAATCCAGAAGAGGATTGGGAGAATATCATGTGGTCAGATGAAACCAAAATGGAACTTATTGGTAAAAACTCAACTAGTCCTGTTTGGAGGAAGAAGAATTCTGAGTTGCTTCCCAAGGGGGGGTTTAGACATCATGCTTTTGGGGCCGTTTTCTGCAAAGGGGACAGAAAGACTGATCCGTGTTAAGGTAAGAATGAACGGGGCCATGTATCGTGAGATTTTAAGATAAAACCTCCTTCCATCAGTGAGAGCACTGAAGATGGAACATGGCTGGGTCTTCCAGCATGACAATGATCTCAAACACACCACTCGGACAATGACGGAGTGGCTCCATAAAAAGCATTTCAAGGTCCTGGAGTAGCCTAGCCAGTCTACAGACCTCAACCCCATAGAAAATTTGTGGAGGGACTTTGTGGAAAGTGCATGTTGCCCCAAAACATCACTGCTCTAGAGGAGATCTGCATGGAGGAATGGGCCAAAATACCAGCTACAGTGTGTGCAAACCTGGTGAAGACTTAGAGGAAACGTTTGACCTCTGTCTTTGCAAACAAAGGTTATCTTACAAAGTATTGAGTTGAACTTTTGTCATTGACCAAATACTTATTTTCTACCATGATTTACAATTAAATTCTTTAAAAATCATACAATGTGATTTCCTGGATTTTTTTTCTCATTTTGTCTCTCATAGTTGAAGTGTACCTATGATGAAAATTACAGACCTCGCTCATCTTTCTAAGTAGGAGAACTTGCACAATCAGTGGCTGACTAAATGCTTTTTTTGCCCCACTGTATATGATGAGTCATGGTACATAACTTCAAATACATTAACATACTGCAGTTAAAGTACCTTCAAGGTCTCGCTGTAGCTCGGATTGATTGTGTTACGCTTGGTAGAAGTCTTCTTCTTGCTCTTACGAGACCTGTCTGGAAGAAGGTAGCTCTTCACATACCTACAATATCAAACAAAAAAGTTTCACATGTTATTGTATTGTATTGGCAGAGTCCACCTGAAGTCCTTCTGAAAGCAAAACATCACAAGTTGGTTACACAGCTGGGTAGCTTCATCTGCTTGACTAGGAGTACTCCTGTTGGGATATTATACCACATGGCTGAAAATAGTATAACACTGCAATTAGCTGAAGAACCATAAAACTCTACAAAACAAGGCATTATCAGAAATAGGGATAATTACAAACAAAATTCACATTTATAGTCAGCTGTAAAAAAATCACAATTGTTATACTGTTAAATACCTCATAGCTAATAGTCCATATCAAGAGATCTTACTGCACATCCCAAGAATAAAACAAGAAAAAAATAACAATAACTATCTCATTACAGTGGCTCATGACACGGTCTAAAAAATTAGATGGTTCTTGACATGTGCACACCTGGATTAAAAAATTGGGCCAAACCCAAAATTGAAAAATGTTAAGCTTTTAAAAGTCAAAACAACAAATAACTGATCAGGAAATTAGCAATACCTAAACAAGTAGATAAAGTGACTTAGTATAGGAATAGCCGTTCCCTTTGATTGTTACACTCAATGGTAACTGTTTCACACAGTTGATTAGTAGTTGAAAAATGTTTTCAAGATAGAGTTTAATGTGAGGTCAAGTATTCTCTATATGGTTCAACTCTGGACTAAAGGATCTGAATGAGATCAAACATGAGCCTGCTGGATTTGTTCTCAAGCCATGTCTTGGTGGTCTTCACACTGTGAGCAGGAGCATTGTCTTGTTTAAAATTAACATGATCGTCAGTGCACGCTTATTTGTAACAATTTTTTTTCAGTGTGTTTTCCACATTATTTGACTTATATCAGTGAAACAGGTCATCAGTAGCAGTAGATGTCATGGTAGCAGTAGCTCTCCACACCATGACACCTCTACCTCTATGCTCATTGGTTTTAAAGATGCATTCACTTTAGTATTTCTCACCAGATCACCACTCTGGACCACCAGATGCTTTCTTTCTGTTGTTTTCTATCACCAGTTACTGACCCATTTTCTAAATAGCAAAAATAGTGAAATAGGGATTTGCTGTGTGGTTAGGATCTTGTAAGTTTCAGGATAGCAGAAGACAAACGGGCTCTGTATTTTCAGACAGTAACTTGATTATTTTTCACAGTAAATTTGAGAAAATTTAAAAACAGACTTTAAACCAGACTTTACTGGCTTAAACTTTTAATAATAGTCTGTAATTCTCAGACTTTTGGCCCCCCCATTGTACATGAACCACCTAATCAGATTGCATTTTCTACTTCAAAGGAAGTGTTTTTAAAGGGGTGGTTTAATCGTGATTATTGAGAGTTAGTTGAAAAGCCTGAGAACTTTTGTTGTAATCTACACACTGTCAATTTCCCTAACCTAAATGAATTGTGCCCAATTTAACTGATAGATAAAATCTGTACTGGAATGCGCTTTTTGTGTCCACATTACATGCTGTGAAACAGAACGTGACATTACCGGACATTATCATAGTCACATAGTAATTTAGATTTATTTTAAACACAATATACAAACATTAACATGTACTGTATTGTACAGTACTATACAGTAATACTTTCTTTGGGTTTTTTTTGTTTCCATAAAACTTGAAACATTTACCAAAAAATGACAGAGGAATGCTACCATGTAGTTTTCTGCCTTTCAAGACTGCGATTATCTTTTCTGTTAGCAGCTGTTGCAAGGGTTCACTCGTACTAACTAGATGTGCTAGTGTGCGATGGGCTTGTATGACTGGATCAGATACAGCAGTGCTGCTGGAGTTTTTAAACACTATTCATTCACTGTCCACTTTATTACAGACACTCACTTTATTAGAAACAGAAAATTTGAGACAGTAGCTCATCCATCATTGCACAGTCTGTGTTAGTCTAATCCTTCATCAGTGCTCACAGGATGCTGGTGGCTGGACATTTTTGGCTGCTGGACTATTTCCAGTCCAGCAGTGACACTGAGGTGGTTTAAAACTCCAGCAGCACTGTTGCGTCTGTTCCACGCACACCAGCTCAACACACACCAACACCTCAGTGTCACTGCAGTGCTGAGAATGATCCACCACCCAAATAGTACCTGATCTGTGCTGGTCCTGTGGGGGTCCTGACCATTAGAGAACAGAGTAAAGGGACTAAAAAGGTATGTATAGAAACAGATGGACTCCAGTTTATCTTTGTAGAGCTACAAAGTGCCATGAGCACTAAAACATAAAGAATAAGCATAATATCAACTGAAAAATATAGAATTCCCAAGACTTTTGCACAGTACTGTATATGTCTGTGAACTTATTGTGATTAATATCATTACTATAATCATTTTCACTATCTGTGTTCACTCACGGGTTGCACTTCTTTTTGGTCGAATCACCATATGCAAGCTCTCGGCATTCTTTGATAAGGATAGATAGACTTTGAGCTCTCTCGTCATAGTGGAGGGAGAAGACAATGTCCCCACTCACAGGCACAGTGTCATAATCTCCTGCCTCACTGTACACGCTCATCATGCTCCCCAAAGTGCTCTGCAACAACGCAAACACATTCTTTTATGTACTACTGTTATCTAGTATTGAAGTTGACATGCCAGAAAAGGTAAGGACACAACACAGGTGTTTTACCTGGGAGCCATAGAGATTGGTGCCACGGTCACCCACTGTCTGTCGGTGAATATTAACCAAGTTATCAATATCCTCATCCTCTTCCTCATCATCCTGCAGATACAGGAGTCTTAATAATATGCAGTTACCAACTTATACTGCACAAATGAAACTGCAAAGCTTTGTAAGATTTCATAAGATCAGTGTGTGCAAGATGCTTGTTTATTTTTTTTTAAATTGATGTGACTACCTTTGTACATACATACATAAGACAGGAAACTCACTATGTTGAGACTTGGAACTGACTTGCTTCTATCTCCCATGGAGGCTTTGGTGTTCTCCGCTCCATCGCAGCGCACATCCATTACAGAAGTTGGCTTAATATCTAAGAAAACAAAAAGTGGTTTACAAGCCTTTTCAGTTTGAGTCATCACTCATACAAAGAATACTTATGTATTTTAAACTATGTATTTTAGAGACATATACATTTTAGATATATTTAGGTGTGCTTACTAAAAATCATAAATGCCCAATCATCTCAGAGATGTCATGTGTCCAAAACATGTCATGAGTCCCTGGTTTTCCTCAACATCTTAAGTCACTCTATCAAGCAGCAATCATACAATGTCAATATGTTGGATTGTAATGCAAATTAAAAAGGGTCTGACATTGGGCAAATTAGACAAAAAGGCGGTCACTACTGAATAATAGCCAATCAGCTAACTGATTCTTCCCTGTTGGACAACAGCCAACAAGAGGGAGAGCTAAAATTTGCTCTCTTTAAAACATTAAAACCAGTTGCCATGTCACGGAAATGCTGCTCATCAGATATCACATGGTAGCTGAATTCACCTGCATTGGCCCATTTTGTTTACACAAGCTAACAGACATGTGCGATAGGCTAATATCATTTTAATTTAACAGGTTAAGAAGAAATACCATAATTTCCATTCAGACAGGAGGACCAGTTTCTATCCAAAAATGACTAACCAAATCAGCGAAGGTATTTTTGTACTGATGTATACTCGTTTACAAAAAAACAATAATGCACAAAGAAAGACATGTCAGATTGCTGCAAAACTCATCATACAGTTCTGTCTCTGGAAGATATGTAAATAATTACAGGTGTGGACTGATTAGACACTGGGTCTTGCCACAAGAGGGCATAAAAGTGCTTCCTCTTCCCCCTCGGCCCTATAAAAAGGCTCTCAGAGGCTACGAATCAAGGTTCTTTTTGGGATCCGACGATGGTCGGGTTCGAGAATGGAAGCCTCGTGGTGAGCGCTTCAATCCTGCATTTGCTGGATTACAGGCCCAGCTGCAGCTGTGGTCAAATGTGCCACAGAACACCATACGGAACCTGTTTGCCTCCAATACCTAACCATATCTCATCTTGTATCCAGACTAGAGGAAGCCTAACAGGGTACTAGGGCCTCCTTTCAATTGTACAGTTTTCCCGAATAAACCTATCCTTTTGTTCTAATATTGTAATAACGTACATATAAATATCATTACTTTCACACACAAAGTGTCAGCTGATTCCAAAAACTCATTCTTGGTGAGTTTTGTTTTGTCATTGAGTGTATTTATTTTTAATTATACAATTATCCTTAAAGTTGCCACCATTAGTTGCTTCTTGAACAACCAAACAACTGTCATATTGCAGTAATGCTTCAAGTAACTGAACTACCTGTTTACAATTACCTCTGACTGCAAATATTGTTCATCAAATATTTTTCTGGAAGATGAGCACACTAAAAATAGTAGATCGTGTTCCTGATGTAAACAGCGAATTCTGACAATGTTTCTTTTAACAGCCTTTTGAATTTTGATTTGGTAGGGTTGGAATGTGCTGTATCTTTAATCTGAGTATGAATTAAAGAGATTACCTGATAGTTTGTGAACTCTTCTAAAGCTCCTCTTAAAAATGCCATCAACATCTTTCAGCGACTCAGGACATAAGTTAATGTGGTGGACTAGGCAAGACTTTAAAAAGTAAAGAAGATATATTAGTCAATTCAAAGTCAGGCATCTGAGTGGTTTATCACATTCTGGAAGTTTACACTAATGTGGCATCAAGCATTTAGACTGTTCTAACACCTACATTACTGCAGTGGAGTTTGTAAAGCATTTAGAATTTTCTATGCTGCTGCATAAGTATGACCTAAAACTATCAGAATTTCACAGGTCCTAGAAGTATATAAAGAGAACCTAGTTTTAAAAATGAGACAAATATTAAACTTTGTTACTTACTTATTGAAGAAAATCATCCGATATTAAATATTGTGTGTGGCAAATGTAAGTGAACTTCTAGGATCATAGCATAAAAATCAGGTGTGAGTGAGTGCACTGCTTTGACAGCCCAAAACAGAAAAAGTTGAGACAGTATAGAAAACGCAAAAAAAAAAAAAGAAAAAAAAGAAAATATTCCAATATGCAGTCTCTTACATTTACTTTGACTTTTATTTTGTTGCAGACAATATAAAATCCAATATATATCATGTTCTGTCTGGTCAACGTCATTTCAGGCCTGCAACACGTGCCGAAAAGTTGGGATGAGGGCAATTTAGTATGAAAGCAGTATTCACAGAAGGCCTTTGAGAGGCAAAGATGTGCAGAGGATCTCAAGTTTGGCAATAAATACATAAGAAAATGATTTAAATGTTTAACAATATACCAATATAGAGTTACAAATACCACTTAAAACATTAGAGTGCAAAAAAAGAAGCCTTATGTTAACCATGTTCTGCATCGGCGTTGACTTCTCTGTGTTCGGAGGCATCTGGAATAGACCATCACACAGTGGAAACGTGTAATTCATGAACAGTGGAATTGTTGCAGTCAGACGAATCAGTAATTCAGGTCTTTGTTGTAATAAATGGACACCATGTACTCCAGACAAAAAGTTCCATCAAGATTATTATCAGCAACAAGTCCAAAAGCTACGGTCATGGTACGGGGTTGTGTTAATCCCCTTCGCAAAGGTAATTTACACTTCTGTGATGGAAGTATTAATGCAGAAAAGTACATTACGATTTTTCAACAAGACAATGCAAAACCACATGCTGCACACATTACAAAGGCATGTCTATAGAAGAAGAGGGTACAGGTTCTGGACTGGCCTACCTGCAGTCTTGACCTGTCCCTAATAGAGAATGTATGGAGAATTTTTTGGGGGAAAAAAAACAAAACAAAACACTGCAACAACAACAACCCTGTACTGTAGAACAGCTTAAGATGCATTTTATTGCATTGTAAAATGCTTTACTTAACTTATTTGGGAATGCATTGCAGACCTGAAATACATGAATTAATATTATTAATAACTGAAATGTAGTTGACCACACAAAACATGAAATTTATTGGGGGTTCATACAATTAACGTCTACAATGAAATAGAAGTCAGAGCAAACATAAGAAACACTTTTTTTTTTTTTTTTGAATTTTCCATACTGTCCCAACTTTTTCTGTTTTGGGAATGTATTCAAAGGACAGGGATCTACCAAAGTGTGACCTTCAGAACATGTTTGTGGAAGTGTATTATGGCATGGACAAAGGAGATTTCTGAGGACCACAGAAAAAGAGCTGTTAATGCTCATCAGGGTGGGAAAGGTGATATAGCCACCTCTAAAGATTTTGGACTCAAAGTCAAACAGACCATCCACAAATTGAGGAAAGTCAAGACCACTGTTACCCTCCCCAGAAGTGGACAGCCAACAAGAGTCACTACAGGAGCAAGATGTGTAACAGTCCGCAAGATCCCAAAGGAAACTAGGATAACATCTAAGCAACTATAGGCCTCTCTCACATTTTTGAAAGTAAATGTTCATTAATCCACCATCAGAAGAACATTAAACAACAGTGGTTCAAAAAAGGACATTGCTGCCCAGCTGTAGTATGCTAAAGATCACGTTGACAGGCGAAAAATTGACAGCAAATTTTGTTTTAGTTATAGTCTTTTGACTAAAATCTACTTTAGTTTTAGTCATAAGTAGGTCATCTGAACTGTTTTTAGTTTTAGTCTAGTTTTCGTCGACGAATTATAATAAGATTATAGTCGACTACATCTACGGTAACTTTAGTTGACTAAAATATGAAATGCAAACTTTGCAATACGTAAACGATTTTTTAACATTTCCCTTTTAAAACGAAACATCTACATGCATGCATTAATAATAAAAGTATACATTACTCAAAATTTCCATCATAGATCTGCTTCAGATTTTCTAGAATAGAATCAAGTTGGAGTGAATGATATAAGATCTAATCATATATATATATATACACACACACACACACACATATTTATTTATTTATATATATGTGTGTGTATATATATATATATATATATATATATATATAAATAAAAAGATATATGCATGCAGGATATATTATGAGCTTTATTAAACATATCAGATCAGAAGTTGGGATACATGTGTATGCTCTATATGCATTTATTCATAATTACAGTATGAAACAGAGTTATGTTGCCTGAATACTCCTTGAAGATAGTATGAACACTTTTTAGACAAAGTTAAATATAACAATATCGCGAACTGAAAACATATTTTAATCCCTACTTTATTTGCCATTTTGGTACGGATAGCTTGACTGCAGTTTCAGGACAACATGTCTGCAGATGTCGTTTAAACTCTCTTGTATTTTTACCGGAGATAGTCGCCCCACATGGATTACAAAGAGTCTTGTTTTCCTTGATATCAAATGACAAATGTGCCCATATATCGACCCTACAATCTTCCCGGGGTTAGATCAAACGTCTGTGTCTTACTGCATTACTGATTGGATCGCCACCCACTCCTGAGAAGTATTATGTCTAGAGAAAGGAAAATACTGTATTCCAGCATAAGAACCTTAGCAAATACGTAAAATGGGATGGTAGTATCATGGTTTTTGCTGCATCTGGGTCAGGATGGTTGCCATCATCAATTCTGAATTATACTAGCAAATTATATGCATCTGAATCTCAAAAGAATGCGAGTCATGCAGCAAGACAATGATCCTAAGCATACAAGCTTTTCAAGCAATGAATAATAATTTAAAGAATAATAATTAAATGTTTGGGAATGACCAAGTCAAAGTCCCGATCTTAATCCAATAGAAATGTTGTGGAAGGACCTGAAGATAGCAGTTCATGTGAAGAAACCCACCAATATGCCAGAGTTGAAGCTGTCCTGTAAGGAGGAATGTGATCAAATTTCTCCAAGCTAATGTAAAGGGCTGATCAACAGTTATCGGAAACGTTTAAGTGCAGTTCACACCGGGTACTGAAAGTATAGGTTCACATACTTTTGCCACTCACAAATAAGAAATACTGGGTCATTTTCCTGAATCAACAAACTACCAAGTATAATATTTTTGGTTGCATTTGATTAACTTGGTTCTCTTTATCTACTTTTAGGACTTGTGTGAAAATATGATGAAATTTTAGGTCACTCTTACGCAGAAATACAGAACATTTTAAAGGGCTCACAAACTTTCAAGCACCACTGAGTAGATTTTGGTAATTCACTCATGTGAATATTAAAAATACTAAGTGTCAAACTGTGGCCATAAGTGATTGCTGCTGAATGCAGGGGTGGAAGAAAACAGGGTTTAGATTAACATATAACATTAGGAATCAATGCCCACTCACAGTCTCAGTAGCAACAGTGGATTCAGAATGACTGTCGGTTTTTGTGGAAGGAGACACATCAGATGCAATGGAACCTTCTGGACTCAGCCTGGTAACCATATCTTCTCTCCTGCTGTCAAGAGAGCTTCTGTTCATTGTGCCCAGTCTTGAGTAAGCATAATTATTTTTGTGATGTAGTTGAATAAAAATCTGCACCTCTGCTGGTCTGACGGACTGCTGCAGAAAGAGTCGGTCTCTGCTTGGATACTGGTAAGACTGTCTTTCTCTGCTGAGTCTGTGTTGCTGCACTGCACTTGCTCACTGGATGGGCTTGATGGATGACAAATGCAATGCTCCTATATTACCACTGTCAGATTTTTCATCCATATGTTTATGCACAGACTAAAAATGTTTGTTTATGTTATATATATATATACACACCTACTTTCATTTCTTGTTAAGCAAATGTTTTAGTATTTACTTAGTTTCAAGTGAATTGGATTAGGCATGTATGAAAAATGATTGAGTGACATTTGTCGAAATTAAGAATAAAAATACCAATGGCATTAGGCCCAAGTTTAAAAGCCATTTGTTCTAGTGAAGCACTAAATTTACATAAAATAAACAACTACACATTAATTCCTGAGCAGCTGCTCCTCAAATAATGACAAACCTCTTGTGTTCCTGTGAAATGTCCTTTAATCTGGAACAGTGTACAGGGAAAGTTTGGCTGGAGTTTAGATCTGAAGTATTCAGCAGCACTTCCCCTGCAGTTTCCCGCTTCTTTGCTGGGATTGCACCACACCAGATTCAGAAAGAATAAGTTATGACAACAAAGAGTCAATTTAATGCACTTTTCCCATTTAAGTGCTAACTACTGAATATTCTAGAGTTAATGATCAGTATAGGTCACTACAGTGCTTCAATTTCATCCTCTAAATCTAGAAAAATAAAAGCAAACACTGCTGTATACCACATTTCAGATATCTGTTTCCTGCACTCACTTGGTAGTCTCTTCCGGAGTGACACCCGCACTATGTCATGGCCAGGAGTTGTGTAAAAGCGGTTAACCCTCTGGTTATAGAACCAGTCCCCTGTGCTTTTCTTTAGGTCTCTGGAAAGAAAAAAAGCAGCACTTCCATTAAACATTAACTTGCCCCATTAAAGCCAAAGGCCTAGTTTTCCAGTCCAAATAATCTGTATTGAGCAGGGAGAAATATATGTTTGTACTCACACTTCTTTAGCACACACATTGCACAGCCAGGATCCTTTGGCTTGGACAAAACGGCAGTTTCGGCACACTTGATGTTTGCATGTTGGGCATTGGTTAACATCAGTAGCTAAACGGCCCAAGGGCTCTTGGCAGCGTCCACAGCTGTGCTTACTATAGCTCTCATTGACGCGCTTTGCTCCCTTCCTCCTGATGTCTAACAACTCTGCTTTTAGTCTCCTACAGATATGAACAGTCATTCGAACTACATATGTACCACAAACATTGCAGTGTAAACCACAGAAACAATGTATTAACTGCTTCCAAACCCAGACCTGTGAACTCCAGACTCTAATAAGATGCTGAGCTATACCTGGTGTGCTAGGTTATGAAAAAAAAAAAAAACACAAAAGATCAAGACCTAAGATGATACAGAAGAGAAATCAATTCTGCACTCACTTTACCCGTTGTTCCTCTAACCGTCTCAGTTCCTCATCCCGGTGCAGTACCTCCAATATCAGTTCTCTCTCAGAGTCAGTGAGGAAGGACACGTTGATCGTCTCCATGGTCTGGACCATCTTTAAACCTGTTTCAACTATCCCTTCAGGCACCAAAAACGACAAACCTTTGGAGCTGGAATGATGCCTAGAGTCAACAAAACACTGCTATAGTCAACAAAAGTGACATACACTACTTTGCACTGTAGTCTGGCTGTGTGTGCATGTGAACCCTTCTTATTAAACAAACAGTAGAGGCCAGGGCTGTTTGGAAAAAGGGTAGAGACTTGGACAGAAGTGACAAACAGAGGGAGTGTTCCTTCCTCCAATGCCTCCATGTATAGCATGCCAAAGCCTCCAGTGCATAAAAGCATAAGACACATTAGCAGAACAGCAGACATAGACCAGAAAGACACATCTAAAACTTGTGCAACTTTCTAAAATCAGAAAGGCCTAACTGGACATTGCTTTGCTCTCACTGCAACCAATATTTTGTCAATATTTTGACAGTTCCAAAAACACACAAAAAAGAAAAAAAAAGGTCACCAAGTTCTCACAGGCAGCACGACTCCTGCTTAGTCAAGGCAAGGTCAAGAATCATGAGAACTGCTTAGGAGACTGACATATGCATGCTGCTCAGCATGAACTGTGGCACAAAACTGTGTCAGGAAAATGTCCAGTCAGTACCAACAATGACAATAATAACAATACATTGCATATATATATAGTGCCTTTCACAACACCCAAGGTCACCTTACCTTGATATTGCAATTTATACAGAGGAAGCAGGAGGAGTAAAAATGCTGAGAGCAAAGACAAGTTTTTAGATGAGCTTTAAACTGAGAAAGAGAGGTTGTAGAGTGCAAAGGAAGAGGAAGTGAGTTCCAGAGCAGGGGAGATGCCACACTAAAAGCTCTGCCTCCCATTGTGGAGAGCCTAAACCTGCGGGTAACCAATAAACTGGAATCAGATGACCTTAAAGAGCAGTGAGGAGTGCAATAGCAGAAGAAAAGTTAAAACAAACAATAACATGACCACATCTCGTCGTTCCCACCCTGAAAGGACACAGAGCTTTGGGTGGAGCTCCTTGGTTAACATTTATTTAATGATGGTGCTCTGGGTGGTTAATCATCACTGGATCAGTGAAGCATACACTCTGTGGAAAGCTCCTGTGAGCAGTCTTGTGATGGGGGAAAATAAACCACAATAAAATAAAACTGGTTTGGAGTGAATATCCAATAACAGGCTTAGTATCACGGTTTCCCTGCATTGTTTAAACAACTGAGGAAAGGTGAGAAAGTAAATAGCTCACCAAAAATGTCTTGACAAAAGGCTAAGCTTCCTGATGATTTAGTGTAAAGCCATTGTCCATAGATATGGAAAGGAATGCAATAAATGACATGCCTTGAAGCGAACTGAATTAAGTTGGTGACACAGCAGTTAAGATCCTGGACTACTGACCAAAATGTCTAGGGTTCAAGTCGCAGCGCTGCCAAGCTGCCACTCTTGGGTCCTTAAATCATAATACTTAGTTTGTAGAGTATGATTGTGTCAGTTGTAAAATCCGCTTGATAAGGGTGTGTGCTAAATACTGTAAACGTAAATTTGACTCACAGCACCACAACACCTGCCTAATTTAGTTATTATGACTAAAAGCACAACGAATAAAGAAAGCTTTACAAAAAAGCTATGTTGAATTGCTATAATCTTTATGTTTCAAAACTCGGTGATGGAGTCGAAGGTCGATAAAACTAGCTAAAAAATAATGAACAACAAGCATCACAGTCAACCGTGGACAGAATATGGAACTACGCCCCTCCAACCATGGACAAGTGCTTAATTTCAGTGTGAGTCTTCTAAATAAGTAACCACAGAGGGAGAACTGCATAACAACCGCTGCTGTCTGAATTTAACTTACCGACGTGTTGCCTCTTGCCTCCTCACTGCCTCTTCCTTAAGAGCCCGACTACCAGTGCTGGTTGAGAAAGAGGCTGTACTGAGAGAAGTTTGATCCCGCAGGATTTCGAAACAGATGAACTTCAACTCAGCTCTTCTCCCCGCACACAAACGCGTCAGGCTTTGTTCACATCTTCAGATAGGCTCAGTCCCGCCTCCGATAGAGCAGTCTCTCTCCTAGTGCAAACCCAAATAAAGAAACATAGTAAAAACAAATATTTATATGTAAATGTTAAGAATAAACGAACACAGCCTACAGACAAATGTATTAAAATCCTGAAAAAAAAGTACAAACAGATGTGCTCAGGTGTTACAAAGTGTCTATTTAAACAATGTTATCAAAATAACACACTGTTTTTTTCTGTTTTACTTATTTTTTTATTTCCACGTTTCAGGTTTAAGTATTTCCAAAGCACTATTTTATGTGATGAAGTAGGTTATATCAAAATTGCAAGGTCTTTATGTCAGTGATGAGCAGTGGGCGGGGCTTAACTCGCCAGTTTTGTGTGGGATCATGGGAGCTTGAGTTCTAATTTTGGGACGGAATCTGTGTAGTGCAGTACATTATGTTAGCTAAACAATATAAATGCTTTATCACCAAAAGATCTGTAGTTATACAGTGATCATATAATTTAGGTTTTGGGCTGAAACCTTTAAATATAGTGCTGCATGAAACTGCAAAGAGAGACTACAAGTGAGAGAAATGTTCAATCCTAGTAAACATCCCGGAAGATAAGTTCATTTTTCATTGTCATCTTTTCAGCTCTAATATCTTTGGAAAGGCGAATATTTCCAATATAGTCCCAATTACAATTCTTCCTTACCAACATGAATTTCCCTGCCAAATAATATACTTTACATCATCTCAAGCACATCAACACTTTGAGGCAATCAAATGTCAAGGAAAAATTGAGCACCATAAATTATTGAAATGGCAATAAAGTAACATTATATTATTCAAAATCCCATAATGTAACGTGAACTGTTTGAATCTTGACGTCACCTATTTTGGTCTCAGAGTCCACTCGCTGTTCCTGGTGAGGGTCCTGAGGCCATCACCTACTGTATTAGTGACCTACTAGTGTTATTCTCTTATTGCTCAATAATACAGTGGTGTGAAAAAATGTTTGCCCCCTTCCTGATGTCCTTTTTTTTTGCATGTTTGTCACACTTAAGTGTTTCAGAACATCAAACCAATGTAAATATTAGTCAAAGACAAGAAAAGTAAACATAAAATGCAGTTTTTAAATGAAGGTGTTTATTATTAAGGGAGAAAAAACCAAACCTACATGGCCCTGTGTGAAAAAGTGATTGCCCCTCCATTAAAACATAACTTAACTATGGTTTATCACACCTAACTGTCTCTAGCCACACCCAGACCTGATTATGGCCAAACCTGTTCTCAATCAGGACATCACTTAAATAGGACCTGCCTGACAAAGTGAAGTACACCAAAAGCTCCTTAAAAGCTACACATCATGCCAAGATCCAAAGAAATTCAGGAACAATTAAGAAAGAAAGTAATTGAGATATATCAGTCTGGAAAGGGTTATAAAGCCATTTCTAAAGCTTTGGGACTCCAGTGAACCACAGAGCCATTATCCACAAATGGCAAAGACATGGAACAGTGGTGAACCTTTCCAGGAGTGGCCCAAAATTACCCGAAGAGTGCAGTGACGACTCGGGTCTCACTTGCCTCAGGTAAGCTCAGTGTTCATGCCTCCATCATAAGAAAGAGACTGGACAAAAATGTGAGTTCTGCAGCAGGAAAATGATCCAAAACATTACAGCAAGTCCACCTCTGAATGGCTGAAGAAAAACAAAATGAAGACTTTGGAGTGGCCTAGTCAAAGTCCTGACCTGAATGCTATTGAGATGCTGTGGCATGATCTTAAAAAGGCCGTTCATGCTCGAAAACCCTCCAATGTCGCTAAATTACAACAATTCTGCAAAGATGAGTGGCCAAAATACCTCCACAATGTTGTAAAAGACTCATTGCAAGTTATCGCAAATGCTTGGTTGCAGTTGTTGCTGCTAAGCGTGGTACAACCAGTTATTAGGTTTAGGGGGCAATCACTTTTTTCACACAGGGCCATGTAGGTTTGGATTATTTTCTCTTATTTTCACTGCATACTGCACGAGTTATACTGAGTAGTTGTGTTTGTGAAACATATTTACAAGATTCTGTTAAAAGATATGGAAAAATAGAGCCGCTCCAGATGTTCTCCGGTATGTTCATTTAAGAATAATAATCACAGCAATGCATACATAAATCACATTTTATCAGTTACACCTATCAAACAGTCTGTGAATGGTACATACACTCACTGATCTATCCATTAATGCAGTTAGCTAATCAGACAGAAAGGCTACATTAACTCAGATGAGAACCACTATGGTGAAGAGAAAGGCATCTCAGAATGCACAACACTTTCCAACAGCAGTAAGCATGAGTCAGGGACACTCAGTAGCAACAGATTTAGGGCAACGAGAGGTAGAAAACTTGCTGCCAGTGCAAAAATAGGAAGCATAGCCAGGACAAGCTTAAGTCTGTACACTGTGCTCTGCAGGATAGGTGTTGGAACAATTACTTTTTCTTTTTGTGGATAATGGGATAACTGATCTTCAGATAATATACTACAGTTAATGTGTATACAATGTATTAGAGCAGCAGATCTGGTGGCTCACTGGAAAGGGTCAGCAGCTGAAAATAGCTGTTTCTGAGACCATTAAAAAGTATGGGGTTTGCGATGTGAAGATCAGATAGGACATTTGGACTTTTGCTCCGTCCAGGATGTACCTCTGCTTGAGCCCAGTCACTTTTGGGTTAGGCTCCAGATACTCCAGTGACACTGATCAGGGTAAGAAGGGGCAAAACAGGATGACTTGCTTTGCATCATACAATATGCACAAGCTAAAATGTTTCAGATTCACTGTAGCGGTTTGCTCCATTGTAACTTTTACTTCATTGTTCAAAATATAATACTCTATACTACCAGAGTATATTACAGGGAGTTAATATACATACAGTATGTAACAGTTATGAAATGATCTAATGCACAATCATGTGACTACCAGGTAGTGTAACGTATGTTTTCTGTACAAGTGGTAAATTCCGTTGTAAAAGAAGCTGGCTACAGTTCAGTTCACTTGTGCACTGTTTCCTGTGTAATGAGATCCAATAAACTGTAGATACACACTAAAGTACACAATGAAGTGCATAATGTAATTACCTCTGGAAGTTTCTTGTGAAATTCCACCTGAGCAGGATATGATCCAGGAACAGTGGCGCTTGAATGTTTGTAAAATCCTTCATAACCCCAAATCAGAAAAAGTTGGGGCAGTATAGAAAATGCAAATAATAATAATTAAAAAAAAACCCAAGATTTTTCATGTTTTGTCTGGTCAGCTACATTTCATTTGTTAACAAACATCCATTCCTGCATTTCAGGCCTATAAGACATTCCAAAAAAAGTTGGGACAATAAAGCATTTTTTTCTTGGTAATGTTGTCATTCCTTCTCACAACACTTAAAGATGTTTTGGCACTGAGGAAAGCAAGCAATTATGTGTTTCAGCTGGCATTATTTTTTACAAAAGCTTTATTGACTTTTCTTTAGTGTCTACAGCTTCATACATGTTTCTTATTTACCAGTTAAGTTTTGGTATACTTTGGGAATTATGATTTCACTGATAGCTCACCATGTGTGGGACAGTTATTTCAATTCGTTTTCTCCGGCAGATTCTGTTAAGGTTTCTGAGTAAACCCCCTTATTTCGAGGTTTGAAACTCAACACTGGCTTACAAACACACCAAAAACAGGTCAGGAATTAAACAAGGAATTTATTTCACAGAAATAAGGACAGCAATGAGGGAGAGATAAAGAGAACCCAGATGGAGGCACTGACAACCATGTGACTGACAACAGGGAAGGCAGGCTTGGGATGGAAGCTGGGGGACAGGCATCACCTATGTGATCAACAGGCAGGTCAGAGCAGGTCTCAAGGTCAGAGATCACCCGTATGGAAAACAGTTACAGGACAAGGTAAGAGCCAGCAGAGCTAGGCTTCAGGTCAGGTCCATGGAGGGAACATGGAGACAAACGAGCAGAACTGGTACAGAATCTGGTTGATGGCCGGTCCAGGTACACAGCAGCATTTCCAGCGAGGTAACGGACTCTGAGCTGCAAAAACCTGGGAAGTGACGTCAGAATTAATGACAGAGAAACAACAGAATCTCAAATGAGCACGAGGCTTACTGAGACCAAACTAAGGCTGATAATCACGGACCGACCTCATCACAACACTAATCCTTATAGCAGGACTCATCAGGGCTGAACTCTCACACAGACGCAAACAAGATGGAGTGCTAATCCCAGCCTAGTCACTGCTTAGAGACCATTGGAGAGCTATCTCTTGTGCTTTTGGGGAGTCCAAAATAAAGGCTTCATTATGAGCAGTTTTCCTGATGATCCAGCTCTTTATACAGGTACAGAATATTACATATTTAGTCACTCATATTCAGTGTTGGGGGTAACGTGTTACAAAGTAACAAGTTACAGTGACATGATTATTTTTTTCTGTATCAAGTTAATGTAAAGCACTACAGTTAGTAACATAATAAAAACAACATTACTTGCATTACTCACACTTTTCTATAATAATATTATTTTAATACCCAAAGCAAAAAATCCCAAAACCCAAAGGAATAAACATTTCCTACGCTGTTTTTTTTTTTGGCGTAATTTCTGTAACGTATGTAAGACTGCAGAGCTTATCATGTGACTGTAAATGTGACGAACAAATCTGGGGGTATGTCTGAAATGGTCCACTCTTTTATTCATTCACTAATCACTATATAGTGTGTGCTATGAAGAGTGACATAAACGAAGGAATTCAGACCACACCTACTTACTCCAAAAACAAATTATCTTGACCTTTTGTCACATAAACTAACCGAAACATCAACAAGCCTACCGGTGCTGTCACAAAACTTCGGCATAACACAGTTTAGTGATGTTTTAATTTATCTGACAGTGCTACTTGTCACGTGTAAAACTTCACTCGTTTGTCCGACGAACTAAATCCATGAAGAATACATAAATATTAAATGCACTATTTTCACCGTTAAACACATTATTATCAGCTGTTTGTGGTTTAATGATATTTTGGTTTTAGAATTATCCGTCATCTTTGGCGAGTAAAGCCAAAGGAAACCGCTATGCATTGTGGTATGTCGGTCTGTAAGTAGTGTACGTCGGTTGTCCACTATATTTATGTTGCATTATGGGTAACAAAGTAGTGTACTATATAGGGAATTGATTTGTCCACTGAGAATTCGAATAACCCTACAAAATGGCCGACATCCTAAATAGAACACTACATAGTAAATAGGGTGCGATTTCAGACACACTGCCACTCTTTTTACTGAGTCAACTCTTTTGGCTCCCAAGCGGCTCTTCATTTCATTCGGTGTAGCACTATTTTGACGTAAATGTGTGGATATATATCAACTCAACTTATTAAATGTAGGTATATTCAGCCTTATCATTTCCAATAATTTTACATTATGTTTGTTAAAAAAAAAAAGTGAAAACATCACATAGTTACATGTGTATTAGACGTTTTACTTGAATACTTGAATGTGTAGCGTTTTGCTACAAATATTAAACAGACACAGTGCACATGGTATAAATGAATCCCAGATGGTAGCTATATGAATATGGTCAATATTGAGTATTAAAACTTTCCTGGACCCCTATACATGTGTCTGGGCTAATCCCCCAATCTCCTCAGACCCTAGAAACACCAATGCTATCTGTACCATACTATCTGTACCTGCATTAGTTATACTGCAGTGTTACACGCTCGTACCCAGAATCATTACCCACTAACGATCACCATGTTATCTATTGTCCAGGACAAAACATAATTTTCTTGTTGATGATCTTGAATAATGTTCAGTTTTTCTCACACAATCAAGATATCTGCTCTGGTGTGTTAGGTCAATGTGAACCCAGTTTCTACTAACACCCACAAAACGAAACCCTCCTTTGTGAATTACTGGGACTCAAACCCCAATGCAAGGTTTCCCAAAACCAAGTATAACATCAATTATAGGCTAGTGAAATAAATTTTATACATACATTTTATACATCTCATTACCTACATGGCTCTGAAAGATGCTGAGTCATCAGTAATCCATATGCAAACTGTTATCAAACAACCAAGTAAGTATATATTAAATAAAAACTCAATTGCGCTTTCAATGAATGGTACTGTGCATCTCTGACAACACAGACTCATGAAGTAGAACTTTTCTAGGGTCACATGGCATAAGCTGATGGTGTAGCTTCTTAGTGCTAGGAAGAAATGAAAGATGCAGGTTTAAGCAAAATGGCATTCAAAGACACCACTTATGTCAATGATGTTAGACTGATACACAGCTACTGCAGAATTTTATATCTTGGATTTCATTTTCAGCTCCTCATTTGGTATAGTGTGTTAGTGGTTTGCATAGTGGGGAGGGGGGGTGAAAATACCTCATATATTATATAGGTATATCAGATCCCAGGAGTTTGGATACCGTTTGACTGTATATACACTGATAAGCCATAACATTAAAACAACCTGGCTAATATTGCACAGGTCAACACATAACCCCAAGGCTCTGGCCCATCAGGGGATGGGCTCCACAAGCCCTCTGAAGGTGTCAAAAATGTCAAAGGAAGCAGACAAATAAAATAGTATTAAGAAATACGCCATAGAGCATAAAGATATAATTTCTAATATATAATATGGAGAGGTGGCAGGTTCTCCCAGAAGTTGCCTGCTTACCTTTGCCAATTAACTGAAGCCAGCAGGTAGCAATGAATTATTTTTGTCAACTGGAATAGAATATAACATAACAGAAAATCATGGCAGGAATTTTACTTTCCTCAGCCAACAAATTTACCATAGGCTACATTTTCTTTTTACTCAATGGCATGGCTCAATTAATCAATAGATCAATGTTTACTTCTGTAAAAATCCTGTGATTTTTTTAAAACTCCACAGTTTTGCTACTCAGTGTTACAAAGTTTCCACTGTCTTAACCTAAGCATAGAGTAAACTAGTATTTTTATCATCAGCTGCACCATTGAGTCAAGTAAATAAAAAATGCCTATTTTGACAAACTACATATGATATGACTAGCAAGTCTCTAATTAGGAGTTATTCTAATTAGGAGATATTCATTTCATAATGACATCTCATAGTTTGCTTAAATGATGAGAAGCAGATGAAGATGAAGAGGATCTGAGGAATACAGCAAATCTGAGAACCAGGGCACATTAACGTTTACACACAGATACAATGTGACCACAAGCATCCACATACAGACCACCTCTGCATGTTGTTTGCAACAGATGGTCCTGATTATTATAGTAGGTCGACCTGATCTTGCATATGATCTTGCAGCAGGCAAAAATATTTGTTTTAAACACAAAAAAAGTTATCACTGTTTACGTCCATTACAAATTCTGTCTGTTTCATTCTAACCTCTTTCATTTTTAGCTCTGATCTGTCAAGACAATCAAGAGGAAGATTTTCCTTATGACCATTTGGCTGATATTCAAGATAGATATTAATTTAATACTTAAGGATCAAACAAAACTGTGTTCTCTACATGGAGACTATTAAGTATTCTCCACGTTTAGTGTTGCCGCAATGTCAAAATTGTGCTTTCGATACAGTACCAGTGCAAAACTTGCACTGTATAGCAATACTACAACAAATTATGCTCGCCAAATGTCTCGTCTAAATTGCAACAGTTTAGGATTATACATAAAAAACATAAATATTCATGTTGTTGAGGAGCAAATGTGGATCTGACTGGATTAAATAATGTTGATTCTATTATTCTTTAGGTTATTACATTCATTATTTTATTTATTATACTGTATATACTATTGTCTTATATTCTATAGTTTTATATTCTCTATTTTTATACTGTTAATAATATTGTATGTTCTTTAATGTATTAACTATATTATTACATTTTATGTATTATATTTTCAAAAAACTGTCATGGCATTGTGGCCAACCAGACTATATGTGCAACACCCCGGCATTAGCAGTTAGCGAGAAGGTACATAATATTCCTATGTACATGGTTGTGCCAGTACTAGTTTAAACATGACTACAACCAGTCTTAACACTTATTACTTACTATATATTCACACACTTATGTGTTAGTAATCCACAGTCTTAGAATATTCTATGGCCAAATAACACTGTAAAGTCACACAAAATATATTTAAATCCTGTTCTATTAGCTGTTCTATCTACCCCCTGTACTCGGGAGACACGAGTGGCATATATATGAACTCAGGAGCATGCCGCTCACACAGGCCTGTTCTTTCCAACCACTACACACTGAGAGGGCACATTTTTGCTGCTGCTGTTAGTTATATGCTCCACAATACAGTATATGTCCATGTATACTGTCAGTCAGATAATCTCTTGCTGTCTTCATCACACTATCCAATCTGGTCAGTCCATATCACCCAAAAAATGACTGGCTTGTCAATATCACAGTTCGTGAATTGCTAGGCACTATAGTATATACCTCAGTATACTCACTGACAAAAAAACCCAGCACAATCAGATATAATATTGGATTGCTGCAAAACTCTGCATAAAGTTATGTCACAGGCAGATATGTAAATGATTACAGGGGTGTACCTCTTGACATGCCTCTACGAATGCACTCGTTTGCACATTTTGCCCAGTTGACAGACTTGAGAGAGGGCACAATACTGGACTGAGAGAAGCAGGATGGTTGTTTTGACAAAATTGCCCGCCATCTATCCATTCGGCCCAATAGGGTACCAAGGCCTCCTTTCAATTATACATATTTCCCCAATAATCTTATACTTTCGCTCTAATATTGTAGTCACTTACAGATATCATTGTTTCATTCACACATACAAAGTTTCATTCAATCCCAACAAACCCTTCTTGATGCGTTATTTTGTTGTTGTTGTTGTCAATGAATATATATTTGAGGACTGAAAGAGGACTAAAAAGGGCTGAAAAAGTAAGTTTTATATAAATAGTCCACTAAATTGTCCTGTTTGTCCTCCCAAAATTTCAGGCTCTGCCTTGAGTGGATGCCAGTTATAGTAGCTTGTGATTTGTCAGTGTGTATTTGTTATATTTGGATATTTTTATGTACATTTTAGTTCATTTATTTATTTTTCTGCATTTACACTGATGGAAGAGCATCAAACAGGTAAGTTTTTCTGTTGGAAAAAAATACAGTGGAATAATTTTCACTCACCAAAGGTAATGGACTAACTGGAGTTCACTTACACCTACACCAGACATTTACTGCTTGAACTGCGTTCTTTCTCGACCAGTGCCCCAGAGGCTGAGCTGTCATGAGAACTCTTTCCATGGTTGGGGAAGAAGGCAGGAGTTTGGCTTCTGAATAAAAGAAGGAAACACTGATCGTACCTGCTATCTATCATTATGGGCAATGTACAAGACATACAAGCTTTTGGTGCTGACCAGAGGCCATAGACAGTACAAACCCTATAGTCTCATGTACTTTACAGAAACTTGTCTCAGAGCTGAAACTGTGAACAGTGCGATTCCACTGGATGGATTTACCATTATGTGTGGACAGAAACAGAGAAAGTAGTAAAAGGAAAGTAGGTGGTCTGGTTTTATTTGTGAATGAGAGATGGTGCAACCCAGGACACATAACAGTAAAACCATGGATTTGAAACCCAAATGTAGAGATGCTGACTGACAAATTGTGACCATGTTATATCCCATAGTTCCCAGAGAGTTTGCACATGCCAAAGCGATGGACGCAATGGAAGAAATACAAGCTGGCAAGCAAGCATAGAACAAAACAGCCCATATATATATATATATATATATATATATATATATATATATATATACACACATATACATACACATACACTATATATCTGATGCTATATATCTGGGCATATCTGAGCATAACCTTGTCCACCAATCCCTATTCACACCTGGGTGAAACAGGAACCACAGTGAGGATCATGTTTTTTGATTTCACAGCATTTGGCCCCTCGTACAGGGAAGCAAACTTGGGGCAATGCAGATTGACACCCCCACTGTCTCCTGGATCATCACCTTATCAACATGTCACAGTTTTTAAGGCTCAAGAAGTGTCTGTAACAGAGACTGTGGAGAGCAGCACTGGGGCAACCAAGAGGACCAATTCTCTTCATTCTTCACATTTGATTTTCAGCACACCACTACCAGAAGTTCTCTGATGACTCCTTTGTGGGGAGAACTTTGTCCTTTTGTGTATGGACAATTGCTTATTTAAAATCAACAACACAAATGCATTGGTGTTGGATTTCCGGCATGTTAGTCACCATTCAGGAATAGGCAGTAGAGGTGGAGCAATCCTATAAATACCTGGTCATGCAGTGAAACATATAGGCTAGGGTGCTAAGCCAAACAAGAGACAGGTGGTAAACAGAGAAGCAACAAACAATGCTAATACACATTGACAAAGCTAACCAGCTAAAGTTAACAATGTGCTAACACAACCAGACCGTGTAGGAAACAGACAATGCTAACAGGCAACTAATATAAAGAGACAGTGAGCTACCAGAATTACTCACACATGGGAAGGAACTACACAAGAGCCTATAGGCTAACATAAAGCACAACAACACCTGTGGTCTAATTAGATCTAAACAGTCTCTCCACAAGAGGGCATATAATTTTTTCCCTAGTGCCCTGTAAAAAGACTCTCAGAGGCTACTTTTGGATGGTGCACCTCTTGGTGAGAAATTGTCTGCTAGACATGCCTCTACAATGCACCGTTTGCCCAGTTTGCCCAGTTGACAGACTTTCAGAGGGTGTGCATTATTGGACTGAGAGAGGCAGAATGATTGGTCACTGAATTGCCTGCCATCTAGGCTGTTCTGACCTAGCTGTTAGTAGTTGTTGGGAGAAAATTTCCAGATTCTTGGCCTGCCTGGTCACCAAATTTATTGCCAATTGAGCTGTGACACCAGCTTCAACAACTTATGAGCGTGCAGGATCTACAGGCCCAGTTTCAACATCTGTGTTCAAATGTGCAGCAGGATACTATTTGTCTCCAGTGCCCAACCATATCTCACCTTGTATTCAGCCTAAGAGGCGGCCTAAGAGGGTACTAGGTCCTCCGTGAATTGTAGTTTTCCCCAATAAACTTATCCTTTCGCTCTCATATTGTAATTAGTTACATGTAATTTACATGTAATTTTTGTAAGTTACATTACATTCATACATATAAAGTTTAATATTTTGTTTGTTATTGAGTGTAGAGACCTTCCAAAACATAAGCAAGCTCCAAAGATGTCTGGCTTCTTTTCACAGGACCAAACTCCCTTACAAAGATATGCACAAATTAATCAACAGGTGCTAATACTGACCATGTTTTTTTCTAGAACTATCAAGGAACAGCATCAACATGCTGGTCCAGACGCTGCACCAGCAAAAAGCCAATTATGGAGCCATGAAATTGAGGTGCTGGTGATGATAGTGTACTGGCATATACTGATAGGACTAGTGTACTGGAGCCTCCTACAGAGTGACTGCAGATATTTTTGCTATGCCACTAATTACAGATTACAGAATCATCCACAACATTGTGGAGGAAATGATGACTATCCTCCACAGAGTTATTCATTTCACCAAACCAGAGGAGATAGAAGAGCTGGGTGCTGCCTTTGTTAGCCTTGCAGGCCAGGAAGCATTATACTTTGGTGCTGCTGCCATTTTAGGATTCTCCATTTTAGAGCCACAGAAAATGCTATATTAACATTTTTTTTCCATCAGTGTACTGTAGGACATATGTGATGTCAAGGGTGCATTTCTGGATGTTTACATTGGCAATCCAGTATCTGGAGATGTACTGTAATAACATCTCCTGTGTCCATCAGCGGAGGAGCATTCTTTTAGGAGAATGAGGATACTCATACCTGCAGTGTCCCATTGCCATTATGCCACGATACTGCCAACTTATAGCAAGCAAGAACACACTGTCTGACTCACTGAATTCAAAACTGTCATGACATCATGCATAAGCTACTACATGGGCTTAAGAATACGTAGATAATTATCAGTAAATACAGTTCATTGTGGTATCAACCAAGGCAAGTTAAAACTCTGCTATTCTAACCAGAATCCATATATCAGCACCAAACTGATGTAAGACAGACTGTAGAAAGTAGAAAAGTGTGATGGAGTCTGACGAGCTCACTATTCAGTTTGCTTTTCGGAATCAATGGATTTCACGTTCTCCAAGCCAAAAAAGAAGCACAAGCCCAGCCTAGTTATTGACACACAAATCCAGAAATGACTGTCATAATGTGGTGTTGTGTTAGTGCCACATTGGGGAATTTGCACATCTATTACAACATCATTAAGGCAAAATTACAAACATCAATTGGTGTCTTTTTTCTTTAATTTTTTGTGTAAACAGTACCTTCTGCACAACAAATCCAATTGAGTAACTCCATGCACAGCAGACACTTTTAAACACTTAAAAGTATGAGCGGACATGAGTAAACTATGGCAAAAATAAGCTATTCCGTTTTACATAACACAAACAGAAACTGCTCACAGTTTCTGAATTTGATGTCTTGTAGCATTTCCAGATTATCCTGTCCATGGTACAACTCCCATGTTACTATGCCCATGGTAAGAAGACTGAGGTAGCGGAAAAGCAGAACTAGAAAAGATATTATTGGCAATCGTTTTTCCAATTAAGAAGTAACTGTTTCTCCTTCTTCTTTGTTGTGTAAACAACACAACCACATTAACAGTCAAACTACTAAATATTCAAGTAGTGAATTAAGTTTAACATATAAGTTTAACATATAAGAATACTAAATTGAGTAACACTACTACAAAAATCTAAAACCATAACAAAAACTACTGCTGTTTTTTCCATTTGTATGTGCCAGGTGACAGGGCCAGGAAGTTTGCCTAATGTTAATGATAAGCTTTCTGCAGTATGAGCACATCTAATAATGACAGTGGTTTTTAATTTTTCCCTATACAGTGTAGGGATCTCCAACCCTGACTGTGTTTACTTTGTCATTTATTACATCTTATACTAATGTGAGATGTGACTTCAAGCATAAAAATCCAAAAAAACCAAACATAATAAACAGTAAATTGCATTAGCTTAGGGTTTGACAGTGCATCTGATTAATTTGCATCTAAAAATAGATCTGTTGAGCAGTAACAATCACTCACACAGGCATACAATACCTTAATGTAATGGCACAGTCTCTTTTTTCCTTCCTCCATGTTAGAGTGGTATCTGTTTATAGTGGTATCTATAAACAGCACAAAAGTGACAACAAATTTATTTAAACCAGAGACCATCAAAAATTATAATGAGTTACAGGTATTCTGTCTCACTTCATTTATATTGAATTGCTTTGCGAACTTGAGCAGGACAAGTGTACATGAATGAATAATATAATATAATAATAAAACTATATTATTCCTGGGGTGGGGGCATACATGTATACAGTGTATTCTCACACACACACACACACACACACACACACACACACACACACACATACAGTGGGGGGAAAAAGTATTTAGTCAGCCACTGATTGTGCAAGTTTGCATACTTGAGATGAGAGAGGTCTGTAATTTTCATCATAGGTACACTTCAACTGTGAGAGACTAAATGAGAAAAAAAATCCAGGAAATCACACTGTAGGATATTTAAATAATTTAATTGTAAATTATGGTGGAAAATACGTATTTGGTCAATAACAGAAGTTCAACTCAATACTTTGTAACATAACCTTTGTTGGCAATGACAGAGATCAAATGTTTCCTCTAAGTCTTCACCAGGTTTGCACACACTGTAGCTGGTATTTTGGCCCATTCCTCCATGCAGATCTCCTCTAGAGCAGTGATGTTTTGGGGCAACACGGACTTTCAACTCCCTCCACACATTTTCTATGGGGTTGAGGTCTGGAGACTCGCTAGGCCACTCCAGGACCTTGAAATGCTTTTTACAGAGCCACTCCTTCGTTGCCCGAGCGGTGTGTTTGGGATCATTGTCATGCTGGAAGACCCAGGCATGTTCCATCTTCAATGCTCTCACTGATGGAAGGAGGTTTTATCTTAAAATCTCACAATACATGGCCCCGTTCATTCTTCAATTAACACAGATCAGTCGTCCTGTCCCCTTTGCAGAAAAATAGCCCCAAAGCATGATGTTTCCACCCCCCATGCTTCCCAGTAGGTATGGTGGGCAACTCAAACATTCTTCTTCCTCCAAACATGGCGAGTTGAATTTTTACTAAAAAGATCTATTTTTGTTTCATCTGACCACATGATATTCTCCCAATCCTCTTTCTGATCATCCATATGCTCTCTGGCAAAACTTCAGATGGGCCTGGACATGTACTGACTTAAGCAGGTGGACACGCCTGGCACTGCAGGATCTGAGCCCTCTCGGCGTAGTGTGGTTACTGATGGTAGCCTTTGTTACGTTGGTCCCAGCTCTCTGCAGGTCATTTCATCAGGTCCCTCCGTGTAGTTCTGGGATTTCTGCTCACCGTTCTCATGATCATGGGATGAGATCTTGCGTGAGCCCCCAGATCCAGGAGATTATCAATGGTCTTGCATGTCTTCCATTTTCTTACAATTACTCCCACAAATTGATTTATTCACACCAACCTGCTTGCCTATTGTAGATTCACTCTTCCTAGCTTGCTGCAGGTCAACAATTTTCTTCCTGGTGTCCTTCGGCAGCTCTTTGGTCTTGGCCATGGTTGAGTTTGGAGTCTGACTGTTTGAGGCTGTGGACAGGTGTCTTTTATACAGATAATGAGATCAAACAGGTGCCATTAATACAGGTAACGAGTGGAGGACAGAAGAGCTTCTTAAAGAAGAAGTTACAGGTCTGTGAGAGGCAGAAATCATGCTTGGTTGTGGCTGACGAAATACTTATTTTCCACCATGATTTACAATTAAATTCTTTAAAAATCCTGCAATGTGATATCCTGGATTTTTTTTTCATTTTGTCTCTCATAGTTGAAGTGGACCTATGATGAAAATTACAGACCTCTCTCATGTTTCTAAGTAAGAACTTGCACAATCAGTGGTTGACTAAATACTTTTTTGCCCCACTGCATATCTCTCTCTCATATATATACATATATATACATATATACACACACACACACACACACACGCACACACACACACACGCACACGCACACACACACACGCACACACGCACACGCACACGCACACGCACACGCACACGCACACACACACACAGTAAAAGGCATGATTTTTGTACATATGGTACTGTGAAAAAGTCTTGGGCATTCTATATTTATTCTAGATATTTTATGATTATTCTTTTCTAAGTTTTAGTGCTCACAGCACTTTGTAACTCTACAATTACAGACTGTAGTCCAACTGTTTCTCTACATACTTTGTTAGTCCCCTTTACTCTGTTCTCTAATGGTCAGGACCCCCAAAGGACCATCACAGATGAGGTATTGTTTGGGTGGTGGATCATTCTCAAACACTGCAGTGACACTGATGTTGTTGTGGTGTGTTGTGTGTTGTGCTGGTATGACTATGCAATTCAGTGACTGACAGATGCCCTAAAATTTATTAGAGCATTAATTATTAACCTGGTGCTAACAGTACTGGCTGGAGTTGACAGATCCATGTTGTTCCTACCCAACTGAGCTTTTTGGAAATGCAGTCATGGGTATATAATGGGAGGTTGTGAGTTGCATGTTTGTGGCCTAAAAGAAAGGGAAAATGAGATGGAAACAGAGAAGACAGAGTAAAGGATATAAACGTGAAGTGAATTTAGCTAAGGTTATTTGCCTAGCCTAACCAACAACGCTGGGAAAATACTGAAAAAAAATATTATCCAGCAAGGAGTGGAAGAAAGAAAAGGCTTTAATGGAGTTTATCAGCCGTGTTCCAAATGATGACAATATAACATACTGCATGCACTACAAATCAGAAATAGGAGCCCATCACAGTGAGCTGGTTGTACATGCTAGAATGGAGAAGCACAAAAAGAATGCTACGCTATTGTCCAATATTAGAGCACTACTGTATTTGATACCAGTGGTTCTTTAGTACAACCCCAAATGAGAAAAACTTGGAACGGTATGTTATTATTTATATATAATATATATAAATAAATATATATATGTTAAAAATTTGACTGATAAATGCATGGACATCCCTAGAAAAGATGTCATCTTGAAGGCAGCTTATGTTGCTCTCAAATCTCAGTGTACTTTTCTGCTTTAATGCTGCCATCACAGAAGTATAAATCTTTTCTAAGGGCACTGACTCAACCCCATACCATGACAGAGCCTGGTTTTTGGATTTGTTGCTGATAACAATCTGGATGGTCATTTTGTCTTTGGTCCAAAGCACACAGTCAAAAAAGATCTCGAATACTGACTGGTCTGACCACAATACACATTTCCACTGTGTGATGGTCCATCCTAGATGCCTCTGAACCCAGAGAAGTCAATACCACTTGTGGACACTGTTAACATAAGCCTTCTTTTTAACCCCATATTGTAGTGCACATGTGGTTCTATTAGCTATTGATGAATGACGGTCCTTGATTGCAGTGCCGTCTGAGGCATCGGAGATCACGCCTCTTCAGTTTAGGCTTGTGCCCTTGCCCTATAGGCACTGAAATTATTTCCAGATTCCTTGAATTGTTTAATGATATTATGCACTGTAAAGGGAGAAATATGCAAATCCCTTCCAATATTTCTTTGAGGAACATTGTTTTTAAAAATTTCAATAATTCTCTCACACATTTGTTGATAAACTGGAGCTCCTCTGCCCATATTTGCTCCTCAGAGACTCATCCTTTCATGGATACTGCTTTTGTACCAAATCATGATTACAAATCACCCGTTGACATTACCGGTTTGAAATCGCATCATTATTTAGTTTTTATTTTTTTAACATCACTATCCGTAAGCTGCCCGGTTCCAACTTTGTTTGGATTGTGCTGCAGGCCTGAAATGCAGGAGACAATTGAAATGAAGTTGACCAGACAAAACATTCAGTATCTTGGGTTTATACTTTTTTCCAATAAATAAAAATCAAAGTAAATGTGAGAAACACTGCATTTTTGTTAAAAATTAGCATTTTCCATAACGTCCCAACTTTTTCTGATTTGGGGTTGTAGAATGATGAATGTGGGAGAGGTGCAGGTTGCTGCTCATATTGCTTGTCATTCAAGCATCTTAGCTGTTGACTTATTTGGCTTTCAAAAATAAAACAGAGGAGAGATAAAGCAAAGGCTGAAAGTATGACACACAATATTTCACCAAATTCTGCATATTCTCTCTTAGCTGACATTTAATCAATGCAGGAAAACTTTTAGCAAGCCATTCACAGGAAATCAGTTGTCCCAGAACCTGCTGGAGCTAGGCCCAATAGATAAGGCTTCAAGCTTAACAGCCCCATCTTCTTGTCTCCATATCCCTACCAATAGGCCAGACACTCCCACCTGAAGAAGGAGAGCAGTATAGTATTGAATGATATGTTAGTTTGCATAACTGTACAACCCCAAAACAGAAAAACTTGGGATGGTATGGAAAACAGTGGAAATGCATGTTGTGGTCAGACGAATCAGTATTCCAGCTCTTTTTGGAAGGAATGGACACCATGGGCTCCGGACCAAAGACGAATAGGACCATCCAGACTGTAATCAGCAACAAGTCCAAAAGCCATAGTCTGGCATATGGGGTTGTGTCCTTGGTGAAGATCATTTACACTTCTGTGATGGCAGCATTAATGCAGAAAAAATATATTGAGATTTTAGAGCAACGTATGCTGCCTTCAAGATGACATCTTTCCAGGAACGCCCATACATTTCTCAACAGGACAATGCAAAACCACATGCTAAACACGTTACAAAGGCATGGCTGTGGAAGAAAAGGGTATGGGTACTGGACTGGCCTGCCTGCAGTCTTGACCTGTCTACAACAGAGAATGTGTGGAGAATTTTGAAGTGAAATATCCAACAATGGCAACCCATACTGTTACACACCTTAAGACCTTATGTTTGCAGGAAGAATGAAACAAAATAACACCTGAAACACTAAATCGCTTGGCTTCCTTTGTGCCAAAACATCTTTTAAGTGTTGTAAAAAGGAATGGTAACATTGCAAGGTGGTAAATGCTCTACTGTCCCAACTTCTGGGAATGTGCCACAGGCCTGAAATGCAGGAATGGATGTTTATTAACAAATGAAATGTAGCTGACCAGACAAAACATGAAATATCTCAGGTTCATACTGCCTGTAATAAATAAAATTCAAAGTTTTCTTTTTCCCCATAATGTCCCAACTTCTGCTGATTTGGGGTTGTATTCAAACTGAGACACACCCCTTAAGGGTGCAGGGTATTTGCTGTGGGAATAAGGCAAATGGATATTTAGCTTAACCATTTCACAATAAATGAAAATATAAAAATATATACAGTAAATATATAATGTTTTTTTAATGCACTGTTATTTCTCCATCCAGTAGAGAAAAAAAACATTCAGTCCTATCCTTACAGTATTGATTTACATTAATTATTGTGGAAAGTTCTGCCCTTGTGTGAGTTGTGCCAGGTATATTAACTTTTTATGGCTTTAATATTGTACAGATAGCAGCCCAAGAATTTTGGAATTCTCTGGCTGTAGCCCTTCAGTATGGTCAGCTTCTGATCATACACCGTCGTTCCATGCTACCCAAACTCCTAGTAAGTATTATTTTATATTGTAGTTTGGCACTAGAAGAAACAGACTGTGAGACAGTAATGAATGCAAGCATGCACGTGGTTCACTTGCTGAAATGTGCCCCAATCAGCACTTAAACAGGCAGGTAAGAGTGTTAATCAGAAAGACCCTTGTGCCACTAAGACACAATGGCGTCATAGAAATAGTGCTCACTCTACTCAGATACTCTGTATCCAACCATTCTCTGGAACAAGGTATCTTCAAATACCGGACTTCTACCTGTATTTGTTTGTTTCTGTTGGTGGACTTTTCTCAAACCAGCAGTGTCACCACCCAAAGTACAGTGACGCTTGAACATTTAAGAACCCTTTAAAGATTTCTATTTCTGCATACATATCATCTAAAACATCAGATTTTTACACAAATCCTAAAAGCAGATAAAGAAAATCTGATTAAACAAAAAAAAATTATATTTGATCATGTATTTATTGAGGATAAGGTGAGCAGCAAAAATATGTAAACTGAACGACAGTGGGGTTTATGGCAGGGTTGCAAGGAGAAAGTCACTGCTCATCAAAAAGAATATTGTGATCTGCCTGCAGTTTGCTAAAGATCTTGTGGACAAGCCAGAATTCTATTGGAAAACCATTTTTTGGATGGAAAAGACTGAAATAGAACATTTTGGTTTAACTGTTATGCCTGGAGAAAACACCACATTCCACCCTAAGAACCTCATCCCATCTGTGGAACATGGTGGTGGTATCACGTTCCCCAATAAATAAATTAGTGAGCATAACATTTTTGTCTAATTCGATTATTGCTAATTGGGTTCTCTACTTTTAGGACTTGTGTGAAAATGCAGAAATTTAGAAAATTTTAAAGGTATCACAAACCTTCAAGCACCGCTGTAATATTTAATCAATGACATCCACTAATAAACATCCACACAGACATTAAACCAAACATTTTTTTGTTTAATAGCTGGAGATGTGGCTTCATGCAGCAAATTATTTTAATTCATGGCATATGTATTCCAGATCAAAAATATTGGAAACACTTGGTGGAAATCACAAATAGTACTTTGTTGCTAAACCTCAAGCATTTATTATGAACTTCACTAATGAAAAATAAAGTTCTGCATCAAGCTGGTTCCAATTTTCTTGATTAATTCTTGACAGGCCAGCTATGCAGAATAGAGCCTTGTCATGGACCTGTTTTTAATTTCCACCATAAATGATTGGATTGAGATTTGGACTGTTTGCTGGCTATGTCATTGAGTTGAAGAATGTCACACTGATTGTTGTGTTGCAAAATGCATTATCATCCTGACAATGGCCATCATCACTCCAAAACTATTTTCTATCAATGGAATGAGAAATGCGTCAAAATATAAAGAACACACCTGTTCTTTGACTTTTGAGGTAATGACTGCCATCTCCACTGATCCTTATCAAGAGGTGAGGAATATTTGATTGATTTGGTTAAATTTTATTGAATTTTTATTATTATAACCTTCCCAAGTTGTATATATTGCATCAAATTTTAAACAACGCCAACTGGGAAAACATCATTTGCCACACCTCTGAGATGGATTTATAATCTTTGTTTAATTTCAAATAGCCAAGTCTAAAGTCTGCAAGCACTCCCCTTGCCTAACTTGCATTTTTAGAATTCTGCTGGCATTTGTTAAAGAAATGCAAATTACTAGGCGATTCCATATTTTTCCTCTACTTGATCAGGAAAAAAATATGCCATTTAAAACAATGTGTAATTGTTTGAGGCATGCTTCACAAACCTATAATGTTGAGCTTTGTGAAGCATGCCTCATATGTCTGATGTCATATACAGTGGTGTATGAAAGTTTGTGAACCCTTTAGAATTTTCTGTATTTCTGCATAAATATCACCTAAAATATCATCAGATTTTCACACAAGTCCTAAAAGCAGATAAAGAGAACCCAGTTAAACAAATAAGACAAATTATTATACTTGGTCATTTATTTATTGAGGAAAATAATCCAATATTACATATTAGTGAGTGGCAAAAGTATGTGAACCTCTAGGATTAGCAGTTAATTTAAAGGTTAAATTAAGAGTCAGGTGTCAAGGTTCAATCAATGGGATGACAATCAGGTGTGAGTGGGCACCCTGTTTTATTTAAAGAACAGGGATCTATCAAAGTCTGCTTTTCACAACACATGTTTGTGGAAGTGTATCATGGCACGAACAAAGGAGATTTCTGAGGACCTCAGAAAAAGAGTTGTTGATGCTCATCAGGCTGGAAAAGGTTACAAAACCATTTCTAAAGAGTTTGGACTCCACCAATCCACAGTCAGACAGATTGTGTACAAATGGAGGACATTCAAGACCACTGTTACCCTCCCCAGGAGTGGTCGACCAACAAAGATCACTCCAAGAGCAAGGCGTGTGATAGTTGGTGAGGTCACAAAGGACCCCAGGGTAACTTCTAAGCAACTGAAGGCCTAATTGGCTAATGTTAATGTTCATGAGTCCACCATCAGAAGAACACCAATCAACAATGGTGTGCATGGCATGGTTGCAAGGAGAAAGCCACTGCTCTCCAAAAAGAACATTGCTGCTCATCTGCAGTTTGCTAAAGATCACGTGGACAAGACAGAAGGCTATTGGAAGAATGTTTTGGTTTTTTAAAAAAAGCTTTATGTTTGGAGAAAGGAAAACGCTGCATTCCAGCATAAGAACCTTATCCCATCCGTGAAACATGGTGGTGGTAGTATCATGGTTTGGGCCTGTTTTGCTGCATCTGGGCCAGGACGGCTTGCCATCATTGATGGAGCAATGAATTCTGAATTATATCAGAGAATTCTAAAGGAAAATGTCAGGACATCGTCCATGAACTGAATCTCAAGAGAAGGTGGGTCATGCAGCAAAACAACGACCCTAAGCACACAAGCCGTTCTACCAAAGAATGGTTAAAGAAGAATGAAGTTAATGTTTTGGAATGGCCAAGTCAAAGTCCTGACCTTAATCCAACAGAAATGTTGTGGAAGGACCTGAAGTAAGCAGCTAATGTGAGGAAACCCACCAACATCCCAGAGCTGAAGCTGTTCTGTACGGAGGAATGGGCTAAAATTCTTTCAAGCCGGTGTGCAGGACTGATCAACAGTTACAGGAAACGTTGCAGTTATTGCTGCACAGGGGGGTCACACCAAATACTGAATTCAAAGGTTCACATACTTTTGCCACTCTTTAATATGCAATATTGGACCATTTTAATTAATAAATAAATTACAAAGTATAATATTTTTGTCTCATTTGTTTAACTGGGTTCTCTTTACTTTAATGACTTGTGTGAAAATCTGATGTTTTAGGTCATATTTATGCAGAAACTTCCACAAACGTTCAAGCACCACTGTATGCAAGTTGTTTAGTAAAAAGCTGGGTAAAAATCCTGAGGGATTTTTGCCAGGGATAGTACAAACCAACCCCAATAGCCCGTTTCAAAAACAATTAACACCTCAGTGAAGATGAGCATTGTACTTATCTGTTTTTTGTGATTACAATACACACTGCCAAGCAAATTCTTCTATTTAAAATTACATTCAATTCATTAGGCAATATTTATTTAATCTAAAAAGAAACAACAACAAAAAAAATGTAGTCCCAATAAAACGGAACTGCTGAAAAACACTGGGATCGAAGTGTGTTGTTTGCAAGAAGCAAATTCTTACCCATGTACCTTTAAAAAGACAATTTCGTACTGGTACATACTAAACAATCTGAAAGCCTACTTATTTCACTGGTCTGCACTCTAGATCCAACACTATGTGACTGACATGCGGTGCATATGACTTCACATGTTCTATATGCCTAATGCTAGTCCTCCAATCAGCCATAGTGATGTCTCTCAGAAGTTTGCCAATGCAGCATTCTGTATTTTTGGCCCAGGCATTCCATACCTCGCTTGAGGTATTGGGAGATCCATTCACAAGTCTCTCCTCCTCACCTGCTGAACTGGGTGCCTCAGTAAGCTTCTGGTGCTGGATTGGCATGGTGATGTTCTGATGGATGTGCAATATTCCACCAGCGTCTCTTCGCAGGACTCGGCATGCCATTGGCCAGCCCTCTTCAGAGCTTGGTATCAAGCCGAGATTCACTCGATCAGCTAGGTCACTTAAGGAGAGCTGGGAAGAGTGTGGACATAGAATTCATACTGTGAGCGTGTGTCTATGCTGATACTGACAAAAACAGTGTTCTGCAGTGTTGTAGAACATGAGTTTCATACTAAACCTCTGCATGAATGGCACTTGTCTCCAGCCTAATTTGATCTAAGGGATTACTTAATTTGAAACGTAGTTTCATTCTGTTCCAAGGAGTAACTAAAATAAGAGCAGCCAAGACTCTTTTAGACCAATGATTATACAACTATAAGACAATGGTTTAAAACACCATCAAACAGGGATAGTTACAATTTGTACAATGAACCATTTTTTAAATTAGTATTATAATTGTTGTATTAAAGACAAACATCTGTCTTTGTTTTATAGTAAACCAAAATTGTTTAACAGTGGAGAAGCAATAAAATACAAGCTTCTAAGCAAGCAAGTGTTCCACATAATCTGTTGACATGGAGGTGGCATCTAATGGCAGTTTGAAACTGGTGACGCCAAGACGCTAGATTTTTCTGTAACTCCGCACCAGTGATCATTGGGGACTTTTTATTGCATCTCTTACCATCCTCCTCACTGTGTGGTGTAAAAATAAACTTCATCATCTAGGCAATTTTTGTCACCATTCCAGCTGATCAGAGACTTTTAATTATTTCCCTAACTTTAGACATGGGCATTTTCAGGCAAGTAGCTATTTTTTTGCCAATCCCTGACTTCTGAAGGTGAACAATTACAACTGGAACATCTGTGGTATGCTAAAAATAGTGTACACTGCTACTAGGAAAGCAGCTCAGACATACAATGTACTGTTGTTTCCTTTGTGAACGGGATAATCAAGCTAAAGAGTCACATTAAGAGTGTACTCGCACTGAGCCTGGTTGCCTTGAACCACAGTGGAGTGCAGCTGTCCACCCCCCACTCCCCCGCTGGTCTGTACTCACACTGCACTTCAAAACTAAGGGTGTACTCACACTAGGCAATTCGAACCACGCCCGGGCGCGATTGGCACCCAAGCTTGGTTCGTTTGGCTAGTGTGAGTGCTCCCAATCGCGCCGGGGCTTGAAATACAGTGCCTTGCAAAAGTATTCGGCCCCCTTGAACTTTTCAACCTTTTGCCACATTTCAAACTTTAAACATAAAGATATGAAATTGTAATTTTTTGTGAAGAATCAACAACAAGTGGGACACAATCGTGAAGTGGAATGAAATTTATTGGATATTTGAACCTTTTTTAGAAATAAAAAACTGAAAAGTGGGGTGTGCAATATTATTCGGCCCCTTTAATTCCAGTGCAGCAAACTCACTCCAGAAGTTCAGTGAGGATCTCTGAATGATCCAATGTTGACCAAAATGACTGATGATGATAAATAGAATCCACCTGTGTGTAATCAAGTCTCCGTATAAATGCACATGCTCTGTGATAGTCTCACAGTTCTGTTTAAAGCGCAGAGAGCATCATGAATACCAAGGAACACACCAGGCAGGTCCAAGATACTGTTGTGAAGAAAGCCATTTCTCAAAGATATCCATAAAAAGTCTCGTTTAAAATTTGCCAGAAGCCACCTGGGAGACACACCAAACATGTGGAAGGTGCTCTGGTCAGATGAAACCAAAATCGAACTTTTTGGCCACAATGCAAAACGTTATGTTTGGCGAAAAGCAACAAAGCTCATCACCCTGAACGCACCATCCCCACTGTCAAACATGGTGGTGGCAGCATCATGGTTTGGACCTGCTTTTCTTCAGCAGGGACAGGGAAGATGGTTAAAATTAATGGGAAGATGGATGGAGCCAAATACAGGACCATTCTGGAAGAAAACCTGTTGGAGTCTGCAAAACACCTGAGACTGGGACGGAGATTTATCTTCCAACAAGACAATGATCCAAAACATAAAGCAAAATCTACAATGGAATGGTTCACAAATAAACGTATCCAGGTGTTAGCATGGCCAAGTCAAAGTCCAGACCTGAATCCTATCGAGAATATGTGGAAAGAGCTGAAAACTGCTGTTCACAAACACTCTCCATCCAACCTCACTGAGCTCGAGCTGTTTTGCAAGGAAGAATTAGCAAAAATTTCAGTCTCTCGATGTGCAAAACTATAGCGACATACCCCAAGCGACTTGCAGCTGTAATCGCAGCAAAAGGTGGCGCTACAAAGTATTAACCTAAGGGGGCCGAATAATTTGGCACGCCCCACTTTTCAGTTTTTTATTTCTAAAAAAAAGTTTAAAATATCCAATAAATTTCGTTCCACTTCACGATTGTGTCCCACTTTTGTTGATTCTTCACAAAAAATTACAATTTCATATCTTTATGTTTAAAGCCTGAAATGTGGCAAAAGGTTGAAAAGTTCAAGGGGGCCGAATACTTTTGCAAGGCACTGTAGGTGGGCGGCACGCTTTCGTCATCACATACGCGCTCACACAGCACAGCGCACTTCATTGTTGTACATATGTGATCGGGTAATAACATACTTCTGTGCCTTTCTTTGGTTTCGTTTTGTTCGCGCTAACACACAGCCCTAATACGTCTTATAAGAAGTGTATTGATAATGCAGCACACTGTATTTCGGCTTATTATGCTGCACAGCGGCCTCTATGCTTATACTTATACATGGCTTTTTTATTTTTCTTTGTTTGCGCTGACACACAGCCCTAATAAGCCTTATAATAAGGTGCATTGATTATGCGATGAGCTGTATTTCGGCTGTACAGCGGACTTAATGCTGTACTTACTATGTGACTTTTTGTTTTTCTTTGTGCGCTGACACACAGCTCTAATAAGCCTTATAATAAATGTACTGATGATGAACTATTTTTTGGCATCTCGTGCTTACAGAGGCAGCTGCACAGCACACACAAAACGAAAGCTAAGAACGGCATAAACGTATGTGATTACCCGATCATATGTACAACCATGAAGTGTGCTGTGCGAGCGTGTATGGTGATGATGAAAGCATGACGAAAGCGCACCGGAGCGCGTTTCTGTGTGAGGCTAGTGTGAGTGCGGGCCAGAGCGCGTTTGTCCCCCCCCCATTCGTGCTCTGGCCCGGTTCAGGCAACCGTGCTCAGTGTGAGTACACGCTAAATGCACCTGTCCACTTTCGTCATCACCATACTAATTAAAGACAGCACACCAGAGTGATCACACTACATGCGTGCCCTGTCCAACCTCTTCAAGCATGCCCAAGACCACCTCTTCAAGTTTACCCAAGCGTGGTTCAGCATATCACGTCCGGGAACGATACGGAGCAATCACACTAGTCAAACGAACCGTACTTCGGGGGTCCAACACGCCCAGGCATGAGTATGCCCTAAATGAAAGACAATTTGCTGCTCTATATGCATTTCCTTTCCAAAGCAGTAAAGTGTGGTGCATTAACCAATTGTTGACTCAACAAAAATATTTCTGCTTCCTCTTCAAATAAAGCTCAAACTGATGAAACATTTTTGTGAATGGGCCAGAAAATGCTTGTATAGACCAGAGAAATTGGAAAGCATTTAAGAAGATTTCTGAGAAATGCCTTGGCTCTCACAGAGTACCAAACTAAATTGAGCTGATTGACAACATGCTTAAAGCATACAGAACCATACAGTGCAACACTGAAAATGTATTACGTGAAATCAACCTTGGATGTCTTTTCTGCTGATCAAGGTGTAGTCAGTGACAAACATGCTGAAAAGTGTCACCAACACATTGCAAAAACTGAAAATCAGTATCATGTCAATTGGAATCCATCAATGCTGGCCAACTATTACTGGTCACTGACACGAGATGCTGAGTCTTAGCTGCCAAAAAAGCTCAAGTGAATTAACAGTGCGGCAGAATCATGTGATTAAATATAATGCGATTTAATGTAATTCAATTCAATATATTTATTTATTTCTCCAAATCCTATGTCATAGAGCAAATATTATTTTATAAAATATTATATATAAATTATAAAATATTATATATATTTTATAAATATTATTTATGTGATATTATCTTTGTGCTCAGCTTGAGTGTCTACCATAGCTAACATTTTTTTCAGGAGAACAAATGTGTCTCCAGTGTAATTTTTATGATGTTTATAATTAGAAAAAAAAACTTTTTGCTTCCCTTGTTCTCCTGCACAGACACGTTCAGTCTGAGCAGCAACATATCAGCAGTGTAAATGACAGCTGTGAGACAAGGGATGCACCGAAATGAAAATTTGTGGCCGAAACCGAAAAAAATTAAACATTTTGCCAAAGGCCAAATACGTTTGTTTTTTAATTTTGCCACTTTTTCACCATTGCATAAATAGCCTAAATGTATTCTTACTGACAAAAATAGTTTAAACATAAAACATTATGCATTATAAACTAATTAAATATTTGTACCTACATGTGTATAAAATTTTATTACAGGACTATGTGGAAGACTTAAAATAAAATGACTGTATTACATTGCACCTGTTGTTCTGCGTCTCAGATGTTAAATATGTATGTAATAATGTAAATGTACTTTTTATAAATTTCACATATTACAACTTAGTCACTAGTTTTAATCGATTAATGTATGACCAGTTACCAGCTAAATGTGCTAAACACGTTAGACCTCATATTAGCTTCTGAGTACATTTTATCTGTTCCTCATGTATTAACGCTGTTCCTCCAAAAAGAAGCCGTAAGGAGAAATTAAAATTTTGTTAAACTGCAAAGACTAGAATATAGACCTGTAAAACTTTGTTAGCGTTCATGTACATGGTGTAAACAATCGGTGACGCATTCAGTAACACAGTAGACTGTCTCACTAACCAGTCTTAGGGTTCAAGTGAAAGTTAGGAAGGTTTACAAAGACAATGCCCCACATACGAAGTAAGCAGCAAGGACACTCACTAAGTATTGAGACAGACCCAATGAACAGCGATAAAGACTACTGGGCCGAACACAAGGGGGTAAATTCCTGAGGTTAGTACTCAGTTATCTACCTACACATCAATCGCCATCCATTCACTTTAACAGCTGAGGTCTTAAGAATTAAAAAAGGAAATACAAATCTGTCTTATATACATCTAATTCACATCTGAATGACAGAAAATGAGTACTAGCAAACTGTTGTGACACCTACTGACAGAAAAGAGAAACACAGTCTTCAAAGGCAGAAAAACAGTGTTGTTCTACTTTCTTTTTGTTGGTAAAAGTTTAATAAAAGATATGAATTACTGTAAAGTTAATAACTACTGTAGTGTACAGTACTGTACTAAATGTTTTCATATTTCGTTTTAATGAATATTATTTTTTTAAATAAAATACTATGTGTAAAGTATCCAAACTACTACGTGTACTATGGTGAACACCCTATAAAGACTAGCGCATTCAGGTCAAGATCTCATTTCGTTCAAGTGCTCCTAAATAAATATTCCATTCACATTTCTTTTAAAAGGAGGTGCAAATGCGAACAAAAATGCTCGCACTGTAGAGCCGTGCTTCCACATAGCTGGCATGTTTGTAAAAGAACGCCTCGCTCAACGTTTGATCACGTCATCAAAAACATCATTGTTTGGTATAAATCATTTGGTCTTTTCACAGCCGAACACTGAAAGTGCTTTTTTTTGGCATTTTTAGCAGAATAATATTCGCTACATCCCTAACTGGGATTATAATCACTGTTCAAGTAAAGAAGCAATAATACATTTTTTAATAGCGTGTCATTTAAAAAAACACAAAAATGTAAAAACAATAACAACAAAAACCCCAAACCCAACTTTGGTATCGTTTTTCAGCTCAGTGTGTTCAACATTTCGGTTTGGGCCAAGAATTATGGTGCATTACTCATTAAAATCAGTGTTTTTTCCAACATGGCCTATACATTTCTAGCTACATTTGGCAATTAGGCAACCACATTCAAGTACCATATGCTGAACCTGGCACGGACACAACCAGCAAGAGCATTTCTGTACTGTTCGGTAGAAAGTATCATATTTCTCCTACTTTGCATAGTCTCTTACAGATTTTAAAAACTCCTCCCTTGTGCACAAAGATTAACACCCACTTGTTTGTTGTCTCCTTGATGCACAGTGCAGCGATCAGCTACTTTATTGAGCTGCAAATTCCTCTGGAGGGCTGACACTGCATCTGGGTTCCATTCACATGCATGCACATGAGCAGCACCGGCATGTACCAGATAAGGCAAGGTGAAGTAGCCAATTCCTAACGACAGAGAAAAGTCTGACACACTATAATAATGCCATTCCAATTAATGAGGAGACCAAACAAGTGCAGCACATACCTGCATACAGGTCAACCACGGTCTCGCCTGTGCAGTTGAAGGAGGCTATTCTCAGTTTCTCTGAGATATTTCCAAAGGAGAACATGCACTTGGTGACATCGAATTCATACCTGGAAAGATCAATTAGTTGCTAATCAGAATGTTTACTACTTTCAATTACTGACAGCTACTGCAAAGAAGGATTTACCTGATGCGGTTATCGATGTGTGTCACACAGCCATTGTCCCCTAGCAGCATTGTTATCATTGGTGTTCGATATCCATCCTGGCAAATCTGTTTTATTTGTGCTAGCCGTTTAACTCCCAGAGCAAGGGCAACAACCCCCCACAACTCAGAGCCTAAAACAATAAACAAAATGCTTCGGATCATAAACAACCAGTTGTCATTATATGTAGACATTAGGCTTGTGAAAATTCTATTTGGCACAATCCTGTTACACAATGTACAAATTCGACCAGAAGAAGACATTTGGTATGTGTGGAAAAGAAGCAAGAATAAAAACACACTGAAAATAATTATGATCTGAAAACATATATGGATTCATGCTTAGAAAGAAACTGTTTAAACTTTCACTTCTGTAAAAAAAGAAAACAAACAAACAAAAAAAACCCCCAAAACATTCACTTTATCCCTACTGGGCCAAACACAAGGGGGTAAATTCCTGAGGTCAGTACTCAGTTATCTACCTACACATCAATCGCCATCCATTCACTTTAACAGCTGAGGTCTTAAGAATCAAAAGAGCAAATAACATCTGTCTTATATACATCTAATTCACATCTGAATGACAGAAAATGAGTACTAACAAACTTTTATTAAACTAAAAGTTTAATAAAAGATATGAATTACTGTAAAGTTAATAACTACTGTATTGTACAGTACTGTACTAAATGTTTTCATATTGCGTTGTAATGAATATTATTTTTTAAAATAAAGTACTATGTGTAAAGTATCTAAACTACTACGTGTACTATGGTAACTTTTGGCCATTAAATGGCATATACCTGTAGTTAGAATAATGTAGCCCTATAGGTTTGATTAACAGCATATCATAGAAACTAATAAACAAACACAAAGTAATATTATTACCCAATATTGTGGTTAATAACTAGGGTGTAACAATACACTCACAATTCGATTCATGATACTGAGTTCAAGATTCGAGTTTTCTCCCAATTAATGATTTTACATTCAATAAATGATATTCCTTTTTTATTTCTGAAGTGTAAACAATGCATATTTCTTGTACAAGTTTTTAAACAAAAAACTTGTCTCCTGCAATTAAAATAAATTTAATAACTAGAAATATAAATAACTAAGTGCTATCTTAAACTGAAAATGAGATGCTATCATGCCCATTTTGTCATACACCTTATTGCATTAACTGTGTGTGTGTGTGTGTGTGTGTGTAAATAAGTGCTATACAAATAGCTTCAAACATCCCAAAGCTCTTCAGTTCCCATTGGAGAAGATATGAAGGAAGACATGTTGTATATGACGTATGATTCCACCCTCTGGTGTTCAAAGAATGGAATGACATTATTAGATGCCCATAAAGGGAAGGCACGTGATATCTCTGTGATTACATCATGACACTGACACAATCTAAATCGAGACATTTTGGCTTCTCAATGGTCCTCTATTAATAACAATTAATTATTGGCTAAAACTGTAATAATTGGCTCACCAAAAGTCCTCCAGATTGTTTGTGAAAAGCATCCATTTCTGAACACGATCAGATCTCCATGGTGTTTCCATTCACTGGGCAGGTCATCTTCTAGTTGCTTATTCCATTTCTCTCCTTTGGCGATCACCATTCCCTTAACAGCCTCTATCATTCTCTCACGGTAAGACTTCACTTTGCCTTTTTTTGTGAGCTGAGAAGCCTAACAGTAATCATATAACCACAGGCACCTCAATTATCAAACTACAACCACAGACAGATTATGAATGACTTATAACTTATGTGACTATACAATGTTGCTACCTGTATCTGAAGTATCTCACAGTAGCTGTCCTGGGCCACAGAGGTCTGGCATGCAAGCAGATCGGTTTGGGAGAGAGAGGACTGGAGGATTGGAATAGTTACTGATCCATCCGAGTGTTTCTGTACACAGTGCTGGCGGTCTAAGACTCCCATCGCTAGCAGACGTTTTCTTAATAAAAGTGGAAACACAATGTAAGATGGCATTTGCACTGTCTTGATTATCAGAATTGCTTACAACATTTATCCAACTAAAACTACAGTACAGGTTCTACACACAACGTCATTCTACAGCCACATTATTTTAATATTAACTACATTACACTTCTATATTTAATTATTATGGAAACTCAATGTCTGGGGATGGTTTTTCAAAGCTTTTATCAAATCAAAGCAAATCAAATCCCCAGAGTTCCTATCCAGAATAAAATTGAGCTCACTGATTTTGTCCCAGTTTTCAATGCAATTGCAGAATGGATAAAACTGATCCCAATTCGAGAGGATAAGAATTTTTAAATCTGTTTTTTTTTGTGTATTTAATATTCTGTTAATTTATTATTCAATGCAGCCTGAAGACTAAGTTAAAAACTCATTTTTTACAATGTAAGATTAAATTGTGGTTTTTGAAGTATGTTTTAAATCAGTTTTGCAGAATGTGCTTATTTTCTGTCGTTTTCATACAAAGTGTGTTTTCAACTCTTTCTCAATCCAGCTTTAAGCCACCTCTCAAGGTGGGATAACAATGATTCCGTTACATGACGTTAAAGGTATCCCTGAGTTCTGCTTCAAGTTTTGAAAAATCAAGTTGAAGCATTTAATCCAGAATAAAGGATTGACTGGATTACAAAATCCAGATCCAAATCTTCAGGATCCAAAGACTTGTAATCCACATTCAAAACCCATTTTTCAAGTTTAATCTAATTGCTTTTATCCTGTCAAATATCTTTTGAAAAACCGGTCCCTGGTGTTTACATTAATCTGCTGACCAATTTGTATTTAACCAAACCCCAATCAGCATACAGTGGGGCAAAAATTATTTAGTCAGCCACTGACTTAGAAACATGAGAGAGGTCTGTAATTTTCATCATAGGTATAGTTCAACTACAAGACAAAAAGAGAAAAAAAGGTCCAGGAAATTACATTGTAGGATTTTTCAAGAATTTAATTGTAAATCATGGTGGAAAATAAGTATTTGGTCAATAACAAAAGTTCAACTCAATACTTTGAAACATAACCTTTGTTGGCAATGACAGAGGTCAAACGTGTCCTGTAAGTCTTCACCAGGTTTGCACATTCCTCCATGCAGATCTCCTCTAGAGCAGTGATGTTTTGGGGCAACATGGACTTTCAACTCCCTCCACGAGTTTTCTATGGGGTTGAGGTCTGGAGACTGGCTAGGCCACTCCGGGACCCTGACATGCTTTTTACGGAGCCACTCCTTTGTTGCCGAAACGGCGTGTTTGGGATCATTGTCATGCTGGAAGACCCAGCCACGTTCCATCTTCAATGCTCTCACTGATGAAAGGAGGTCTTGGCTTAAAATTTCACGGTACATGGCCCCATTCATTCTTCCCTTAACACGGATCAGTTGTCCTGTCCCCTTTGCAGAAAAACAGCCCCAAAGCATGATGTTTCCACCCACATGCTTCACAGCAGGTATGGTGTTCTTGGGATGCAACTCAGCATTCTTCTTCCTCTAAACACGACAAGTTGAGTTTTTACCAAAAAGTTCTGATATTATACCACATGATATTCTTCCAATCTCCTTCTGGATTGTCCATATGCTCTCTGGCAAACTTCAGACGGGCCTGGACATGTACTGGCTTAAGCAGGGGGACACGCCTGGCACTGCACGATCTCAGTCCCTTTCGGCGTAGTGTGTTACTGATACTAGCCTTTGTTACTTTGGTCCCAGCTCTCTGCAGGCCATTCATCAGGTCCCTCCGTGTAGTTCTGGGATTTTTGCTCACCGTTCTCATGATCATTTTGACCCCACGGGATGAGATCTTGCTTGGGGCCCCAGATCGAGGGAGATTATCAATGATCTTGTATGTCTTCCATTTTCTTACAATTGCTTCCATAATTGATTTATTCACACTAACCTGCTTGCCTATTGTACATTCACTCTTCCCAGCCTGGTGCAGGTCTACAATTTTCTTCCTGTTGTCCTTTGACAGCTCTGTGGTCTTGGCCATGGTTGAGTTTTTAGTCTGACTGTTTGAGGCTGTGGACAGGTGTCTTTTATTCAGATAACGAGGACATACAGGTGCCATTAATACAGATAATGAGTGGAGGACAGAAGAGCTTCTTAAAGAAGTTGTTACAGGTGAAATCCAGAAATCTTGCTTGTTTGTGGGTGACCAAATACTTATTTTCCACCATGATTTACAATTAAATTCTTTAAAAATCCTACAATGTGATTTCCTGGATTTTTTCCTCATTTTGTCTCTCATAGTTGAAGTGTACCTATGATGAAAATTACAGACCTCATCTTTCTAAGTAGGAGAACTTGCATAATCAGTGGCTGACTAAATACTTTTTCGCACCACTGTAGATATTGCTTCAGCATACAAGATTTTATTTTGCACTTTTGCCATATGTTTAGTTACTTTCCATTTCATAGTTTCACAATTTCCATGTTTTACACTCTGCTCTCCTCTATAGCCGCAACATTTATGTTTCTCATTTGCCCCACACTTTCTGTATTCATGATTTCTTCCACATACAGCACCATCTTTTCGTCCCTTTACAATTTACTTACACTCACTGGAAATTTACTTAATCACATGTCAGCAACTCAATGCATTTAGGTATGTTGATTTCAACACATTACCTTCTGAGGTTCAAACCAAACATCAGAATGGGGGAAAAAAGGTGATAAGTGACTTTGAACATAGCATGGTTGTTGTGCTGGATGGGCTGGTCTGAGTATTTCAGAAACTGCTGATATACTGAGATTTTTGGGCACAGGGTTTACAGTGAATGGTCCATAAAGGAGAAAATATCCAGTGAGCATCAAAAACACCTTGAGAAAGGCCAGGGGAGAATGGCCAGACTGGTCCAAGCTGGTAGAAAGACAACAGTAACTCAACCACTTGTTACAACCAAGTTATGGAGAAGAACATCACTGAATGCAAAGCAAACATTGAAGTAGATGGGCTACAGCAGCAGAAGACCACACTTCTGTCAGTTAAGAAAAGACAACAATTCATGTGGGCTCACCAAAATTGGACAACAGAATATTGGAAAAAACGTTGTCTGTTCTGATGAGTCTCAATTTGTTGCTGTGACATTCTGATGGTGGGGCTGGAATTTGGTGTAAACAGCATGAAAGCATAAAGCCATCTTTCCTTGTATTAATGGATCCTGCTAGTGGTGGTGTAATGGTGTGAGGGATATTTTCTTGGCACACGTTGGGCCCCTTAATACCAATTGAGCATCGTACAAATGCCTCAGCCTAGCTGAGTACTGTTGCTGACCACGTCCATCACTTCATGTCCACAGTGTACCAGATTCTATGTGCCATGTCACAAAGCTCAAATCATCTCAAACTGATTTCTTGAACATGACAATGAATTCACTGTACTCAAAAGGCTTCACAGTCACCAGATCTCAATACAACAGAGCACCTCTGGGCTGTGAAGCTGCATGATGCTATCGGGTCAATATGTGCCATATTCTCTGAGGAATGTTTCCAGCACCTTGTTGAACCTATGCCATGAAGAATTAAGGCAGTCCTGAAGACAAAAGGGACCCAAGCCAGTACCAGCAAGGTGTGCCTAATGAAGTGGAAATCACGAACATGCAACGTTTTGAAAAGTTTTGACTACTGAACCTAATTTCGACATATCTGACTGGAAAGCCTCATTACCTGAGAAAGGTTCATATAGCCACTTTCACTACTTTCTGGTCATTAGTCCAGCAGCTCAACCGCTGCACCACCACAGCTGCTCAATATGAACATTAGTCTATTAGTGTCCCCTATATTAAATGAGTACGAGTCACTCACTTGTAATGCTGTGCGTAGCGCTGTGGTACCTTCAGAGCCGCCACACTGTCCATTACCGCGCTGTTACTAAAGAAACCACTTAGATCTGTATTTATTTAGCTGCTTCGGCTGCTTAATCCAGTCAGACATCGGTTTAGCATGATTAATGGTTAAAACCAAGCTCTTAGTCAAGATATTTTAGGTGTTCCACATTATAGATTTTGTCCTTTCTAGCAATCTGGCAAATCATTTGTATGTAAATGAATTCATTTTAAGTTCGATTTTAGTTTCAGCTTCACACAGCTACACTCGCTTGCCTTATGTTTTTCTTTGACTTGAGGTGTAAAACGTGTATTGACGCCACATACTGGACCGGAGTGAGAACAGGGCGCGCCTGAAAGTCTCCAATGAGATCGTATTTTTCTGTCCTGGTTTCTTTTAAATACTGTATGTAACCATACATTTAATGTGTATAAGGCAATGACGGTGTTTTATTTTATTTTTATAATATGTTTTATTTTAATATCCCTCTAAGACTTATCTACAGGAGCGGTGCAGATGAGACAAAAAAATGATTGTTTCAGATGTACTGTGGTGGTTAAATGTTTCTGAATCCTTTAGAATTTTCCATACTACATAAATATGACTTTATCAGAAGTACTAAAATAGACACGGAGTGACAAAAGTATTTGACCCTTTCAGTATATGAATTGTGCAACTGTGCATCAATAACTGCAGCTAAACATTTCCTCTAGCTGTTGGTCAGTCCTTTACTTCATCTCAGGGGAATTTTAGTCCATTCATACAGAACAGCATCCACTCTGGGAGGTTGGTGGCTTTCACATGAAATACTCACTTCAGGTCCTCCCATAACAGTTCTATTAGATAGGTCTGCATGTTGACTGTGTTCTTCGTTAACCGTTCTTCGGTAGAATGACTGGTCTGACTGTTGATGGTTAGGTGGGGTCCAGACTGTTTACTTGTAATTTTGTAACCTTTATCAGTCTGATGAGCATCAACAACTCTTTTTTATGAGATCCTCAGAAATCTCGTTTGTACATGCCATGATACACTTCCAACAACTTGTGTTGTGAAGACTTTGATAGATCCCTGAAATACGACATACCACTCACTCATTTCTAATTATCACATAGAGATTGGAATATCTGAAGTTCACATTCAAATTATCTGCTAATCCTAGAGGTTCTCATACTCTTGCCACTCACAGATAAGTAATTTTTTATACTTTTTCCTCAATAAATAATTGAACAAGTATAATATGCACTGTAGTGCGATAGGTGGCAGTGATGCACGATTTGTTAAAGAAAAAAAGAAGAAGAAAATATCTCCGTGTGTTTTTTTTATACCTATACCCGCCTAAAAACTTGCTGCACGCTGTTCACTGAACTCACGCAGGCATAAGCCAGTTTGTTTTTAAGGTAAGACTAAGAACGAATGTAACTGTACATGGCCATTGTAGTATTCAACATTAGACATTATTATCATGCACGAACGTTTAAAGTTCACTTATAGGGCACTTATGGAGTTAGTTTGTTAATCAGTAATGGAAGCTAGATCTTAAATAACTGCATGTTGAACATGTAGTGCGATATTATACAGAAGCCATTGTGTCATTATATCATAATGTGTGTGAGGAGGCATTTTGGGTGCGTCTGTTTAACTGTGTCTTATCCTATTAGATGTCAGTGAACAGCAGTGTGACTGTAGTGCAGCTCGGTTCTGACAGTCAGGCGGATGGGTCCAGTATTCACCTGTTACCCTGTGAGCTCGAGCACGATGGACCTGCTCAGGTGGGCAGGTTCTTCAATCCCACAGTGAAGGAGCACAAACATGGTTTGTCTTCCACACTAAGATTTAAGAATGTGATAACTTGCAGACCATTACATACAGTAACATGATTTATTTTTATTTTAACACTGCAGAGAAGACGGTGTCATTTAGGGGCCGTGGACTGAAGGGTCAGGAGGTGCAGCTTCCAGAGAACTACACAGGACTGGTGCTGAAAGAGCTGCAGAAACCCTCATCTGATCAAGATGTAAGCATAAGATACATCACATACACTATGTAACCAGAGGTTTGTGTACTCCAGAAGACTACATAAAATGTGTGTGTTATTGTGGCATTTGCAGCAGTTAAAAAAAAAATAATAAAAAAGTTGTAATTTTGCCGTTCCTACTCACAACACTTAAAAGGCGTTTTGGCACAGAGGATACCATGCAATGAACTGTTTCAGGTAAGGCTGTCACATGTATTACATAATTGTCCGGGGGACTCGGTTTCAGGTGTTATTTTGTCCCATTCTTTCTGAAAACACATCTTAAGATGTGCAACAGTACCGGGCCATAGTTGTCGGATTTTCGTTTAAAAATTCTCCACACATTCGGCTGTTGGGGACTTGTCAGGACTGCAGGCACCTTTACATACTGAAATTCCTCCAGATTCCTTGAAACCTTTAATGATATTATGCACTGTAGAAGGTGGATTATTCAAATCACTTCCATAATTTTGAATAACTGGAGATCCATAGCCCTCCTTTTCCTCTCAAAGACTCAGAATTTGGTGGACACTGATTTTGTACCAAATCATGATTATAATCACCTGTTGATATCACCTGTCTGTAAAGTAAATTTTTTTAACCTCATTCCTAGCCCTAAATTGCCCCATCACAACTTTTTTTGGAATGTGTTGCAGGCCTGAACTACAGAAATGGATGTTTAGTAGCAAATGAAATGACCAGCTGACCAGACAAAACATGAAATATCTTGGGTTTATACTGTTGTTACGGTTCGCCATGCGAACGCGATGGCGAATCGTGAAAGTAAAAGAAAGGGATATTAGGACCCAATTGCAGTCAGCTCCAGATGGTAGTAATGAACTGAAATGAGTGAGATAAATAAAACAATAATTAATGAAATGCAAACAAACTTGAGATAAAGAATAAAGTGAGACTTTGTGTGTGGTCAGCGTAACTGCCGAATCTGTGAGACAGGCGCGCACACACAAAGCTCACGACCGCACCTATGGGGGCAGCGAAAGGCGGGGTAAAGCCACCTGCCGAAGGTGCAAAAGCGCGGCAGCTTATTATAACCACTGACGCGCTTCGGACCAACGAAGCCCGCCCACAAAGCTGAGCAGCGATCAGCGCAGGAAGCGGAAAGTGTTTCAAATACACTGGCGTGGCCAACGGAGGAAATCTGCTTCTTAAAGCAAAAGCAGAGCGCAGCGCACGAAGCACCAATAGTTTCAATGCACTGACGTGTTTAACAAATGAAATCTGCTTCTTAAAACTAAAGTAGAGCACAGCGCACGAAGCGCCACTTGTTTCAATGCACTGATGTGTTTTAACAAATTGAAATCTGCCTATTAAATGAGGCAGAGCACAGCGCACAAAGCGCGAAGTGTCTACAATGCACTGGACGTGTTAAAACAAATGAAATCTGCCTATTAAAATGAGGCAGAGCACAGCGCACGAAGCGCGAAGTGTCTAAATACACTGACCCCGTGATTAATTGAGGGGGGTCTCTGCATGGAACGAGGCAGAGGATCAGCGCTGAGGCGCCTGAGAAATAGAAGCGCAAAATATTAATGAAACGAAATGGTAACTAATACAATAATCGGGGAAAGAAAATATAGTACGGCGCCTGATAGCGCTGGGAGAGAGAGTAGGAGTCAGCCAACAAGCCGAGAGCGCTCATGTAACGAACTGAGCACCATGCAATCGACTAACGAGCTCTCTCTAGGAATCGCTCTCTACACAGAATCAGGGCCTGCAGGGGAAACGCAGCAGCCGCCAGCCTGAACGTGAGAGCGGTGACGCGCTGTGCGGGCTTCAGAGACCGATTTCGGGTTCTGAAGCAATGCGATGCGTTTCACGGTACTGTGTGTGTGACACAGCATGAAAACCGGACGGCCAGAGCCCGGACGAAGGCGGGAAACGAGCCCACCGCTCGGATCCGAGGCTGCAAAGCCCAAAGTGAGGCAAGAGAGAGTGGCCGTAGAGGTGAGGGACACGCGGGGGCGCGCAACGCCGGGGCGAGCGGCACCTCAAAACGCCGAAGCGGAACCGCGAAATGGGCAAAAAAGCGCAATTACAGGCCGGTTCTGACCCTACGCTAAATCTACGCCCTGTATTACCTCCGAATCTCCAGATTCGTACTCCGGCTGAGCCCCTAAAGCGGGCCCAGTCTACCAAAGTCCCTTAAACACCCACCGTACCGACGCGACAGCGCGAATGAGACCCCCCCGAAAGTCTCTTAAACAAAAAACAACCGTAGCGTCCCTAAGCACAGCAAAAGAACCTGATATAGACGCCACGGGAATCAGTAGGATGGAAGGCGAGATGGTGCGAGACGCCTGTCAGTGCCAAAACGAAGCTCTTAAATAGAGCCACTGACAGGTGTGTGCAATCGTGCCGTAATCACATGACAGGCATGATCCATGGTCTGGGGATCCCGAGCCAAAGCTGAACCAATACTGGCCTCTACTGTCAGCTTGGCAGAATCCCCAGACTGCTGGGGAGGTAGTAGACCGCACTGGGGATAAACAGTGGCCACTAGCGGCCACTGTGCACCACGTAACAACTGTCTGCAATGAAATAAAAGTAAATGTCAGAAACGCTGTGTTTGTTTTTTTTATTTGCATTTCCCATACTGTCCCAAATTTTTCTGATTAATGTTGTATAACTCACGAGACAGTGCTTTGTTATTACAGCATGACAGAAATTTTTATGTATATAATAATACTAAGAGTCTCTCTTCTTGTAACTTTGTAGGACAGAACTGTTAAAGTTTCTTCAGTTTTTCATAATTTTACATATTGGAATTTGGAGACCCCTCCTACGTCTGATGACAGAGTCGTGATGGCAATGGCGTGGCCTAAACTAGCTGAGATGGTGAGTTCTTTTTTTGTAAATGTGTCTTTTGATTGAACAATGACTTCAGTTTTTTTTTCCAGCATGTCACTTTGTCGTTGTTGGTTTTGTTTTGTTTTTTAGATACATGCTCCAGTGGACAACTGAAAACTACATCAGAGCGCTCCTTACATGTTCTTCTCCACAGTGCCTCACTCCTAAGTCAGGCATGTTTGGGCTTTGATGATTTTGTTTTTCAGAGATAATTCTGGTTTAAAGAGTTAAAGAGTTGTTTTATTTATAATACTATTATTAGCCAAATGTGTGATGTAGGTATTGTTCGGATTTCTGTGTCATCTATTAAACAAACATTTTGATATAAAGATGAATGTATTGGTATGAATGTTACAGTTTAATGTAAAACTATTTCATTTATTTATGGGCCTGAATCACTACACATTTCAAAAAACACTGCATGATGGTTAATAATTGAAGGTACAGTACTGTGCAAAAATCTTGGTTTAGATTTGATATACCATTGTTTTAGCAATGGTAAGCTTATAATGACCATAGTATGTTCTCATTTAATACTTTGTTCTGAACACAGTTGAATGTGCTGACAACAAAATCACACAAAAATCATCAATGGAAATCAAATTTATTAACCAATGGAGGCCTGGATTTGGAGTCACACACAAAATTAAAGTGGCAAAACACACTACAGGCTGATCCAACTTTGATGTAATGTCCTTAAAACAAGTCAAAATGAGGCTCAGTATTTTGTGTGGCCTCTACGTGCCTGTATGACCTCCCTACAATGCCTGGGCAAGCTCCTGATGAAGTGGCGGATGGTCTCCTGTGGGATCTCCTCCCAGACCTGGACTTAAGCATCCGCCAACTCCTGGACAGTCTGTGGTACAACGTGATGTTGGTGGCTGGAGCGAGACATGATGCTCAATTGGATTCAGGTCTGGGGAACAGGTGGGCCAGTCCATAGCTTCAATGCCTTCATCTTGCAGGAACTGCTGACATACTCCAGCCACATGAGGTCTAGCATTGTCCTGCATTACGAGGAACCCAGGGCCAACCACACCAGCATATGGTCTCACAAGGGGTCTGAGGATCTCATGTTGGTACCTGATGGCAGTCAGGCTACCTCTGGCGAGCACATGGAGGGATGTGCGGCCCTCCAAAGAAATGCCACCCCACACCATTACTGACCCACTGCCAAACTGGTCATGCTGAAGGATGTTGCAGGCAGCAGATCGCTCTCCACGGCGTCTCCAGACTCTGTCACGTCTGTCACGTGCTCAGTGTGAACCTGCTTTCATCTGTGAAGAGCACAGGGCGCCAGTGGCGAATTTGCCAGTCCTGGTGTTCTCTGGCAAATGCCAAGCGTCCTGCACAGTGTTGGGCTGTGAGCACAACCCCCATCTGTGGACGTCGGGCCCTCATACTATCCTCATAGAGTCGGTTTCTAACCGTTTGTGCAGACACATGCACATTTGTGGCCTGCTGGAGGTCATTTTGCAAGGCTCTGGCAGCCCTCCTCCTGTCTCCTGTTCCTCCTTGCACAAAGGCAGAGGTAGCGGTCCTGCTGCTGGGTTGTTGCCCTCTTACGGCCTCCGCCACGTCTCCTGGTTGCGCCTCCAGCCTATGGACACTACGCTGACAGACACAGCAAACCTTCTTGCCACAGCTCACACTGATGTGCCATCATGGATGAGCTGCACTACCTGAGCCACTTGTGTGGGTTGTAGAGTCCGTCTCATGCTACCACGAGTGTGAAAGCACCATCAACATTCAAAAGTAACCAAAACATCAGCCAGAAAGCATAGGTACTGAGAAGTGGTCTGTGGTGCCCACCTGCAGAACCACTCCTTTATTGAGTGTGTCTTGCTAATTGCCAATAATTTCCATCTGTTGTCTATTCCATTTGCACAACAGCATGTGAAATTGATTGTCAATCAGTGTTGCTTAGTAAAGGGACAGTTTGATTTCACAGAAGTTTGATTTACTTGCAGTTATATTGTGTTGTTTAAGTGTTCCCTTTTTTGAGCAGTGTATAATTTCACCATCCACATGCATTTCATAGATGCATGACCGTTGGATACCACCATGTTTGTCTGCATATGTGATCTGCGAAGAAAATCACTAGACATAAACTACAGTGGGGCAAAAAAGTATTTAGTCAGCCACTGATTGTGCAAGTTCTCCTACTTAGAAAGATGAGAGAGGTCTGTAATTTTCATCACAGGTACACTTCAACTGTGAGAGACAAAATGAGAATAAAAATCCAGGAAATCACATTGTAGGATTTTTAAATAATTTAATTGTAAATCATGGTGGAAAATAAGTATTTGGTCACCCACGAACAAGCAGGATTTCTGGCTCTCACAGACCTGTAACTTCTTTAAGAAGCTATTCTGTCCTCCACTTGTTTCCTGTATTAATGGCACCTGTTTGACCTCGTTATCTGTATAAAAGACACCTGTCCACAGCCCCAAACAGTCAGACTCCAAACTCAATCATGGCCAAGGCCAAAGAGCTGTCGAAGAGTGGGAAGAGTGAATCTACAATAGGCAAGCAGGTTTTTGTGAATAAATCAACTGTGGGAGCAATTGTAAGACATGCAAGACCATTGATAATCTCCCTCGATCTGGGGCTTCACGAAAGATGTCATCCCGTGGGGTCAAAATGATCATGAGAACAGTGAGCAGAAATCCCAGAACTACACAGAGGGACCTGATGAATGACCTGCAGAGAGCTGGGACCAAAATAACAAAGGCTACCATCAGTAACACATTACGCCGAGAGGTACTCTGTTCCTGCAGTGCCAGACGTGTCTCCCTGCTCGCTGCCGGAGAGCATATGGATGATCCAGAAGAGGATTGGGAGAATATCATGTGGTCAGATGAAACCGAAATAGAACTTTTTGGTAAAAACTCAACTCGTGTTTGGAGGAAGAAGAATGCTGAGTTGTATCCCAAGAACACCATACCTACTGTTTAGCATGGGGGTGGAAACATCATGCTTTGGGACTGTTTTTCTGCAAAGGGCACAGAATGGCTGATCTGTGTTCAGGGCAGAATGAACGGGGCCATGTATCGTGAGATTTTAAGCCAAAACCTCCTTCCATCAGTGAGAGCATTGAAGATGGAACATGGCTGGGTCTTCCAGCATGACAATGATCCCAAACATACTGCTCAGGCAACAAAGGATTGGCTTTGTAAAAAGCCTTTCAAGGTCCTGGAGTGGCCTAGCGAGTCTCCAGACCTCAACCCCATAGACAATTTGTAGAGGGAGCTGAATGTCCGTGTTGCTCAGCAACAGCCCCAAAACATCACTCCTCTAGAGGAGATCTGCATGGAGGAATGGGCCAAAATACCAGCTACAGTGTGTGCAAACCTGGTGAAGACTTATAGGAAACGTTTGACCTCTGTCATTGCCAACAAAGGTTACAAAGTATTGAACTTTTGTTATTGACCAAATACTTATTTTCCACCATGATTTACAATTAAATTCTTGAAAAATCCTACAATGTGATTTCCTGGATTTTTTTTCTCATTTTGTCTCTCATAGTTGAAGTGCACCTATGATGAAAATTACAGACCTCTCTCATCTTTCTAAGTAGGAGAACTTGCACAATCAGTGGCTGACTAAATACTTTTTTGCCCCACTGTATCTGTACTGATCACTCACTTTAATAGAAGCATAATTATAGTACCTTTTGCTCTCAGAACAGCTTGAATTATTCATGGCATGAATCCAATAAGGTATTTGAAACATTTCTTTTCAAGTATGTTAGTGCCTCAATTATGAACACTGTACGCACACTATTTCAGACACTGTTTGGTGGCTGTGGTGTATTTATATGGACATGGACACAAATCTCCATGGAACCACACACACATATATACAGGTATTTATGAGGAAATACTTTACAGGACTCCAATATACTAAGTACAGCATACAAACCTTCTGGATAGGCTGGAAGGCAGCAATATACCACAAGGAAGTAACGTGCGGAATATAATGACCATTCTTGCCCATACTGCTACGGCCATATGACTATGAAACCTAGTGTGATTTTTTTGTTTCAGTACTGGCAACTGATACAGCTACATATTGCTCTCTATACACTGAATAATTATTCTTAATCCTATTACAAAGGCCCACAGTTAATAGGGAAGTCTGAGGTTGCCTTAACTTCATACTTTCCAAAATCTGTTTTTAATGTCACACGCTGCTTTCCAGTCTGAGACCACTAGTGGAAAAGCTCATATTTTTATATAGTATATTACAAATCATCATTTTGACAGTTTTGAGTGAAAAGTTGAATCTTAGAATTTTAGTGTTGGGATGTTCCCCTATCTGTTGAAATGACAGCATGCAGTTCTCTGCAATTCTGCTGCAATTCTGCTGCAGTCTCTACCACAAAGATCCAAGCAAGCATTTTACTCGTGGTCATTAGAGTACACTCATTCTGTATACCTGTTTAAAACAATTCAGGGTCGTGGGAGGCTGTCAGTTGCAGTGCATATGCACAAAACACACACACACACACACTTTGACACTTTGACACTTTAGAGTCATCAAATAACACACTATGTCTGGAATTTTTTTTCCTAGTGATTTTCTAAACGAGGTCTCTGGTGAAAAGGCAATATTTTGAGACACTGAATTCATTACTGTCTGACTCGTAACTTTTGTAACTTTTAGTGCAAATTCCCCACGTGTCCTAAAAAGATTACTTATAAGAGCCAACAGAAAGGAAATACAGGCTGAAGTTAGCTTAGCAGCTATGCTAGTGCTGAGTTCACAAATAGTGTTTTTTCACATTCAATCCATTATTCCCTGCAACCCTGCCATGGGAACATTGTTGATCAGTGTTCTTCTGATGGTGGACTCATGAACATTAGGCAATGTGAGAGAGGCCTTCAGTTCCATAGAAGTTACCCTGGGATCCTGTGACCTTGCCAACTATTACACGCCTTGCTGTTGGAGTGATCTTTGTTGGTTGACCACTCCTGGGGAGGGTAACAATGGTCTTGAATTTCCTCCATTTGTACACAATCTGTCTGACTGTGGATTGGTGGAGTCCAATCTCTTTAGAGATGGTTTTGTAACCTTTTCCAGCAAACCTTTTTCTGAGGTCCTCAGAAATCTCCTTTGTTCATGCCATGATACACTTCCACAAACGTGTTGTGAAGAGCAGACTTTGTCATGCCATTGATTGAATTTCACCTTCAAATGAACTGCTAATCCTAGAGGTTCACATACATTTGCCACTCACTAATATGTAATATTGGATCATTTTCCTCAATAAATAAATGACCAAGTATAATTTTTTTGTCATTTGTGTAACTGGGTTCTCTTTATCTACTTTTAGGACTTGATGATGTTTTAGGTCATATTTATAGAGAAATATAAAAAATTCTAAAGGGTTCACAAACTTTCAAGCACAATTGTAGTTATCATAGGCTCCAGTGTTCAATTCAGTTTACATTATTAATTATGGGAAACATTTGCTCAGTACTCGTCTTTTTAGGGTTCTCAACAAGAGTTCTGAAATAGATTAACGACAAGAACAGAGGTGCCACTGTACTTCATCAGCTTTTAAATGCTGGATTTTATGTCAGTGCTGTCATGCAGAAAACAAGATGTGACGCCTTACCACTTCATATAAAGAGCAAAACCTGGAGCCTGCATAACCGAAAAGGTAATAAGGTTTAATTTATGTTACACAAATCTCATCTATACTCAAAGGACATCTATAATCCCAAACTTGATGACAGTACAGTAAAATGACAGTGCTCCAAAAACGTAATAAAGCTGGTAAAGAAGGTAAGGAGTGAAATTAAATTAACTTTTTAAATGAAATTAATTATTAAAAACTTGTATACAGTGGTGCTTGAAAGTTTATGAACCCTTTAGAATTTTATATATTTCTGGACAAATATGACCTAAAACGCCATCAGATATTCACCTAAAAAGTCCTTTAAAAAAATAAAAAAAAAGTCTTAAAAGTAACCCAGTTAAACAAATGACACAAAAATATGATACTTGTTCATTTATTTATTAAGGAAAATGATCCAATATTACATATCAGTGAGTGGCAAAAGTATGTGAAGCTCTAGGATTAGCAGTTAATTTGAAGGCGAAATTAGAGTCAAGTGTTTTCAATCAATGGGATGACAATCAGGTGTGAGTGGGCACCCTGTTTTATTTAAAGAGCATGGATCTATCAAAGCCTGCTCTTTCTAACATGTTTGTGGAAGTGTATCATGGCATGAACAAAGGAGATATCTGAGGACCTCAGAAAAAGAGTTGTTGATGCTCATCAGGCTGGAAAAGGTTACAAAATCATCTCTAAAGAGTTTGGACTAAAACAATCTACAGTCAGACAGATTGTGTACAAATGGAGGAAATTCAAGACCATTGTTACCCTCCCCAGGAGTGGTTGCCTGACAAAGATCACTCCAACAGCAAGGCGTGCAATAGTTCACGAGGTCACAAAGGACCCCAGCGAATTCTAAAGGAAAATGCCAGGACATCTGTCCATGAACTGAATCTCAAGAGAAGGTGGGTCATGCAGCAAGACAGCGACCCTAAGCACACAAGTCGTTCTACCAATGAATGGTTAAAGAAGAACAAAGTTCATGTTTTGGAATGGCGAAATCAAAGTCCTGACCTTAATCCAATCGAAATGTTGTGGAAGGACCTGAAGTGAGCAGTTAATGTGAGGAAACCCACCAACATCCCAGAGTTGAAGCTGTTCTGTATGGAGGAATGGGCTAAAATTCCTCCAAGCCGGTGTGCAGGACTGATCAACAGTTACAGGAAACGTTTAGCTGCAGTTATTGCTGCACAGGGGGGGGGGGGGTCACACCAGATACTGAAAGCAAAGGTTCACATACTTTTGCCACTCAGTAAAATGTAATATTGGATCATTTTCCTCAATGAATAAATGACCAAGTATAATATTTTTGTCTCATTTGGTTAACTAGGTTCTCTTTATCTACTTTCAGGACTTGTGTGAAAATCTGATGATGTTTTAGGTCATATTTATACAGAAATATAGAAAATTCTAAAGGGTTCACAAACTTTCAAGCACCACTGTATGCTGCATTTCTGTCAACAAACTCAATCTATGGGTTAATATGTTGTTACTGATTTCTACTATTTGCTTTAAATGCTGTAAACCTGACGTGCACAGTGTTCTAGAAGTTCAAAAGTACAAAGACACAAAGGTGTTTTTAATATAATTGCATAAAACATGACAATGTAATCAATTAAGACATTTAAAATGTACTATCAGCAATATAATGTAATAAAATGTATCATATTATATTAATGATTAGTAATTGCTACCAAGTGCCAGTAGGCAGTTTGGGTCCCTTCATCATTCAGACCTAGTGCATTCCTAGTGCTTCTCCTTTGTGGTGTCCCTTGTTTTCAATTTTCCACTAAAAAGCTGAATTAACTAAAGGTTCTTTACATAGTTGGTACAAACAACTTCTGCAGTGCAGTGCACGCCTCACATGTCCAATGTCTGTGGCGGCTGAGGAAGAGTTGGGGAGGTGGGAGGGTCAGAATCTGTTCTGTTGCGTTTCATTGGCAAGTCATGATCATGTGCCTTTCTAATATGCCTGTACAGGTCCCCAGACTGCGTATAGCTACGGTAACAGTAACGGCACTCATAGGGACGCTCCCTTGTATGCACTATGGCATGTCTTCTTAGGGTGTAAGCACACGAAAACGTCTTTCCGCAAGTGGTACAAGTAGGAACGTCTTCCACATAATTGCCAAAGGAATCGCTAAGTTCCTCAAAGTAAATAGTCTGCTGCTCCGCTTGTTGGGAGGGCACCGAGAGGAGGTTAGATGGGCAGTTGGATGTATAAGAAGAGGAAGCACTAGAACCCTGTGATGAAAGAGGAAAAGACAGTGAGTCCTGGTGGGAGACTGGCATTATTGAATGAGGAGGCATAAAGTGAGCGCTCATAATCTCAACATCATGGCTGCTTTCATAGTCTTCCTCTGTATCGTCCTCTCCTCTTTGCTGTCCCATCTGTGTTTCCTCTATGTGCTCTGGCTCCTCGTCAGAGATCACAATGGCTTCCACCTTCACTTTTGCCTCCTCATCTTTGTTGTTCTCTTTTTCAGCTAAGGGCAGTGCTGTGGTTGAATGGGACTGCTCACTCAAACATCTTGCAGTAGGAAAGGTGTGTTCATTGTGCTGGATGGATTTGGATTTTTTCGTTTGTCTTGGTTGATGAGTGGTAAAACATATGCTCTTTTCCTTTGACACTAATGTCTCTTGACTGCAGTCTCCACTTAGGTTGGTGTCAACAGGGATTAAAACCATAGAAGTCAATGTACTGTTCTGAGTTTCTGTGTCTGTTTGAACTGGTTCAGTGGTGCTACATGGGCTTGAAAGGGCAGACTCAATACTGGCAGATGTTGCTGATGTACCAGCTCGAACAGGTCCAGGAGAGGAATTGTACAACGAGCCATGTCCAGACTCATTCACTGCTGGATGAGAGTCCATGCCAGGTTGAGTAGTGTCGGCCACGTCTGGACTTCCAAGGCTAGCACTGCGTGTAGTACGACTGGGCACGGTCACATTTGTTTCAGGTTTGATGTAAACATTAGCAGTTTTTTGTCGGCTTGGCTGAGGACACTGTGTTATAGAAGGTGATGAAGATGGATGTGATGCTGAAATACTAATGGCTCTCTGCCCACCCTCAGACATTTGACTCCTGCCATTTCTCCCTCCGGATCCGTTCAACTTTCCATCCCTAGGTGACACACCATACACTGTTCCATCTCCCCCAGTCTCACACCCTCCCTCTTCTGTCCTGGTGCTATCTGCCTCTGCCAGGCCGCGACCCTGTAGTCTTTTCTTACATACTCGAACGACGTCATTCATATGCAGGAAACTGGCTGCTGCAAGCACATCTTCCGGAGGGGACTGGGCTGCCAATCGCAGCACCCCCTCATACATGAAATCGAGAAGCATCCTGAATGCCTGAGGGGTCACTATATCTCCACTAATGGTTACCGTGTCTGTGTCTGGTCCACCATTGACTGTGAAGGTGTTGCCCACTGTGTGTTCCGAGTAGAACATATGGAAGAATGGTGAACAGGAGGCCAGGACAGCTCGGTGAGCCAAGAAGTGAGAAGTGCCGACTTTCACTGTGCAGTCACACAGAAATCCCTGCTGTCGCTGGGAGCGCAGGTTGGCCAAAAGCTGCTGACTGTGCCCTGGGAACTCCATGACATCTGATGAGCTACAAAAAGTCATAACATTAGAGGATGCTTCTTAGAGACAGGTTATTTATGACTCAAATCAATTTAACCATAATACACAAAACATATGGATTAACATGCTCAGGTGGCGCAGTGGTCTCACGTGGGGGACCTCAAACTTTTGAACTAAAGCGCCAGCTCACTGTTCTTCAGGCTATAAAGGGGCAGGACTGTGGGTGAAAAAGGAAACATACAGAAAAAATAAAAAAACATTTGCTCTGTCAAAATGGATGTTTTATTTGTCCTATGTATGTTTGTAGTTCATAGTAATAATTAATGGTATTAATTAAATTATTTAAATAATTTCCATTATCCTACCTGATTTATGCGTCTTCACAAATTAGTGTGAACTGTGAGCCTGCTTTTGGCTGACAAGACAGTCAATGTCAGGTTGCATTTTATTCCAAATGTTTTTTTTACATGCGAATACAGTAAGCCGTTTAATGACCACATTACACTCTGTGAAACAGGTTGTTGACCAAAATGGACGTTAAATGAACATAACCATGGCCACGTAGTCTTTCTATGCTGATGTACTGTAAATATAAAGGAAAACTGTGTGCAAATGATATGTAAATGCGTCAGATGCACAGCTGACAACATGAGTTGAAGTCTAAACTGTTATACACATGCTATACACACACACTTCTGTAATTTATGGAAATTCACAAAAAAAAAAAAAAAATACAGTAATGTACTGTTACAACCTCATAGTTTTGTTTGACGGAAGCCACAAATGTATTGATATACGGTATTACAAACAACACAGAAGAACCGACATTGACTGCATGGTCGTTAAACTACAGTGGGGCAAAAAAGTATTTAGTCAGCCACTGATTGTGCAAGTTCTCCTACTTAGAAAGATGAGAGAGGTCTGTAATTTTCATCATAGGTAAACTTCAACTATGAGAGACAAAATGAGAAAAAAATCCAGGAAATCACATTGTAGGATTTTTAAAGAATTGAATTGTAAATTATGGTGGAAAATAAGTATTTGGTCAATAACAGAAGTTTAACTCAATACTTTGTAACATAATCTTCGTTGGCAATGGCAGAGGTCAAACATTTCCTGTAAGTCTTCACCAGGTTTGCACACACTGTAGCTGGTATTTTGGCCCACTCCTCCATGCAGATCTCCTCTAGAGCAGTGATGTTTTGGGGCTGTCACTGGGCAACACGAACTTTCAGCTCCCTCCACAAATGTTCTATGGGATTGAGGTCTGGAGACTGGCTAGGCCACTCCAGGACCTTGAAATGCTTTTTACGGACCAACTCCTTCGTTGCCTTCGTTGTTTGGGACCCAGCCACGTTCCATCGTCAATGCTCTCACTGATGGAAGGAGGTTTTGGCTTAAAATCTCACGATACATGGCCCCGTTCATTCCTCCCTTAACACGGATCAGTCGTCCTGTCCCCTTTGCAGAAAAACAGCCCCAAAGCATGAGGATTTTACCACCATGCTTCCCAATAGGTATGTTGCAACTCAGCATTCTTCTTCCTCCAAACACGACAAATTGAGTTTTTTCCAAAAAGTTCTGTTATGGTTTCATCTGACCACACGGTATTCTCCCAATCCTCTTCTGGATCATCCATATGCTCTCTGACAAACTTCAGACGGGCCTGGACATGTACTGGCTTAAGCAGGGGGACACGCCTGGCACTGCTGGATCTGAGTCCCTCTCAGCGTAATGTGTTACTGATGGTAGCCTTTGTTACTTTGGGCCCAGCTCTCTGCAGGTCATTCATCAGGTCCCTCCATGTAGTTCAGGGATTTTTGCTCACGTTTCTCAGGATCATTTTGACCCCACGTGATGAGATCTTGCGTGGAGCCCCAGATCGAAGGAGATTATCAATGGTCTTGTATGTCTTCCATTTTCTTACAATTGCTCCCACAGTTGATTTATTCACACCAACCTGTTTGCCTATTGTAGATTCACTCTTCCCAGCCTGGTGCAGGTCTACAATTTTCTTCCTGGTGTCCTTCTTGGCCATGGTTGAGTTTGGAGTCTGACTGTTTGTGGCTGTGTCTTTTATACAGACAACGAGGTCATACAGGTGCCATTAATACAGGTAATGAGTGGAGGACAGAAGAGCTTCTTAAATAAGATGTTACAGGTCTGTGAGAGCCAGAAATCTTGCTTGTTTGTGGGTGACCAAATACTTATTTTCCACCATGATTTAAAATTCAATTCTTTAAAAATCCTAAAAATCCTAAAAAAAAAAATCCTAAAAAATTTCCTGGATTTTCTTTTCTCATTTTCTCTCTCATAGTTGAAGTGTACCTATGATGAAAATTACATAACTCTCTCATCTTTCTAAGTAGGAGAATTTGCACTGACTAAATACTTTTTTGCCCCACAGTAGTTGCTAATTTAGACACAAAAATACATATATTCCCTGGCTTTTATGGAATTGGGTTACAGGTATGGGCCATGTTTTGTGATTTGCTCTAAAGGTTAGAGAAGTGCTACATTAAGGCACTGAAGTGTAGTGTAGTGCCAGCAATGCCAGTGTATGATGACTCTATGTCTCTGTGCTTGCAAGCCACCATTAGTGATACAACAATTCAGTACTCTGGATTAGATCGGTATGGATACTGACTTTGTTAAACAAATCAGATATCGGCTAGACATGTGCCAGAGTTACTGTTTACTTCCAAAATATCATCAACATCAAAAACACTTTGTTTTTATTAATGGAACAGGAAACTCATACAGGTAATAATTATGACCGATCACATTAGAAGCAAATTTCTTTAGGGTAATTTATTTAGAAAGTGTGGAACCTGCAATGCATATTTCACCATGCTGCAGTGTGTCAAAATAAAAGCCCCGTGTAGGATATTTTCTATTTATAGTATTAGCATAAAACAGTTTCATACTTTTGTATTAATATCAATTTAATGTAGGCTAAAACATTGTAGTTAAATTAAATTTGAATGATGTGGTTAAACATGGTAAACCTAAATATCTGAAGTTTAATTAAAGCAGTATCAATCTGTCCTGAGGTGAACATTTATTGCTAAATATATTAGACATACTGCATATAGAGCTTATGGAAGTTGACTTATTAGGCTGTGGCAAGTGGAAAATATCACTTTCATGGTTTATGGTTTAGCACACATTGCATCCATGCACTCTGAAGAGAACACAGGCTTAGAATATTTCTCTTAATTAGATTTCATTTCATTTGGGTATAGAAAAATGATTTTACGATGGTCCACCTTATATTAATTAAGTCAAGAACTAAATGAGATAGAAAAGGAAAGTAGGCTTACTCAAAACCCAGGGTCATTTTAAGGGCACTCATAAATTTTTAATACCGGAGTGTGTCTGTAACTGCTTATCTGGGATTTTCATGCACAACAGTGTCCAGAGTTTACTCAAAATGGCACAATGATGAAACACATTAAGTGAGTGGCAGTTCTGCAGATGACAATGCACTGTTGATGAGAGAGGTCAAAGGAGAATTGCCAGACTGTGTGGAGCTTAGAAAGGCTACAGTAACTCAGATGACCGCTCTGTACAATTGAGGTGAGCAGAAAAACATCTCAGAACGTGCAACATGTTGAAACCTTTGGCTGCCTCAGCAACAGCAATCAACACTACACTGTTTTTTTTTTAATTCTGTCAGTGAAGAAGAGAAAACTGGGGTTGCAGTGGGCATAGACTAACCAAAACAGGAAAGCTGAAGACAAGAAAACCTTAACCTTAGTCTACTGAATCTTGATTTCTTCTGAGGAACACAGAAGGTAGGGTCAGATTTTGGCACCAACAGCATGATGGATCTACCTTGCCTTGTGCCAACAGTTGGAGTAGGTGGAGGTGGTGTGGGGAACATTTTCTTGGCTTATTTTGGGTCAGTTAATACCAATCAATCATTGCCTGAATGCCACAGGCTATCTGACTATTGTTGCTGCCCATGTGTACCTCAAAGGAATATTTCCAACATCATGTGGAATCCTTGCCACGAAGAAGTGAGGCTGTTTAGATAGCAAAGCATTAATACTGTACCAGGTATTAGTATATCATTCCTAATAAAGTGCATGCTGAGTGTACATTTACAAAAACACATTCAGACATGCATCCCTTAACAGAAAATATCTCAATGAAGCTTTAAGTCTGTAAATTGAAACTTCCAGAGAAAGAATTTGAGGTTATGGAGTGTACATGAATACCGCAAAACTTTATTGAAACCAGAAATTTTTTCAATATATTTTTTACCCTATTTATCCAGTGTTGGAACGTTGGATAAAACTAGAATCCGAGTCCGAATGTGTGTGTGTGTGTGTGTGTGTGTGTGAGAGAGAGAGAGAGAGAGAGCGAGAGAGAGAGAGAGAATACCCTTCCATGTATTTGCAACAAAAAAAAAAAATTATTTGTGTCTTTTTGAGAAACACATACAGTCACACATTTGAAAAATGTAACTACCTTTAGACTTCCACTACAAGCAGGCCTGAGGTAAACGGGTTTTCTCACTTTAAGGAACAAGTGTCAAACTAACTATCGTGGTAACAGGAACAAAATTAACATAACGTGTCCAATACAGTTAGTCACGATCCTGACAATTACAACAAGGCCCATAAATATGATATTTATCTCTTTGCTCTCCAAAAAGGAGGAGACACCAATTCAATCTAATTACAAAACACCATGGTAAAAATATACAATAGTAATCGTGACCTCACTGTACAGATAAAGGTTGATAGATATTGGGCTGAACAAACCTGGCACTCTTTTAATCACGACATAAACTGTTTTTGTTTACATGTCACATTTTATTGCAATGCAAACACCACAGATACACGAGCATAGCCAACGTCTAGCCCGTTATAACGTAAACACCGTCTGTGGTTACACAAATAGGCGAACTCGTTTAAAAAGACATACCTTACCTGGATATTGAACAGATCGTCGAAGCAACCAGAGTTCATAAATAGTAGCAGGATTTATTTCACTCGACATAAAAACACAATACCATCATTAGTCACTTGAATGACAACAAAATTAAAACAGTCGTGAGAGTAGAGCGAGCTAATCCATAACAATACAAACCAATCAGCTAACATAGGTCGGCGAGGTTCACAGGCCGAAATCCTAATAACTATTGACTCCATAGATTTGTGCACTACATAGGGCATATAATAATGGCTTTCAACTGCCTAAGTAGTGCACCTAACATTCAGTAGGAAAACATTTGGACTGTACCACTAGCCAGTCTGCCATCTATTGGTGAGGAGAGAAGGGAACGAGGAAGTCAGTCCATCATCGCTGAAGTTTCGTGTAGCATAAATGAAAATCAATTTGTTCCAGAGATGACATTTTAAACACTACATTTTAAAATAGGAAGTATAGCATTTTTGATATAGAGTAACAGACCACGAATATTAAGTAAGTTAAGGGTTACATTTTTGGTGATTTCTTTACTCACAACGAGACCTTACCAACTTTTAAGTTGACACATCTTGACGATCTCCAGGCTTCACTTATTCCGTTTCCCATCGTTCTGTAAACTGCGCTTATTTCGAATATGGAGGAAAGTGAGAGGAAATCTGCAAGGGGCTCTGCCAGTTCGACTGTTTGTGAGCAAAGTGGAACTGTAAGCCCATGTGCTGAGGCGGAGGTTTGTGGTGTATCTGTACAGCCTGATATAGATAAGAAACTGGACATTAGTTCAGATCAGTTTGATCCGCTGCTTGCGTTGTATTCCTCCCAAATCCCCTTGCCTTACCCTAATGTTAAGTGCTTCAACAACATATCTGAGTATGAAAGCTTTATGAAAGGCGGTCGTGGTCGAGCCAAACCCGAAAACGTAGAGAAAAAGCTCCGAAAAGCAAGGAAGGGTGTTACAGATCCGGAGAGAATAGAGAGGCTGAGGAAGCTCATGGTGAACAACCCGGTTGAAGGAGAAGAGAAAGGAGAGAAGAAACCACCCAGAAAACAACGAGTTCCGAAAAATGTTTTGACCAGGATGCCATGTATGTGATTCTGTTTTAATCCATGTTTCAGACCTTTGTCAAGGTATTGTCTATTGAACGTCCTTAATGTAAAAAATGCGGATTAAGTTTGAAATAAGTCCTAGTAATTGTGAAAATACTGTATTACTGCCTAAAATGTGCACCAAACCGAGTCCCAGGCAATAGAATAATTTATATAGAGTAGTAGTTGTTTACTTCTCTGCCTGAAAATACTAAAAGCATTATTAAAGCTAAAATGAAGGATAAATGGCAAAATCTATGGGCACAGAACAGACTGGAAGACAGTTTTATAACATTAAAAGTTAATTGGGAAATTAATTCAAAAGAAGGACCATACCATGATGGCCAGCCATTTCTCTGTACGGCTTCCAGAAATCGACAGAGATGTACATAATCTCCAATACATTATATCTACTGATAATGCAGAGTTATTTCAGACATCTTTACATCAACTCGCATGTTCACACACTAGGCCTGACAACTGATCGTTCTAAATTCAAAATGGAAACAGGTCTAAATTTGAATGTAATACCATCACTGCTTTGCTGAATTTAACATACTGGGGAGAAAATAACATAAAATGCTGCAAGTGCAAAGATTTGGGCACCTATTGATTCACTGTAGTTTCTGTCAAGGAGTTGCCTGACAGGGTGTCCAAATCTGCACAAATGTTACATTTTATTTTATGTTCTTCCAACATGTTAAATTCAGCAAATAAATACTGTGCATTAAACATTTGCAGAAATATGCCATACTATTGTTTCATGTACAGGTTAGGCTAGCTTATTTTCGCTTAGAAAATCAGCAAATGTTTGATAAGTAGTGCCCAAACTTTTGATTCATGTCATGTAATCTCAGTATAATTTGATTTCCCTCAAGATGTGAAATAAATCATTGTCTGGCTTGATAATATTTAGGCCAATGAAGAATTACGTGTTCTACAGTTTCTTTACCGTTACAGTATTCACAGTTGCCCTCAGTATGTTTCTTCATTAAAACAAGCTGCTGTTTAACCCTGTATGTCCAAACCACATTCTTGATAATATGCTCTCTTCTTGCTTACTTCAGTTTGTGTTCCTGCCCTTTCCAACGTTACTTTTAAAATTCTAAAACTGTCTTCCAATCTGTTCTGTGCCCATAGATTTTGCCATTTATCCTTCATTTTAGCTTTAATAATGCTTTTAATATTCTCTTTAATGCATTTTATATTAATCCCTATGTTATTCTTTCCTGCCGATTTCCTATAGCGACAGCTTCCAATCTATAGTTCCAGTAATGATCAACCAAGCCTTGACCTCTGATGTATTTCCAGTTTTTATCTACGAATTGAGCACAGAACTGAAACGCGCTGCTGCGTTGGAAGCATGCAGTTCTTGTTTTCGCTCGATTTAAATGGATTTTGCACTCCCTTATTAAAGATGGTGATCTCACTCCATGAGACACTTTAGAGATACAATTTGGATTTCTGGATATATGAGGCGATAGCACTGTGCCACCCTCTGCATCTATTATTGTTTATTTGTGAAATTTAACAACCTGGGGGTTGTTCCCTTGCAAAGAATGGTGAGGGGTTTTGTTAAGCAAAAATTCAGAAAGAAAATCAGATGCCATAGGATGCCAAAACTTTACACAAGTTGATTTTTTTTCCTATTATGAAAATTCAGCATATATCCAGATCATGCAACAATCCCTGTAGTGGTCATGTTAACTTTTTCTCCTTAAAAAAGCAAGTGGTAAAAATGTAATTTCAGTGGGGTGTCCAAAGCATAGGAAGCTCCTCCACCCTTTTATCATCTCACGAAGTGAAACGTGACTTTTAAAAAGTTGGATTGGGAAGGTTTACAGATATGGTCAAATGAGGAATTCAAATAATAATAATAATAATAATAAACAATTAATATGATTATTAAATAACAATATTATTGCCTTAGCTTGGATAGAATGTGCTTTCTATTTTATGACTTAAAGATCTAAGCAGTGTAAAAGAGAGCAAACAGTGACATTTGAGTTTTTCCATGTGTTTGTAGTGCATGAAGGCAGTCCGCTGGGAGAGCTGAACCGCTGTGTGCAGCAGAGGCTAAGAGTTAAAGTTCATATCCGCACCTTTAAGGGACTTCGTGGAGTGTGCATCGGCTTTCTGGTGGCTTTCGACAAATTCTGGAACCTGGTAACCTGTTCATCATTATTTTACAAGATTATAGAGTTGAATGTAGCTTGGTGCAGAAACTTTCATTCCTCATATGCGTTCTGCCAGGGTTCTACCTTGCAAATGTTCTTTGCTATAATTACAAGTGCCTATGTAAATAGAGGAAAATATCTTTTGCAGTCTCGCATTCCTTCTAGTTGAAATTCAAGACTTTTGTTCCCCTCCCCAGTAGTGGTTGACCAACATAGATCACTGCAATAGCAAGTCATGTGATTGTCCATGAGGTCACAGAGGAACCCAGAGTAACTTCTAAGCAACCAAAGGCCTCTCTTTCTTTGGCTGATTAAATAAATTACCTAGTATACTATTTTTTATCTCATGTGTTTAATAAGGTTATCTTTATCTTAGTTTAGGACTTGTGTAAAAATCTGATGATGGATTAGGTCATGTTTATGGAGAAATATACATATTCTAAAGGGTTCACAAATTATAGTGGGAAATCTGTGAGCAGGAGTTTGGATTGCGGGGTTCAACTGCATTTATTCCATTCTTCACAAAACAAGGGCTTCATAACTTTATCCTGCTGAAAAATGCCAGTTTGGAAGCCCTGTCATGAGAGGCAACACATGGCCACGGGATGTCCTGCATGTATCGTTGAGCTGTCTCATGGGGTGACCGACTGCCGTATGCGATGGGTCCCTGTGATGAAGGAAGCCACCCTTACCCATCACCCAAGTTAAAGACTGGGATATACTTACCTCATGGTTGGTCTTGAAAGCGTGGAGGCCTAAAAGAGTAGAGGCTTGAAAGGCCAGGGTTTTACTTAGCTGGAGCAGTTCATTCTCTGTTTAGGAGGGGGGAGAAGTACACAGTGAATTGAGTAAAATGCACACTGCAAATAACGTGATTGTTTGTTTGTACCATTGACGACATGGCTATGAGTGTGTTCAGATTCTCTGTGTATCATGTATTAAGAATACTAATGTGTGTCAGTTATAAATGTTACCTGTGATAATATTGGTTTAGCCATTGGGAATAGCTTCAAGTACAAAAGCAGCACTCGGGTATTGCTGAGGGAGACTAGTCAGCATACGGTCTGAGACTAGAGAGAGAACACAGCCTATAAAGCAGCCTTTATATACAGTGTTGTGTGCTTGTATGCCTCTCGTCTGTTTTTCGTGTCAGTGCAGGCCTCTGTAGATATGTAAATAGCTATGACTGTTGGTGTGCAAATAAAGGTGAAGGGAGAAAAAGAAGACACTGGTGCATTGACCATTTTTACGGAACTCTCGCCCGACGCTACCAATAGGGTTCGTCCCATTCCATTTCCCAGATCATCACGCCAGCAATTGGGGCAGTGTGTCGCTCCACAACAAAGACAGGATCACCACGAGGCCTTCATACTGAAACCCGACTGTCGTTATATCCCAAGCAGAACCTGGATTTGCCACTAAAGACGATGCGGTTTCAGTCCATAGCAGTCCAGGTTTCTTGTTCATGACACCATTGTAAATGAATTTCCAGTGGCTGGATGTAAATGGGAGGACACGTGATGGGCGCTGTGACAACAAATGTCAAACAAATTTGACAACAACGAATAATCTGATACTTTCTGACTTGTATGTTATGTTCTTGGATATTTTTTTTTCTACCTAGGCGATGGTGGATGTTGATGAAACCTACAGGGAGCCCCTACTTGGACAAGCTTTCTATCATGAAAAGGCCTTGACTGTCACAAGGGTATGGATGGCTTCTTCATAATGATAATGTTTGAAAATGGTTAAATGCTAGTTCCCATAACGACACATCAAACCATATTATGACTCTTTGTTTGAATCTTCTTAAAAGATTAGCAAAAGACTAACAGGGTGCTAAGTATAGCTATACAGGTTCTGTAGGTTCTGTGAACAGGTTGTTGATAAAAATGCAGGCTGACCAATCATTACCATAGTCACGTAGTCAGTTTGTGCTACTTTAATGTAAATATAAAGGGTATTTTCACAAGGAAACTGTGTGTAAGCGATGCGATCATGCCGACACATTTTTAATTTATGGACAATTGATTGGTTGGTTGGATTTATTTAATTTTTCCACCATGGTGACAAGCATTTTGGCGTGGCAGGCTGCCACAGAGAAACATTACCAGCGGAAATAATGAACAGTTACTGCAGGAACTGCTGTCACTTTACTGGTATTTGGATGACTCACTTATCAAGAGTGTCATATCATATCAAGAGAGTCTTTATCACATTTGTATAATGTTGGCCAGACCCAAACACATAGGTACAGCCCGGCAGCTAGAAAGTTAACTACCACTTATCCCAGGATTTCAACAATTCTGGTAAAGTCATTGAAACTTGAATGTTGTCTTTCAAACCTGGAGAAGTTTTGAAAAATGATAAAGGTTCTCCATAACTTGCAGAGGTACTTTATTACTGTGAGTAGTTTTGCTCTCAGAATTGTATTGAAAATGAGAAATGAGTTAGACAGAGAGCAAGCAATATAACGGAAATTTCAAATAAAGTCATGTAAGTTTAAGAAAACGCTATCCTGTTGCAAAAGAAAAAACTTGCAGTGTGTCGTACATTTACTCTGACTCACTGTGACAGTTTGAACCCAAGAAATTTAATGTTTTGTCTGTTCAACTTCATTTCATTTGTTAATCAACATGCATTCCTGCATTTCAGGCCTGCAACACATTCCAAAAAGAGGGATGGGGGAATTTAGGGGTAGTACTGAGGTAAAGATGATAATAATAATAATAATAATAATAATAATAATAATGTGATGTCAACAGGTGATTCTAATCATTATTTGGTACAAAAGCAGTATCCACGAAAGGCTTTCACGAGGAACGATGGCCAGAGGATCTCTGGTCTGTCAACATATGCATGAGAAAATGATCTAAATGTCAGTATGTAAAGGGTAAGGGTGCAAGCTTCTTCAAGATCTGTCATTCATCAATAGCTGATAAGCCTCATCTTAACCATGTCCAGAAGCATTTCCACTGGGACCATCACACAGTGGAAATGTGTAGTATAGCCAGGCAAATCCGTAGAAAGTGATGTTTATTAACAAATGAAATGAAGGTGGCCAGATTATATATTCTGGGTTAACACTGTCTGCAATGAAATAACAGTCACAGTACCGGTAAATGTAAGAAACACTGCATTTTTCACTTGCACTTTCCATAACATCCTTTTTCTGATTTGAGGTTATACTTCAGATGTGCAGGGGGACTTACTTAAATCTGCTTACGGTTATGTCTGCTGAAATCATTTGATGCTGTAGTGTAAATCCTTCATTTTTACACAGCTGTTTGAAAAGCTGTGTATGCAGGAGACCCAGCAGTGCAGTACTCTTCAGAAGGATTCTGTGAAAGCAGCAGAAGCAGCGTCTTCAAAACAAGACGAGCTGAATATTGAACCTCACCATGCCTTCAGAACCTACATTTCAAGGGTTCATGACTCCAGTCAAGCACCAGAGAGACTGCCACAGCCTGTAATGACTAGTCTTGCCATTTCATCCCCATCTGTTGCTGGTCCAGAGCAGAGAATGACTTTGTCAAAGCCGAGAGTGGAGTATGGACGAGTGCGCACCCGCCACGTGAACCAGCTTTTTATCCGAGGAGAAAACGTTCTCCTTGTGAATATACAGCAAGAGTAGTGGCAGCTTGTTGGCAATTAGTTTGTGAAAATGAGCACGGTTTGATTCTAAGGGTAGATTTCAGATAAGGCACTGGTGCCTTTTTCATGTATCATATTGATATGTTCAAATCCCATCTCTGCCAAGCTGCCACTGTTGGGTTCTTGAGCAAGGCCCTTAACCCACAATTGCTTGGATTGTAAGACTGTATCAATTGTAAGTCGCTCTGGATAAGGGCGTCTGCTAAATGCTGTAAATGTAAATGCTGTAAATGTATACATGTTGTTAAAAAAAAACATCAAAAACTGGTGTGGTTGTTGGACAAAAGCTTTACGTACATAGTTTTGAGAGCGTCGCATACTGTGTGAGACGGTACCGTGGTATATCTGAGCTTTCTGCGAATTGTGTCCACTAGGTGGCGATATGACACCGATACATGGCCAGTCGCCTACAAATGATTTGCTAACTACCGTCCCAAATCAAACAGATGACACCGTTAACGCTATAATGATGTTGCTGGTTCATCCACCAATTTTAGATTAAAAGCAAGGAAAACGTTTCAATTTCTTTGCCTACAAAATCAGTCCAGTTAATCTGACCATGGCATAAATGAGAGAAATAAGTGTCTGGTGCCGTTTCAAAATGTGAATCCATTAACGATTGCCTTATTTTCATTTTGCTTTCATTTCAAACTAACCAAATGGAAGGGGTAGAAGAAACAGGGTCCGTTTTATCTCTCTGTGTCAGTTCGAAATGACAATGAGGTCTCGGTGGGGTTCATAAAATACTGCATGAATAATTCAGCCTTTATAGGAAATTGCATGTGGCACTCGGAGGCTGTTACTGTCCTGACATTTTTGACTGTGATGGCTTAATGCATACATCAACCATAAACACACTACTTACTGAAGCCCAAGGAACTTAAAAAAACCCCAAAATGAACATTTTCCTGCTTTCTGTTATCTAAAAGTTTCCTCACTAAACTGTAAATGCGTAATGCACTTAGCCTACTGGGGAAGCCATTATGCTTTTCATATTGAACTGTGAACATTTTTATGTTCAGCGTTGTGGTTTGATTAAAAAATACGCGTTCAGTCTGTAGATTCTACACAGTAGGGTTTCACTGCAAATCTAACACGACATATTTTTCTCTCCACCTAACATGGACCATTTTAATTAGGGACATTGCATGTTTTGTAGTGTTGGGAATTGCGGTCATGTACAGGTCAAGTAAAGAATTAGAGTGATTCTGATACACATAACGCCCTGGTGTCACAGACCCTGACAGCAATATTTAATTCACAGCTCTCCCTAGATTTCCTTCCCAAATAGCTCTGCCTACTTTACAACTGCTCGTTATTCATGAGCAGCTCTGTGTTGTGCATATTCATGAGCTGACCAGCTGGCCTTGGCTATGGGAGCACACGTGGCCAGATGGAGACTCTCCTGCACTGGCACTCATTCTCCTTCCAGTGCAACTCGGTGACTCAAAGTCGTGCACAGCATCCTCAGTTTTAATTAGCACTACAACTAAGCACAGTGTTCCAACATCCAGTCTGCATTTCAGTGTACTTTACAATGAGTGGAGGACAAACCACAATGAAGAGCTTGAGACTGAGTGTGATATGTAGCTACAGTGCTCCAAGTATGTGCATAAAGAAATTCATGTAGGATTGATTAACTTAAACTCATTGGCAACGCTCCAAGTGAAAATGAAGTTTGTTTAATCCTCTTAATTTCCGTCTACATTAAGACTGTTTTTTAAGAAATACTCCATTCTTCAACCTACTCTTTAACAATGTAGCATATAGGTGGCAATTTAACACAGAGAAACTAACCTCCATCAATTCCAATTTAAGGACAGACAAAAAGGTTTAAAAACATGACTAACATTCATTCATTCATTCACTGTCTAATCTGCTTGATCCTAGTCAGGGTCACGGGAATGCCGGTGCCTAGCTGGCTGCACATGGCGCAAGGCAGGAACAACCCCAGACAGGGCGCCAATCTATCATATAACAGACACACACACACACTAAGGGCACTTTAGAAACACCAATTAACCAAAGATGCATGTCTTTGGAAATGTGGAAGGAAACTCATCCAACCATGGAGAGGAGACTCAATACAGTTGGAGCCCAGAGTCTGGATCGAACCGGGGCTGTGAGGGTCCAGGCAAGAGGAAGAACAAGCAGCTCGAGATATGTTAGGGTTGATGAAGGACAACCAAACCTTCATATGTAAATGACGATATGTGGTGCTCGGTTGCTGGGACTCTGGGTCACTGTCATGTTGGGCTAGTGTTATAGGCCAGTGCATCTCCAAACGTCTGCTGCCACATTAACTGTTGGTAGTTTAGTCCTATCCTGATTGATTCAGATACAAGTTCGTTGGTCTGGTTATATTGACTTTTTTTCTCTGAAATGATTTTGAGGGAAAATAACAGTTTTTCTTAAAGAGATGGCATCATACAAGATAAAAACATGTGCAGCATAAGTAAACTGTTCTGGTGTAGTTATATCTACATTTCAAGGAATGAAGAAAGAGTAAAAAGTTTATTCTGATTCATTACACTTTCCCCAAAGTTCTGTGGTATCCACATCCAGTCAGACTGAAATGATAGATATAATGTTATATATATCTGCATAAATATGATCTAAAACATCATCATCAGGCCTAAAATAGATACAGAGAAACAAATTAAACAAATGACACAAAAACATCATACTTTGTCATTTATTTAGGAAAGTGATCCAGTATTAGGCTACGCCTCTGTGAGTGGAAAAAGTATGTGAACCTCTGAGATGAGTCTGTCCTCTGGGCTCACAAGTTGGTGTGAGTGGGCACTCTTGCATTGTTCCTCTACTTGTTCATGAGCTCACCATCAGGAGAAAACTAAACAGCAATGGTGTGCATGACAGGGGCGCAAGAAGAATGGCACTGCTGCCTGCAGTTTGCTAATGACAGTGTGGACAAGCCAGAAGGCTATTGAAAAAAAATAAAATAAATAAAATAAATAAATAAATAAATAAAAAGTTATGGATGGATGAGACCAAAATAGAAATTTTTTATATAGGTGAGAAACAACAAAGTCGTTCTATCAAAGAATGATTAAAGAAGAATAAACTCAATGGTTTGGAATTTCTAAGTCAAATTCCTAACCTTAATCCAAAAGAAACGTTGTGGAAGGACCTGAAGAAAGCAGTCCATTTGAGGAAACCCACCAACATGCCAGCGTTGAAGATGTTCTCTATGTAGGAGTACATCTCCAAGCCAATGTTCAGTACTGATCAACTGTTACCAGAAACACTTAGTTGCAGATACTGCTACAAAAAAAAGGAGTCAAACAAGATACAGAAAATAAAGTTTCACATACAGAACTTTTGACACTCACATATGTAATATTGGATCATGTTTCTCCATAAACAAATGATAACGATATTTGTATCTGTTATTAATATATTTGTATCATTTGTTTAACTGGGTTCCCTTTATTTGCTTTTAGGACTGTTGATGTCAGTCAGATTTATGCAGAAAGAGAGAAAATTCTGGAGGGATCACAAACTTTCAAGCACCACTGTACACTCACTGAGCACTTTCTTACGAACACCTGTACACATACTCATTCATGCAATTATCTACCAGTTTTGTGGCTGCAGTGCAATGCATAAAAATCATACAGACCAGCAGCTTCAGGTAATGTTAATACCAACCATCAATGGGGAAAACATGAGCTCAGTGATTTTTTTGTAATAACTCTTATTTTGGCAAGTACAGTTGAAATAAATGACAAAGTTACACAGTATTATCCATGTTTAGTTTACATTTTAGTATGGGATCGCCTTTCTTGGGAAAACAAAGCAGTTCCATTTAGCTTTGCTGCTTTCCACAATTAGTTAGTGCTTCTGAATGTTTCACCAGTTAGTTTGGCCTTGATTTGTGCCCCTGTATTCTCTATGTGATTAAGATTTGGTGACTGACCGGGCCAAAACATCACCAACAGAGAATGCTGCTCAAGCCAAGCCTTGTTGTCCTTGCTGTGTGTGCTGATGTATTATCTTGTTGAAAAATGGTCACTTCCATCTCCACCACACAACCCTTTCTGTAAGATCTTCTGGTACTCCTTCGCCTCACACCAGTTCACCAACACCAGATGCAGATGGCGCACCACATTCCATGATTCCACCTCCTCCATGATTCACAGTGGTGGCCAGGCATTCTGGTTTGAATTTTCACTTGACCTATGAAGACAGCGTTCTGGAGCATATGCACACAGACCAAAGTGTGACTCATTCACTCCAGAGAATTCTTACAAATGTATAGGGCAGTCATGTTTAGTCTTTAGTCATCTTGGCTTGTTGTGCTTTGATTTCCTGAGACTGGAAGTGGGAGGGATAAATTAGGCAGCAAGTCAACAAATTATCCTTGATGTTGTTGTGTTGGAAGCAGAAAAAAATGGGTAAGAATAAGGATGTAAGTGACTTTGACAAGGAATAATGATGCATAAAATGATGAATGGAGGATAGCCCATTTCTTGCCCAGGAGTGTATAACTGCTCACATCCTGGAGTTTAATTAGAATGGTGAAATAAAGAAAAACATCCAGTTTACAGCAGTTCTGCAGACAAACATCTTGCTGATGAGAGGTGTCAACAGAGGAGGGACAGACTAGTTCAAGCTGACAGAAGGTTACAGTAACATACAACCACACTGTACAACTGTGGTGAGGAGAAAAGCATCTCCAGTTGCACAAAATCGAACACTGAGGGCTAAAACAACAGAATGCCACATTGGGTCCCATTGCATTCATCAAAGAACAGAAAGCTGAGGCTGTAGTGGCCACAGGCTCACCAAAAATGGACAGTTGAAGACTGTAATAATGTAGTCTGCTATGATTAGTCTCAATTTCTGCTGAGGAACATAGATGGTAGGGTCAGAATTTGGCATTAACAGCATGAATCCATGGCCCCAACCTGCCTTGTGTCAACAGTCCTTGCTGGTGGAGGTGGTGTAATGGTGTGGGCAACGTTTTCTTGGCACACGTTGAGGTTGTTAATCAGTCACCACTTGAATGATACAGCCTATTTGAGTATTGTCGCTCACCATACGCATCCCTTCATGGCCACAATTTACCCACCTTCTAATGACTACTTTCAGCATGATTATGAAAATGCACAGATCACAAAGCAGAAGTTGTATCCAACTGGTATCATGAACACGACTTCAGTGGTCTTCAGCAACCTTACCGGTCACCAGATCTGAATCCTATAATCATACCCTTGGGATGTGCTAGAACGGGAGATTCGAAACCTCACCTGAAAAATCTGCAGTACTTGAGTCATGTCATCATGGAGCATAACCTCAAAGGAATGTTTGCAACATCATGTATAATCCATGCTGCAAAAAAAATGGCCCTACACAGTATTAGCACAATGTTCATAATGCACTGCTCAGTGAGTGTAGAACCACAAATTCTCTAACTCATGAATGTATTTTTATTTCTGAAATTGTTGTTAACTGGTGCAACAACCGAGTGCCTCAAGACTTCCACTGTAATGGAGTGAGTGTTTCTCTTGATTTCTCAGTACAGGAACATGTGCATGATACCCATAAGCTATAGATGCAGAAAATAATGGATACGTCAGAACACTGCAGCATTTAAGAGGTGAAATAGACAAACAGAAAACCTTTCTCCACCTGAAAGTCAGCACTTTAATTTCTTGCATAAAAGTTCATGGGTAAAATCAAATCAGTGTATAAATCTGAAGACATACACTTTAAATAGAGGGAAGATTTGTTGGCTTAGATTTGCATAAAAGTATAGTGTTCTTTTGTAACAATTCATAGTCACCCATATAACACACCACAATCTTACTTACATATATAGTCTAGTAAACGTTGCTAGAAAAACACACACACACAAAAAAAAAACCAATCCCTTAGAAAAAGATGAGAAAGGTAGAATTTGGTCGTTTGTGTCTGCATGTTATGCTTCAGAATGGGATGGAAGGCTTTAGTTAGTCCCTGCTCCAGACAACAGTTCAACATTCAACAATGGTCCTAATTGTACATTTCACTCGGTGAGCGCAACAGCATCGCAAACCTCAATCATTTCAGCACAGCCTTTTACAGCTCACTCCTGATCGCCGACAAAACATTTACTCATGTCAGGCTGAGTACAAAACAAGATTTCAATCAGACACTGTCCATGCATGGAACATGGGAAAACAGACAGAAAACACAAAGTGTGCATACATATAGGCTTCATTTTCTACAGTACCTGTAATAAATACTGTAATACCTGTAATTCTTACATTGTCTTGCTAAAAAAAAATGAAGAAAGAAAAATATAGGCAACAGATCGATAGGCACTGTGTGTGTAAGGACACTGAATGATCGCATTCGTTGCGCTTGATTGATGTAGATTTTCATTGAGATGAAAGTGATTTAGTCGCTACAAAAATATTCCCATACCAAAGGCCACAGTGTTACTCTTTGTATTGCCATAACTCTGCACTGATCCCTAGAATTTGAAAAAGGATAATATTCAGATTTTGATTAATATCTACTTCTTTAAATAACATTGTTTGTTTGCAGCTATATTTACAGGATAAACCTACAGAAAAAGAAAAAGATGACTTTAGTTATCCTTAACAAATCTAATGGGCTCGATTAATATTAAGAACATGAAGGCATGAGAATAGTGTAGGGGAGAGTCATTGTCATTGCAATTCGTTCAGGCAATTCTAAAGTTATCATTCTTTAGGATTTAAAGCAATGTTATAACCAAAGTGGAAGTGCAATCATATACTACTCTTGTTTAAAAATAATTTACCAACTCTGAATATGGTTCCTTGGCCAGACTGATTAGAAGGTTCACCCGTCTACACGTCACTATTGTGTAAGCCACAAGCGAATTCTGGGTGACCATAACTGACATCTTTCAAGTATTCATTGTACCTCTTAAATCCTTCATGGTCATGCCTTCCTGAAAGATTGTCCTGCGCACTGAGCCTCAGCTTCTCAGGTTCATTTCCCAAAGTTGGCAAAGTCAGCAAAGGCATCTTGCTTCGGTTGTGCCATGGCAGAGCTCATACCAATGACTGGCATTGACATTCCCATCCCCATGCCCATGTTGCCTGCCATTCCCATGCTAGGTTGGGGCATGCCCATGTTCATGTTCATTCCCATCATGCCCTGATTTAGTGCCATGCCTCCCATGGGAGTCATGCCCAAAGAAGCTCCTGCCATGGCAGGTGGTATGCCCATGCTTCCCATCGTGGAGTTCACAGGAGGGCGAGTGGAGTTGGGGCTTGGCTGCATGCCAAGATTCATGCCGGCAAAACCCTGTGTCATCATGTTAACTTGGACCCCTATAAACGAACAAACAAACAAACAAAAAGGTTTTAAGAAATGTTATATGTACATTCTAGACAGATTCTATAGCGATGCTTTTATTTGCATTTTTTTGGCTGCTGCAGTGCTGTCCAACAAGTTTGTCTTTGACAGAACTGTGGGACTGTGGTCTCAGCATGCTTTGTCCCCCCCCCCACACTTACATCTTTAATACATTAGATAACTATAGTGATCAAGGGAATCACTACACTTTTTTCATTCTGCACAGGATCTGATTATTCAGCAGGTTTTGTCAAGAAGTGAGAAAGTGGATTAGCTGCTGTAGTACATGGGTGGAACCACAATATGTCAATCACCACACCCTGTCAAAATCCTTACTTTTTGTCACATTACACCTTGAAAATTACAATAAATTAATACTTTCCCCATCTGTATTTACACATAATAATCCTCATCATCAAAGTTAAGACAGCATTGAAAATATCTAATTAAGTGATCAGCCCTTGACCTTTGGTAACCATTTTAAATTTAGCTCAGTTACAACCAATCACCTTCCAAATCACACAGAGTGACTGGGGTGGCCCAACCTGACATCAGCTGTAGTGGTTTTGATTATTTCAGGATAAAACTGTCCGTACACACTGACAATTCAGCAAACAAATTGAGTCAAAACACTGTACTGTGACATATACAGGAGCGGAGATTGTAATGTACACCCCATTTCAACTGTGTTTCTTATTCCTTCAAAAAATAAAAAGATATTTTGAGCTGAAAATCAATGTAGTATCCACAAAAATAAATATCTCGATATACTGCTGTATCCATGTTTTAGCACAGACCTATTCCACTACTAGATACTACTACAACATTGCAGTGGCTTAAACAAATCCTCAAAACACTGTTCAAAGCAGTCAGAGCAAAAAAAGCAGAAACTTAAGAACTCAAGTCTTTCTGGTCGAGACAGGTCAGTCTCTGCCTGTGATAACAATCGCACAAGCTTCACAAAAAGCTGGCCTGTATGGCAAGGTGGGGAAAGAAGCCTCTTCAATTGAGGCCAATTTGTTTTCAGAAATCTAAGCACTATGTTTTGTGACACCAAACACAGCACACCACCCAAAATACACCAAGCCTACTGCAAGGCAGGGCAGTGCCAATGTTATGGTTTGTGCATTTTCCTTCAGGAGGGTAGCTGGAATAATATGTATAAACTCAATGCAGTGGCTTAGTGACAGGAAAGTGAGTGTCCTTAAGATCCAGATCAGAGCCCTGAATTAAATCCGATAAAACGGACTTGAACAGAGAAGTCCACTGCTTCTTATGATGAACTGTACCTGATCTGCAATGGGTACAGACTGTGGTGGTAGAGACACATCCAAACAGATTGAAGACTGTAATTATAGGAAAAGGTGGCTATAGGAAGTGTTAACTCAGGGTTGATCACTTTTCCAACACTTTAGTTTTTTCTTTATTTAATATTTTTATTCATTTTTCAAAGTGGTTTTTCTTTAAGGTAAAATGTTGATGGAAAAAGCCTTTTAATGGGTTTCCAGGCAGATTCCAGGTTACGCGAAAAAAAAAAAAAGTGCCTATTTCCAAGAGGATAGGATGATATTCTATTCTGGGCACTGCATACTTAGTGGCTCTTCATATATTTAGTACTCATAAATAATCGAACACAATTCATGTACACCAACAAGTGGCTTAACAGAAACAACTTGGGGGGGGATTGTTTGCCTAGCCTAAATATTCTGTCAACAAAAAGGCTAGACCTAAACAGACTACATATAACATACATTATCAGCAATACTTGCAGTAGTGAAATTAGCAGTGGTGTACATATGCTGACATTAGATTTTTGTTTTGAGTAAAGAGTTTAGGAAACCAATGTAGATCCCCACTCAAGGTAATCAATCTACAAGTCTGTATTAAATAAGGCTTTAGACATTTTCTAAAAAACTAAGCTAAATCCCAACATATTGCACTAAGCATAAACATCTGCACAGAGATTTCATATTAATTCCAACGTGGTAATCACAACCAGTTCTTCTATCAACAGTCAAATCTAGAATATTATTAGCACCCCTGGTTAAAATGAGAAATGCACCTGTTGGTGATTTAGCTTCATCTCACACTGAGAACAGCACTTAGTTATCTCCTATAACATCTTATAAGCTTGTAGAATAAAGAGCAAGGAATTTGAGATCATTTTACAAAATCTCTCCAAATCGGTCCTAGGTTCTCTCATGTCCCAGCTGCTCTTTAGCTCACCTCACATGTTTTCTATGGGATTTAGATCATTAGACTGAAAAGCCGATGGCAGAAGACTGACTTTATGGGCGTACTCACACTGTTCCTTGAAGGGGTGGACTTGGGTGCAGCACGCATTTAGTGTGATCCGTTAAAATATTCTTATACGTGCAGCACGAGAAGCCAAAAATCAGTGCATTGCATAATCAATTATTATTATAAGGCTTATGACAGGGCTGTGTGTCACCGCGCCCAAAATGAAACCAAAAATCGCCACAAAGTAGGTGCAGCCATGCTGTGCTGTGCAAGACCGTCATTAAAGTATCGTGATGACGAAAGCGTGCCAGTGTGCGCACAGGTTAAGCTAATTTACCAAAAAAAGAATTTCTTCGAACCCCTTTTCTCATCCTTTTTACCACAGCTGCAAATAATTGGGCAGCAGCCAGCAGGTGTATATTTGTATCAGTACCTTGCTGCATCATGCTGAGTGTGGGCTGGGCTGGTTTGGGTGGCTGCATGCCAGGACCTAGGTAATCCAGATTGATGTTGACACTGGAATCAGACCAAGTAGATGGCATAGAAGGCATTGAGGGCTTCTTGGCTTCTTGTTTTTGACTGGCTGTCTGCTGAGGCACCAGTGGATTCCCCATATTCTGAAAAGGCTTGAACAAACACAGAGAAACAGAGTAATTTCCAGGAATGGCCACTGTACATTTCCACACTACAGTGGTACAAGAGTGACAATGGTTGTCAACCTGTTGCCTGTGGCCACGTTCAGCCAACTGGCAGTACTTTAGACTTACTGTTACTAAATTTTAACATGTCTGCGACACTGGCCTTTGCCTACTATTATGGCCGAGCTGACATAAAACCTTTAAGGACACATGCTCTTTTACTACATTCCCTTCCAATCTCACTAATGACATACTGCAACTTGGCTCTTTATCATTAAGTCTTTTTTAAGGTAAGGATAACGAACACTTCTGAAAACCAGAGTTTGAATGAAAAAGTTTCTTCTGATTTACAAGGCTGCAGCAAGGAAGGCCAAGAAGCTTTGTTTCATTGTTTGTATATGTGGGGGCTTATTTTTGCTTCAGCCAAACAAATGCTGCCATTTAAAAGTAGGTCAGGTTTTTAGCATGCAAATATCCATTTTATATGAGGCTTTTGTTTCAATTTAATGGTTTTCTGACAAACTTGTTCTTCTTCATTCTGACAGTTTCTGTGATTAGTGTCCCAGGAGGCAGGGGTTGGTGGATAATGTGGAGGAGGGTGGGTGGAAATTGCACCAGTGCTGTATTTTAACTCTTCGTTGTCTTTTTGTCTTTCATTTCAAACTCTGTTTAGTAATATTTTCCATTGTAATTGTGCAGAAATAACTGTGTTACACATGGTTATTCAGATGGTCTACTCAAAATCTATGTTCTAGTACAGTGTTATACATAATAGAAAGTGTGAAAAGGTGAGTGAAGAAGTTAATATGTAACCAGAAACAAGTTATAGCTAACATACATAAAAACAAAGTTGTTACTCATTGAACCACACTAAATTTTCTAGGTGACACCATCATTCAGTAAATAAACCAGATCTGCACAGGACGTTAACAACTGTTCAATATCTCAGGTCCCAATAACTATCAACTTAAGACACATTTACATAGCATATAAGACAGCTGGTGAGCTTTGAGACGTGATACCGGGACTGTGGTAGCCTAGCGGTTAAGGTACTGTACTATGGACCAAAAGGTCCAGGGTTCAAATCCCACTTCTGCCAAGCTGCCACTGTTGGGTCCATAAGCAAGGCCCTTAAACCACAATTGCTTGGATTGTAAGACTGTATCAATTGCAAGTCGCTCTGGATACGTCTAAATGCTGTAGATGTAAATGATAAGGACACACACCTGTGATTTGGACATTGGCAGGCCTGTGCTCTGAGTGCTGCTCATAGAGAAGTTCATGCTTTGGGAGGCAGTCATGCTGGTGTTTACACTGGAACCCATGAGGTCAAAAAGATCAGAAGAGGGTGTGGAGGCAGGAGCAGGGGCAAAAAATTCTGCTCCTGCAGGATTCACAGGTTGTGCGGGTGGCTGCCCTCCTGAGAATGCACCCCAGTCTCCAAAGTCTCCGTTTCCACTTGATACTGAGGCTATGGAAAAAGCCACATCAAACAACTTGTAAAAAAAGAACTCGTGCATCAATTAGGATACCTGTAGCTTAGGTTAGTTATGTTGAATGCTGGCTGAAATCAGACTCCCCAAAATGCATAGAGCATATGCACAGAAATCATCAGTCCTAAACTTTTCCTGACCCATCCAACTCCCCACTTTCCCAAACAGACACAGGGAGATGTGTTATGAACAATGTGAGCTGAAATGTGTCTGCCCGTATTAGCTTTAGCACAGAGTTCAACCATATGGTTAGCCATCGCTTTCCTTTTTATTATTGAAGAGCTTTATGCCCTCTGCTTTTCATAAACATGCAGATGAGGACAACAGGCTCTGCCCACCAGCAACCACCAAAAGCCTTCTGTTACATTTGCATTGTGTTTATGAAAGCCGAGATACTTCCTACACCGATTTATTTAATATCAACAGTATATTACACATTGATTTCCTATTTATTTTACCAGTTAAGATGGGTGTTAGATTAAAAACTGCTCTCTTACGCATATCATGATCTCTGAACTGTCTGCACGCATGCAGCTGTAATCTTCTCTGTACAGAACATTATGCGATAGCCTCAGTACTAGTGTAACTCCTGTGTTTGTGCACAAGGGCAACATGATGTTCAGTTCTGTCAATTCTGTCCTTGCTGATATGCACACACACACACACAAAATATATATTCCTCTTTGAAATGATAAGCTTAGACAGATTTTGGGCCTTGATCTGATTCCGGTGGTCTTGTGTTCTGAAGCTCTCTCCCAACCGCTTGGCAGCACGTGGTTATCAGCAAGTGATCAGAAGTAGACATGCTTCACATTTTCTGAACTTTACAACGAGCCCTCATTGTAAAGGTGCATTCTCTCTCTCTCTCTCTCACACACACACATAAAAACATTTATGGAATTATAAACTGTCTTTATGTGACAGTGCAACATATTTCCTGTTGCATTTACGACACAAGCATTTATTTTAGAACAGAGCAGGGAACTGACTGAGAAGCACGTTTACCTCTGGTGGCTGTGTTTTAAAGACACAAACCTTTCTTGTTCATGAAAACCATGTACCAATTACGCTACAATCAAGGAAATGTAAAGGCAGGGAAGGCTAAATAATTTCTAAACAGAGCTTCCTAAAAAAGTTTGTTTTTAAAAAATAACACTAACATGAATGCGGTTTATGAAAGGAAACCACTGCTTTCCAAAGCATTGCTACAATGTTTGAACACTATCTGGAAGTTTCACAATGCTTCTGTGGACAGAGACGTTGAAGGACACAATTCAAACATTCAAACTATTCAAACATTCTAGCAGAAATGCACAATGATGTGGTTGGAGGTAAAAAAATAAATAAACAAAAAACAAAAAATTAAATAACCCACAGAAAAGCCTTATCCCAACCATGTAGCAAGGTCAAGGGAGCACAGTGGTTTGGATTCATTCAATATGACAAGGTCTAACTCCAACAACATAAATAAACCAACACAATGGTTTGTTAAACTTTTGGAATTTAAGGAAGGTCTAGTTAGAAGTTCGTTAGACTTTAACCCAATTGAGATGCTGTTGCATTTCCTTTGGACACAATAACATTCCTTTACACCATTAAACAGGTCTACAGGAAGTGGTAGTTTGACCTGTTATTAATCCAATGGTTTAAATAACCTCTCCAGTCTGGACTGGGAATGATAATAAACATGTTCAGTGAAGACCTCTGTGTGTGTGTGTGTGTGTGTATTATTGTAAGATGGATGTAAATTAGACCACATTTTGTTTAATTAACGCAGAAATCCAGGTAAACCCAAAAGAGATCACTAGATTCGTGGTATCTCAAATTTCTGTGGTAACAGATGGATGTCTTCGCTAATAAGGCTGTTGCCATACGAGAACACTTCTAGTTTGTATGAACCTAAATATTTTGTCACAGGTTATGACTTTACAAGTTACATATGGGGGCTTTCTATGGAAGCTTTGTGCATGTGCTTTAAAGTGTAGAAAAAAAACCATACCAGCTGTTGGAAGACTGGCTGTAGCAGCAGGTGAGGAGAAATCTGCAAAACCTCCAAATTGGCCAGAGCTTACACCTGCAGATAAAGAATAAGATTAACATAAGCAGAGATGTTTTTAGTGAAACGTGTTGTCTGAAGCCGTCTTAGCTTGCCACAGAACATGTTCAGACACAAAAACAACAGGCTCTCAGCAGACACATGGCTCCATATACTTTCTTGTTGGATTCTGCTAGAATACTGATGCTAGGAGACAGAAGCAGCTGTTTGACTGATGGATATGAGAAAAGTGGAGAAGAAGAGTGTGAGGTGGGAGCCACACATCTGCTCAGCTCTCCAGCCTCTCCCCACCCCCCGCCAGGGAGCACTTTAACATCTGGTCCTGGCAGCTAAATGCTCCAGCAGACATGGTATACAGAAATGCCCATCTGCTGCAGTTTGCGCACACACACACACAGACACACCAGACCCCAAAACACTATGCCACCTTTACCTTTCAGCCTCAGTCATTTTTCTTGGTTTTAGCACTGGATCATATAGGCTCAACACTTTGATGTCACTCAATAAAAATCTTCTTTAATTTAATCAATTTATGACTAATGACTCATGACTAATTCTGGTGTTAAAATTACACCTGACATACAGAAATCATTCATTCATTTTCTTAGCCGCTTAATCCTGGTCAAGGTTCCAGGAAAGTCGGTGCCTAGCCGGCAGCACAGGGCACAATGCAGGAACAACCCTAGACAGGTCGCCAATCAGTCATAGGTCACACGCACTCACGCACTAAGGGCACTTTAGAAGCACCATTTAGTCTAACACACGTCTTAGGAATGTGGGAGGAAACAGGAGTATCCGTTGAAAATCCAGACATGCATGAGAAGGACATGCAAACTCCACACAGGTCCGAAGTCAAGATCGAACCGGGGACACAGGACCATGCCATCTTTAAAATAAATGGGAACTACACAAATAGCCAAATAGCGCAGCTTTTAAAAACACATCAATTACCGTATTTTTTGGACCATAAGGCGCACTTAAAATCCTTTAATTTTCTCAAAAATCGACAGTGCGCCTTAAAATGCGGTGCGCCTAATGTATGAATTAATTCTGGTTGTGCTTTCTGACCTACAACCGATTGTAGATGGTACACATAAGGCGCCCTTACAAGTCCAATCTTTAAATTAAATGGGAAACCTAACAAAACTAGCGAAAGATAGCGAGCTTTAAAAACACATGTCTAGCGCCGTCATTGTTTGGAACCATACGGCGCAATTAAAGTCCTTTCAATGACTTCTCAAAAATCGAGGCAGTGCGCCTTAAAATGCGGTGCGCCTAATGTATGAATTAATTCTGGTTGTGCTTTCTGACCTACAACCGATTGTAGATGGTACACGGCGCTCATAAATCTGTCAAAATGTTTTAGCACGGCCTTGGTAGGTTACGAAGCTTACAGCCACCGTAGTGTGCAGCATTGCGGAGTAATACGGTATGTGCTTCAGCATTAGGGTACGTGCATTCATTCATTTATTTTCGAAGCGGATTTCAAACTCAACGCTATCAGTCACGCAGTACAACCTGGAAATAGAGCAGCTGCGAGAGAATTCAACATTAACGAATCAATGGTACGGAAGTGGAGGAAGCAAGAAGACGCCCTGCGCCAGGTAAAGACCAAACTGAGCTTCCGACGGAAATTAAGAGTTTTGTTTCATTTCATGCGTCTTATAACCCGGTGCGCTTTATGTATGAAAATAGACCCGTTAGCAGCCGATCGTTGATATTGCGCCTTATAACCCGGTGCGCTTTATAGCCCGGAAAATACGGTATTGCTAAACTTTTGCCTATTTAACTGTTACCTTTCCTGATTTTATTAAATCTGTCAAGGACTTACATACTGTTATGCTTTAAAGTAGCCCCACCATATATATTTAAGAAATACTTTTTTTGATTCTACTTTTTAAATTGAATTTAGAGCATTTTAAAAGTTATGAAACCATTACACTAGACATTGTTACAAAATAGTATTGTATACAATATATTGTTAAATATACACGTCGTATCCATTTTATTAACTTTCAACAATTTTAATAACGTGTCACTGAGCCAAGTGTGATTACCTGCGGAGGCTGGCTGTGTGGGCACGGGCTCTGCCATGAACAAGTCTACCAGACCACCACTGGACTGATTTGCACCAGAGTCAGTTGGCTAAGGGAGGAAAGATAACACAGTGAAGAAACATTCCAACTAAGACCACCACATGGCATGAGAACTTCATTTTCAGTGTCTGAGTATAATCTGAAAACTTTGATCTAATATATGATGCACCAAAATAAAAATTCTTGAATTCAATTTAACACACCAAGTTGAAAACTGAAACCTTTGTCTTTTTTATCTCTAACTGTCAGACCTGCTGCCTCCTCTTTCAGCATTCCAGATTCCATCTCAGGCTTTTTCCCACTCTCACATGGCCCCCACCAGCTCTTAGTGGCGGTGGGGCTGATTACTCTCACCATTTCTTGAACTGCCTCCCTCAGCCCTTGTGCTATCAGTGATTGTTTGTACAAAGAGCTCAAGCCTTTGTTATCGAAGCTTGGTCTGTTTATCATATCCTCTTTCACACAAAGTTCTAGCGGCCAACTTGAGAGGAACTACCCCCTGTGGAGCGCCCCCTGTAATGTAAGAACTACATTAGTTCCAGGGCATTTTCTGGTTTGCAAAGCAGTAGTGCGCAATGCTGTGTGAGGCTGAATTGACACAAGTCACACAAGCTAAGTTCCTATACATGGCATTCTAAGAACTACAATCATCCCCAGTTCCTGTGGTGTGAACACACGAGAAGGGGAGAACTTTCTTTAAACATTTCCAAGAACTATGAAAAAGTTAATGTGTTCGTTTTTAGGTATTTTTTTTTTTTTCTCGATATTTCAGTGCATCCCCAATCCAATCTGTTCACTATTCCATTGTACAGCATGTCTGACTTCATACAAACATAATCATTTTCATAATTTTACAATAGGGTTGAGAAATATGCCATAAAATGTAACGTGACCCTTTGTCACATATTTGTATCATATTATTTAGTTTTCCCGAAAGTTTTGTTTGTATATTTATTTACAAACAAAATCCAAACGCCACAGGGTGCCTTCTATGTGGCATTACTACCTTGCTGACATTGTTGTTTGTGGCAGGTTTATCCCCAGTGTAACTAGCAGCTGCTCCCAAGTCTATGGTTTTTGATGGTGTTGCTCCTTTCTTTCGGGTTGCAGTGGTTTCTGTAGCCTGAACAATCTGAACACTTTTGGTTGTCACGGTCTCCTCTTCATCTTTGAACTCCGTCCTGCCCATGTGCCTGTTTCTAAAATCGCGATTTCTCTCCTCCTCAGTCTCACTGGAAGGAAATAAAACAGCAGGTCAGTTTTTATGCACATTAGAATGCACCTGACTTTATCCAGTCAGAGTTGTCCTTCAGACAGTTTTGCAAAACCATTGCAAATTAGTCTGGTTCTCTGTGGATTGTGGTTATGCAACATTTTTAAACAACACAGCAAGATTATCTATCTAACCAACCAAAACCCAACCCACACACACACACACACACACACACACACACACAAAACACTCACAGATATCTATTCTGCATAAGCAAATACTACTAAAGGCCAAAGATAAACTCAGATCATGTGCTACAGGAGCGCCACTGGTCTTTCCTTGGGTACTCCTCTGGTCCCAACAGATTTCTGATACTTCATTTACAAAAATAGCTTTACGTACAGTAACTGTAAACAATGCAAAGCACTGGAGCTTCAAGCCTGAAGTGAAGAACCACTGCTCTATGGGAATTTGTGTTATGCTGATTTGTTCACTCGTGTTCAGACTCTGTTTAATGGGAGATAAAGTGGTGTTTTCTAAAGCCACTGACTTTACATTCACGGGTGGAAATGAAACAACTCGAGGCACTGACCCAAATCTGTCTGGCGAGTCATCCCTGTCTTTCTTGCGGAACTTGTTGATGGTGTCATCAATGGTGCTGCCAATCTTGTCACTGATCTCTCCCAGTTTTTCACTGAATGGGAAAGCACCTCTGTTGTTTTCCCAGTCATCGTCCCACTTGGAATGTGACTCGGATCTATCCCCAGCTTGGGCAAACAGAAAAGAAGACTTTTTTACTAATGGATTTACCAAAAATAGTTTTCCACAAAATGTAGAACACTTCAGAATAACTTTATCATTCTCTACTGGTCTCTGAAAAGCATGTGACTGTGACCCACCAAATCACAGCACCCGTCACACATACAAACCAATTTAAGTTTAAGAATTTCACTTAATTACTATTTAATACTTGAAAAGCCAGCAATTACTAAGCTATTCTTTTAGAAAATCCTATGAAAGAGCAACTGCAGTTGGTATAATCCTTGCAAATTAATCTTCCTGTATTCACTTGAAATTATTTCACTCATCCTCTGTGATGCTTATAAACATGGCTGAGGTTTACTGTGTATACACATATGCTAGGGTTAGTCAGAGTTAGGGCTGGGAGGTATACAGGTAGTAAAGTGAATAGTGATAGAACACTGTTCCATGATATGGACGTTTCCATACTGTAGATACCATGATAACCAGTGTTAAAACAGCCCTGCCATGCACACAAGACAAACTGCACATAAATATCTGCAATTGGCAAACAACTGGAGACGCAAGGTTTTCTACTGATATTACTCACTTATGTTTTGACTTCTGAATGACATTTGGAAAATGAATAATAAAAAATAATAAAGTTTCATCTATTTCATTTATTTTTTGGTTTATCGTAATATTATTCTGTTATTGTATTGACAGTGGAAAATATCATTATATTAATTTTAGCTCATATCGCCCACCCCTAATCAGAGCATGCATTTCCTGATTTTTTTTGACAAATTCCTACAATTCCACCAGTACTAAGATTTCACAGAAAACAAACTAAAGCCGAATATGGTTGGTCAGGGTACATTATCGCCAAACAACTCCCCAGATATAACTGGTCCAACAGTGTGAATGGATTCACTTCTAAGCATTAGGATAAGACTGGGGGGCTGTGCAGGTGTCACAGAGAAGGTGTTTGATACCAGAACTCACCATATCTGAAGCCTCCCATGCTATCGGAAGATACACCAATATATTTGTCCCTATTTTTCTTGGCCTTCTTCCTCTCCTCTCTCAACCGGTCATCATCCTGCACAAAATCCACCATTTCTTTTACCTTCTGCCGGACATTGATTCCTTGGTCCTTCCCGTTCTCATCTGTAAAAAGAAAAACAATTACCATTTTAATACTACAGTCCTGCTGTGCAGAACAATATTGAATCACAACAACAACCGAATATATAATACTGCATTTATTTTCATACCGCTTAACCTAACATGGTCGCAGGGAGCTGAGCCCTACCTAGCAACGGAGGATTCAAGGCAGGATCCAACCCTAGATAGTGTGGCAATCCATTACAGGGGACAAACACTCTCACTCACACCGATATGCCTTAGAGGCTCCCATTGACCCGATGAATGTTTTTGGATTGTGGGAAAAACCAAAGTTTCTGGAGGAAACTCATGCAGATATGGGGAGAACATGCAAACTCCACACAGGTGAAAGTTCTCTGAAGCTGTGAGGTGGCAGTGCTGAACACTGTGCCACCATGCCACCCAGAATGTATAATACCAAAGGAAACTAGTATACATTTCATATAAAACTAAATTAAGCCCAGAACATTTAAAATGTACTTTACGATGGGGATAAGTTCCGATAAATCCATAGTAAGATAAATCATAAACCGAGGAGTTTAATATATACTGTATATATCATAGCGTAGCCTAACTTAAACGTTCTTAAAACACTTACATTAAACTACAGCTGGGTAAAATCATTATTCAATAAATTACATGAGATATTCCTCACTTAATTATACAATAAGCTTTATGTTATTGTATTGAAAATGAAAAACAAAAATGCTTAACGTCATGACCACAGCTTTTCCTCACTACATTTCCCAGTGATCATCACTCCCGTCACGTGACTCGCATGCCGAGTCCTCATTTAGCAAAGGAGAGTGCAGGAGAGCATTGTACTGCATATCGCTTGCTCGGGGGGAAAATGGAAATTCAAAATTCAGAGAATGATTTCTGCTGAATGTGTATTTATGTTTATTATCGGATTCCCATCGTACAGTTGAAATACCATCATCAAACGGGGACTACCTGCACTGCGGTAATTGTGGCAAGCATGATGCTATGGCAAGTAATTACGCTTGCATTATGTGAATAACTCAGATTTCATTATTCCAGTTTTTTCCCCATTTGGCAGGCATTTTATGAATGTATTCAACACTGTTTAAAACAAGTCCTAAGGGAGAAATGAATTAAAGTGTAATGAAAATAAGTGCTGCTGACTTACCTATACAGTGATAGCTCTCGATGGAGCGCAAGTCATACAAGTGCTCCCTGGCGCTCGTGACCACCCGTTCAGACCCGTTTCGCACCAAGTAGCCCAAAAGTAGCAGAGACTGTCACGAAGAAACATTTCTTTCATTTTTATGTACCGCCTTCATCTGATTTGTACCCGTTATTTTTGTTATTCTAAAGTAGGCTAACATGCCAGTATTAAAATGTGCCACAACACGAAAAATGTACATATTTGTGACATTACTCATTTTAGGAACTTCATAGCGTACAGACATACAGTGGTGTGAAAAGTGTTTGCCCCTTCCTGAATTCCTATTTTTTTGCATGTTTGTCACACTTAAGTGTTTTGTAACATCAAACCAATTTAAATATTAATCAAAGACAACACAAGTAAACACAAAATGCAGTTTTTAAATGAAGGTGTTTATTATTAAGGGAGAAAAAACTCCAAACCTACATGGCCCTGTGTGAAAAAGTGATTGGCCCCTAATCCTGATAACTGCTTGGGCCACCCTTAGCAGCAACAACTGTAACCAAGCGTTTGCAATAACTTGCAATGAGTCTTTTACAGCGTTTTGGCCACTCATCTTTGCAGAATTGTTGTAATTTAGCGACACTGGAGGGTTTTCAAGCATGAACCACATTTTAAGGTCATGCCACAGCATCTCAATAGGATTCAGGTCAGGACTTTGACTAGGCCACTAAAAAGTCTTTTTTCTTCAGCCATTCAGAGGTGGACTTACTGGTGTGATTTGGATCATTGTCCTGCTGCAGAACCCAAGTTCATTTCAGCTTCAGGATTTTTTGGTAGACAGCAGAATTCATAGTTCAATTTATCACAGCAAGTCTTCCAGGTCCTGAAGCAGCAAAACAGCCCCAGACTTTCACACTACCACCACCATATTTCACTGTTGGTATATTGTTCCTTTTCTGAAATGCTGTGTTACTTTTACGCCAGATGTAATGGGACACACCTTCCAAAGAGTTAAACTTTTGTCTCGTCAGTCCACAGAATGTTTTCCCAAAAGTCTTGGGGATCATCAAGATGTGTTCGGGAAAAAACTGAGACGAGCTTTAAATGTTCTTTTTGCTCAGCAGTGGTTTTCGTCTTGAAACTCTGCCATGCAGGCCATGTTTGCCCAGTCTCTTTCTTATGGTGGAGGCATGAACACTGACCTTAACTGAGGCAAGTGAGGCCTGCAGTTCTTTGGATGTTGTCTTTTGTGACCTCTTGGATGAGTCGTCGCTGCGCTATTGGGGTAATTTTGTTTGGCCGGCCACTCCTGGGAACGTTCACCACTGCTCCATGTTTTCACCATTTGTGGATAATGGTTCTCACTGTGGTTCGCTGGAGTCCCAAAGATTTAGAAATGGCTTTATAACCCTTTCCAGACTGATAGATCTCAATTAATTTCTTTCTTAACTGTTCCTGAATTTCTTTGGATCTCGGCATGATGTGTAGCTTTTAAGGATCTTTTGGTGTACTTCACTATGTCAGGCAGGTCCTATTTAAGTGATGTCCTGATTGTGAACAGGTGTGGAATAATCAGGCCTGGGTGTGGCTAGAGACAGTGAACTCAGGTGTGATAAACCATAGTTAAGTTATGTTTTAACCCTAAGGGGGGGGTAATCACATTTTCACACAGGACCATGTAGGTTTGGATTTTTTTTCTCCCTTAATAATAAACACCTTCATTTTGATGTTCTGAAACACAGGAGTGACAAACATGCAAAAAAAATAGGAAATCAGGAAGGGAGCAAACACTTTTTCACACCACTGTACTTCTTTCTCATTGTTAAAATCTCATGTCCATATTTTCACAGACATTTACTTTTGACTATGCAGAATAAAATTTAATCACAATGATTACCTTATAAACTCTCCTCCAGTTTTTCTTGTTATCTTTTAGCATTCGGAACCAAAGCATGTTCATCACCTCTGGAAACTGCTCATACATAAATGTAGCTCTATGGATTTCAACACAGGCAGCAATGAAAAAGAGGTAGTTTTTTGTTGTTTTAAGCATAACACCAACCTAATTCATGCAAAACGGTGAAAAATAGAGACACAGCAAAATACACCATCAGCCTATGCTCACTCACTTGGCTATCTCTCCCATCAGCTGGCCAGAAGGTCCCCATGGGTCATCATTTGTTGCCTCTCTAACCTTGGATTCGATTTCTGAATAGTTCATGACAACATTGGTTCTGTGGAAAAAACAAAAAACAAATAAAAACACTAAATATCTAGAAGACATTTCAATTACAAGGCACTTCATTACACACTACACCCGAATACATGCATGTGTTAACTTTCTCTACTGGCTCACATCATGTGTTTTCTAGTGCTAAATGCTACAGTGTACAATAAAATACCTCATAATTGACCACTGAATAAAATCAAAAGTTAGATTACTCACAGTTAACAGTGAAGGAAATGGAGTAAGTAAATGTACAAAGATTTCTGGAAAACCATCTACTTCCACTATTTTCCAAATTATCATTCGTTACAATGAGATAGTGGTTAGAAGAGCAGGTTATTAAAATACCAAAGACATTAAAGTAGCATTTGGATAGCATACATCTGGATACCAGGGTTTGACTAAATAAAAATAATAAAATTTATAAATAATTAATTTACACTTGTAGCTATGGATTAGACTTGGGCCTAGAATGAATTCTGAGTGCTTATTAATAATGATAGGCGTATCATTTGAAGTAATTGTTATGGCCGAACCAACACAGGGTCTCTGCAATTATTGTGCTGGGGGAATGAAGTCTCAATCTGCAGCTCCACCATTTACATAGTGCAAGACATGAGCTAAATTTCCTGTAAACCTACAATGGTGCTTGAAAGTTTGTGAACCCTTTAGAACTTTCTATATTTTTGCATAAATATGACCTAAATATTATCTAAAAGTAGATAAAGAGAACCCAGTTAAACAAATGAGACAAACACATTATACTTGGTCATTTATTTACGGAGGAAAATGATCCGATATTACACATTAGTGAGTGGCAAAAGTATGTGCACCTCTAGGATTATAAGTTCATTTGAAAGTGAAATTAGAGTCAGGTGTTTTCAATCAATGGGATGACAATCAGGTGTGAGTGGGCACCCTGTTTTATTTAAAGAACAGGGATCTATCAAAGTCTGCTCTTCACAACACGTTTGTGGAAGTGCATCATGGCACGACCAAAGGAGATTTGAGGACCTCAGAAAAAGAGTTGTTGATGCTCATCAGGCTGGAAAAGGTTACAAAACCATCTCAAAAGAGTTTGGACTCCACCAATCCACAGTCAGACAGATTGTGTACAAATGGAGGACATTCAAGACCATTGTTACCCTCTCCAGGAGTGGTCGCCCAACAAAGATCACTGTAAGAGCAAGGTGTGTAATAGTTGGCAAGGTCACAAAGGACCACAGGGTAACTTCTAAGCAACTGAAGGCCTCTCTCACATTGGCTAATGTTAATGTTCATGAGTCCACCATCAGAAGAACCCTGAACAACAATTGGTGTGCAATGGCAGGTTCCAGGAGGAGAAAGCCACTGCTCTCCAAAAAGAACCTTGCTGCTCATCTGCAGTTTGCTAAAGATCACGTGGACAAACCAGAAAGCTATTGGAAGAATGTTTTGTATACGAAGGACACCAAAATAGAACTTAGAAAAGCGATATTTCTGGAGAAAGGAAAACACTGCATTCCAGCAGAAGAACCTTATCCCATCTGTGAAACATGGTCGTGGTAGTATCATGGTTTGGGCCTGTTTTGCTGCATCTGGGCCAGGATAGCTTGCCATCATGGATGGAACAATGAATTCTGAATTATATCAGAGAATTCTAAAGGAAAATGTCAGGACATCTGTCCATGAACTGAATCTCAAGAGACGGTGGGTCATGCAGCAAGACAATGACCCTAAGCACACAAGTCGTTCTACCAAAGAATGGTTAAAGAAGAAAAGTTAATGTTTTGGCATGGCTAAGTCAAAGTCCTGACCTTAATCCAATCAAAATATTGTGGAAGGACCTGAAGCGAGCAGTTAATGTGAGGAAACCCACCAACATCCCAGAGTTGAAGCAGTTCTGTACGGAGAAATGGCCTAAAATTCCTCCAAGCCAGTGTGCAGGACTGATCAACAGTTACAGGAAACGTTTAGTTGCAGTTACTGCTGCCCGGGGGTTTGCATATATCACAGCATTCTTTGCCAGACTTAAAATATTATAACGTTTAAAAGTTTTTAGAGTTTATATATGTGTATTTATTGTGTACTAGTGTAATAGCTGATGTTCTGTTTGTAAAGATTCTAATTAATTGCACTCTTATCTCATAAAAAAATTAATAAACTTAATCCAGATATGCATCCCAATACACTCTTTGAAACTGCAAGTTATGCAATATGGTCATTGTTCAAGCATTAAATACGCACTTAACAAAGCTATATGAGATATTGTAGAGTACTAGTGTATTGGCTAAACAGCCAAGATACTGCAGTGTACATGTATTCCCATACACTGATTTAATGTTATCAATGTTGAAGAGATGGTCAACCATTGCATGTTGTAGATCTCTACCTGTAGATACCCACCACTGGTTCTTTCCAAGAGCTTGTTTTTAGGCTTGTGATGGACTGAATTAAGTGTGGCAGACTACCAACTAATGACTAATATTTTAATAAAGAAAACAAGACACTTTTAAAGATATTTTGGAAAATTTTGAACACCCAAATGTGTTAGTTTGAGTTTTATATTAAACATTTAAATCTTTCTTTGAATAAAAGAAGACTTCATTATTGAATTTCTCTGTTTCCAGCACACAGGTTACAGTTCACTCCAACGAGCAGAAATGAACAAATCATGGCACAGGTCTCGGTAGTACACTTTATTAGTACTAACCCAAATTCTTGCTAATTTTGTGACCAATGATTTCTTATTAGGACCATTAAAAGCTTAATATATTGCAATTTTAGAATTGTTGGCCCATTTTTTGCCCAGGAGTGTAGGTGCTCAAACTCTTGCAATATTTCACATCAATTATTGTCCCAAGTCTACAAAAGACAGCTGATTTTTATATCTCGAAGCCTGAATGGCGACATCATACAGCTCATAATACTCTATAGGGAGAGAAATCTGCAATATCAAGGCATTATACAGCACATACAGCTACAAATATTATTAAACCACCTTACACCCTTGTGCTAATATTGAAGAATGTAATGACATTCAAACAACAGCTCAGAACACTTCAACCAGGACCATGTCATTATTCACACAGCTCAAAAATGTATCACAAGGGCAGGTCCGCAAAGTTACTTTAACACAAGAGGTTATCTGAAACCTGTTTTAGCACAACAGGGACACAAATGATACAAAACACCCAGTCTGGTTCTGCAAGAGATGAAATGGCTATATAACTAGGTGTGGTCATAGAAAAGACAGAAGTGCTCCACTGAACGTGAAAATTAAACTCCATAAAACTAATATATGCATTGAACCAATTTTCCGACATCTGACAACTGTCTACTTTATTTTAAGTGCCAGTGACCAATGTCAGCAAAGGGCTACATATACAGTGGTATTTCTGCATAACTATGACCTGAAACATCATCAGATTTTCACACAAGTATTAAAAACAGATAAAGAGAACCCAGATAAACAAATGAGACAAAAATATTAAACTGTCATTTATGGTATATTATACTGGTCATTTATTTATTGTGGAAAATTATCAAATATTACATATCAGTGAGTGGCAAAAGTATGTGAACCTCTAGGATTATAAGTTCATTTGAAGGTGAAATTAGAGTCAGGTGTTTTCAATCAGTGGGATGACAATCAGGTGTGAGTGGGCACCCTGTTTTATTTAAATCAAAGTCTGATCTTCACAACACATGTTTGTGGAAGCGTATCATGGCACGAACAAAGGAGATTTTTGAGGACCTCAGAAAAAGAGTTGTTGATGCTCATCAGGCTGGAAAAGTTTACAAAACCATCTCTAAAGAGTTTGGACTCCACCAATCCACAGTCAGACAGATTGTGTACAAATGGAGGACATTCAAGACCATTGTTACCCTCCCCAGGAGTGGTCGACCAACAAAGATCACTCCAAGAGCAAGGCGTGTAATAGTTGGCAAGGTCAGAATGAACCTCAAGGTAACTTCTAAGCAACTGAAGGTCTCTCTCACATGCGCTAATGTTAATGTTCATGGGTCCACCATCAGAAGAACACTGAACAACAATGGTGTGCATGGCATGGTTGCAAGGAGAAAGCCACTGCTCTCCATAAAGAACATTGCTGCTTGTCTGCAGTTTGCTAAAGATCACGTGGACAAGCCAGAAGGCTATTGGAAGAATGTTTTGAGGATGGATGTGACCAAAACAGAACTTTTTGGTTTAAAAGAAAAGTGTTGTTTGGTGAAAGGAAAACACTGCATTCCAGCAGAAGAACCTTATCCCATCTGTGACACATGATGGTGGTAGTATCATGGTTTGGGCCTGTTTTGCTGCATCTGGGCCAGGACGCTTTGCCATCTTTGATGGAACAATGAATTCTGAATTATATCAGAGAATTCTAAAGTAAATTTCAGGACATCTGTCCATGAACTGAATCTCAAGAGAAGGTGGGCCATGCAGCAAGACACTAAGCACACGAGTCCTTCTACCAAAGAATGGTTAAAGAATAATAAAGTTAATGTTTTGAAATGGCCAAGCCAAACCCCTGACCTTAACTCAATGGAAATGTTGTGGAAGGACCTGAAGCCAGCAGTTAATGTGACATCCCAGAGTTGACGCTGTTCTGTACAGAGGAACGGGATAAAATTATTTCAAATTTTAAGCAAAGGTTGAGATACTTTTGCCACTCTCTAATATGTAATATTGGATTATTTTCCTCAATAAATAAATGACCAAGTATATTATTTTGTCTCATTTGTTTAACTGGGTTCTCTTTATCTACTTTTAGGACTTGTGTGAAAATCTGATGATGTTTTAGGTCATATTTATGCAGAAATATAGAAAATTCTAACAGTACCACTGTAAATAAACTGGCTATACAAACCTTTAAGATGAATACTTTGCTCCACAGTGGAAAAAAATGTTGCAGGTTTCATTTCCTTCCCTAATACTTTATTAACCCCCCCTTTCATTAATAACATCACTAATCCTGTCAGGAAAGGATTTCAAGTTTCTACTCCAGATCACACTACCAGTAACCAGTTTTGTACCTTTTTCAAAAACTGCCACAAATTTTAAGAGGAGAAGAAAATTTCATAGGTTATAATAAACAAATGTTGGCAAAACGTCCTTCTTTGCAAATACGAAAAGTAAGAGACTTTTTTTTTTTTATTACAAAGATAATGTAGTGCTGGTTTTGCTCTTCCAAAAACACAGATTAGATAAGAAACAGGGTTACATATTTTCACTTCCTAAGATCTGATACTTTGTTTTGCAAGACATCTGCAGATCTTCGGTGTCATCGTGTAACTGCTGTTTACTCAGTAAAACACATACATTCTAGGAGGGTATTGCTAAATAGTCCACTTCTGCAGGACTGGCTTAAATATTTTCTTTTCCAATTGTATACCGATTTAGCTAGTTGCATGTACCCCTTATTTTAAACAATATACCCAGCCAGCTACACAGATCTGTAATTAAGAAGGTTACAATATATCAATTTTAAATGGAAGGGAAGTAAGAGGAGATATATACTGAAAGAAAACATATTTTTCTAAACTTAGATAATTTATCATCTACGCCGCCCAAGGAGGTTGGGTCCCTTTTTGAGTCTTGGTCCTCCCAAGGTTTCTTCCTAGAACTAGGGAGTTTATTATTTTAGATAATCTAAACTTGTAAAGTTGCTTTGAGACAATGCTCCATTGTAAAAAGCGCTATATAAATAAATCTGACTTGACTTGACTTAAACCGACACAGTCAGGTATCCAGAGTCATTTAAGTGTGCAACCATCAACAGAAATGAATTCCACAAATAATAAGCGAACTCCTATATAATAATAATAATAATAATAATAATAATAATAATAAGGAATACAGTGGTAGCTCGGCTCTCGTCATTAATTCATTCCAGAAGCCTTGTCAAGAACTGAAAACAACGAGTACAGAGCAAATTTTTCCAATATGGAATAATGTCAATGTAAATTGAATTAATCCATTCTAGACCCCCAGAAAATCCACACAGTATGAGGCATTATATGCATTAATGGAGTTGTATTGTACAGGTGCTCCCTGATTTACAATGGGGATATGTTCCGACAAATCCATCACAAGTTAAATGTATAATGAACTGAGAAATTTAATGACTGTTTGGTAGAGTCGCCTGTACTGAGTGTCTGTACTGTAAAAGCACTTACTGTATGCATGGTGCTAGAATAGCTGCTAATGCTAAATGCAGCCTGTCTGTGTCTTCTGGAGCATTAACTTCCTGTTTCCCTTTACAGTCACTACAACCGTTTTTATGACCCATGGAGACTTATGTGCACTAAGAATACAGTACTGTAAAAAAAAAATAAAATAAAAAAAAATAAAACCACAATGAAAACAGCAGAAATCTTCATTGAAAAATAGCAAAGATTTACTTCACTGAGCCCCGGCTATTGTGAATCTGAACCATTGAATCACTGTGAACTGAATTGTGAATAGAGTTTCTAAAATGAGTCACACTGAGTACTGAGCAAACGATAATAACCAAGACAAATTTTTCTGTTTAATATTCATCGAGTACCGACTTTGACAAGTGCTGAGGTGGTCGAGAACCGAGGTACAGTGGGGCAAAAAAGTATTTACTCAGTCACTGATTGTGCAAGTTCTCCGACTTAGAAAGATGAGAGAGGTCTGTAATTTTCATCATAGGTACACTTCAACTATGAGAAACAAAATGAGAAAAAAAATCCAGGAAATCACATTGTAGGATTTTTAAAGAATTTAATTGTAAATTATGGTGGAAAATAAGTATTTCGTCAATGAATTTGGTTCAACTCAATACTTTGTAACATAACCTTTGTTGGCAATGACAGAGGTCAAACTTTTCCTGTAAGTCTTCACCAGGTTTGCACACACTGTAGCTGGTATTTTGGCCCATTCCTCCATGCAGATCTCCTCTAGAGCAGTGATGTTTTGGGGAAACACGGACTTTCAACCCCCTCCACAAATTTTCTATGGAGGTGAGGTCTGGAGACTGGCTAGGACACTCCAGGACCTTGAAATGCTTTTTACAGAGCCACTCCTTTGTTGCCCAAGCGGTGTGTTTGGGATCATTGTCATGCTGGAAGACCCAGCCATGTTCCATCTTCAATGCTCTCACTGATGGAAGGAGTTTTTGGCTTAAAATCTCACGATACATGGCCCCGTTCATTCTTCCTTTATCACGGATTCAGTTCGTCCTGCCCCTTTGCAGACAAAAACGCCCCAAAGCATGAGGTTTCCACCCCCATGCTTTACATAGGTATGGTGCAACTCAGAGAATTCTTCTTCCTCCAAACCGGGCGAGTTGAGTTGTTACCAAAAAGTTCTATTTGGTTTCATTCTTCGACCACATTGATATTCTCCCAATCCTATTTCTGGATTCATCCATATGCTCTCTGCAAAACTCAGACGGGCCTGGACCATGTACTGGCTTAAGCAGGGGGACACGCCATGGCACTGCAGGATCCGAGTTCAATCTCGGCGTAGTGTGTTTACTGATGGTAGCCTTTTTTACTTTGGTCCCAGCTTCTCTGCAGGTCATTCATCAGGTCCCTCTGTGTAGTTTCTGGGGATTTTTGCTCACCGTTCTCATGATTCATTTTCACCCCATAGGATGGATCTTGCATGGGGCCCCCAGATCAATGGAGATTATCAATGGTCTTGTGTGTCTTACAATTGCTTGCCCCAGTTGATTTATTCACACCAAACCTGCTTGGTGCCTATCGTAGATTCACTCTTCCCAGCCTGGTGCAGGTCTACAATTTTTTTCCTGGTGTCCTTCGACAGCTCTTTGGTCTTGGCCATGGTTGAGTTTGGAGTCTGACTGTTTGAGGCTGTGGACAGGTGTCTTTTATACAGATAACGAGGTCAAACAGGTGCCATTAATACAGGTAACGAGTGGAGGACAGAAGAGCTTCTTAAAGAAGTTGTTACAGGTCTGTGAGAGCCAGAAATCTTGCTTGTTTTTGTGGGTGACAAAATACTTATTTTCCACCATGATTTACAATTATATTCTTTAAAAATCCTACAATGTGATTTCCTGGATTTTTTTTCTCTCATTTTGTCTCTCATAGTTGAAGTGTACAGATGATGAAAATTACAGACCTCTCTCATCTTTCTAAGTCGAAGAACTTGCACAATAAGTGACTGACTAATTACTTTTTTGCCCCACTGTACCACTTTATAATGATAACAGATAACATACTCTTTATCATTCTTATATTACAGACTTGTATAAAAACTGAGCTTTAGATTACAAGCTCAAAAATCTCATTATATAAAATGCTGCATATCATATTTTATAAAATGATTTAAGCCTGTAAATTATTATAAGTCATATTATATGCTGTAAGGTTCTCTAGTGATACTTTTACCATTAGCATATTCGAGCTGGTCAGAAAATTAAAAAGAAACTGTCAAGAGCATTATAACACTAAAAAGGGCGAAAGCGACAAATTTTCTCATCAAGCAAAGAGCCCACCCACTGGCCTGCTCCCTGCTGCGAAGCATTTAGCATTTGTGTCTCTAGAGGACAAGAACACAGACTACCCATTTATGAAAGTAAGATGGGTAATATGGATAGGTAATACTCTGTCCATTATGCTGTGTATTTGCTAGTAATGTCAATTCTGATCACTATAGGTTAATCAAATGAAGTACCAGGTTTATGTAGGTTGGTGTATTCATAATGTGAGAAAGTAGTCACTATATAAATTGTCACTTGCTCAAATCATATATCATTCTATATCATCTTAGTATATCTTTGCAGCTGAGCCTCATAGACACAAACGCACTACAATATTCAAGTTAAAAAATTATCACACCGTCAGAACTTGGCTGTCTCTGGTCATCAGCAAAATTAATAGTCAAATTCATTTTTAAATTGCAGCATAAAGCTGGCTTAGATGGCCTGAAATTTGGGTCATATCCTGAGGAAATGTCATGCTTTAAGTCTGAGATCTAAAGAACGCATTGATCACTGAATGCGTATACATCCAAACAAACAGGGAAATGATTCAATTATTCATCTGTTCATCATCTCATAATGACTCAGTTCAAGAAGTCAGATAAAGACTAGACCTTTCGCCCAGTAACTGGGTTACTGACATGTATACACAAATCTAATGTGTTTTGCCACCAACTGTGCAGAAACATAACCAGTACTAAAAAGACACTCGGCTGCTTCTCAAACGTCATACAACATGCTAAACAGAAAGTAAAAATAATATATTTTCTGCATGTATCAGAAGTGTATCACACACATACAACCATTTATCTTGCAAAAAATGAAATCCTACACTGTGACTTTTTTCTATGTTGTTAGAGAGTAACAAAGTACCAGAACACTTTGCAGATACAAACACTTCATGACTTACTGGAGATACAGCATAGTGCATGATTAAACAATCTCACATTCAGGTGCTACTGATCAGTGACATGTGCAGATTGATCAAAACTGACTATCTATAACAGAATTACTTCACAGTTCCCAGATATTAATCCTATAGAGCACCTTTTCGACAAGGCAGAACGGGCTGTTCAGAGCATGTCAGTACCTTCATCTAATCTGCGGCAACTGCAAGAATCTATCCTGTCCTCATGGGTCAATATTCCTGCAGAACGATTTCAACACCTAGTGTTGAAAATAAAAACTGGACATTGCTCAATAAAATGTAGTAATACATTTCCACAGTATATGCAGGTATGCCCTGCTCAATGACCATCAGATCAACATCCGTTCACTTTAACAACGACGTCTTAAAAATTATAATAGTTAATAGGAATCTGTCTTTTAACTCCAGATGCTGTGACTGTAAACTGCCAGGCAACGTGATCACCTCAATATGCAATCCATGAGCAGAAGCAAGAGTTTAAGAGCAGAATTCACTGAAGTCATTCAGATGTGTGCGTGTAACCACCTTACCGGCCACGTGCTCACTTGCTTGTTAACTCAACTTTGGACCAGAAACTGTTCAACTGGTTTGATGTTTTGAGAGCCTTTTTTTGGTGTTACTTGTGTTTGTGTGTATGATTTTCCAGTGTTTATTTGTAACAAGCAGTAAGTGTCTGTCCTATTATAAGTAGTACTCCCCCCACCTACCTGTATATTCTCTATAACCTATAACTATATAAAGTGGATCACTCATTGAGTTTCTGTTTCATCTGGCTGCTCCTCCGTGGTGTTTGTAATACTGTCAATTTTTGGCTTCTGTCAAACAAAAGTATCAGTCGTTTCAATCACTCATCAATTCCACGGTATCTCTGATGCATTTACGTATTGTTTGCATGCACCTTTCTTGTGAAAATACACATTATATTTACATTACAGTAGCATAAAAAGACCATATGACAATGGTAATGTGCAGTCAATGGCCTGTTTCACAGAATGTGATGCGGTCATTAAACATAACTGTATTCATATTAATTTTGTTGTTCTTTGAACTTAATATTATATTCATTTATTAATTATTATTAATAAATACAATTCATAAAATATTAATAGTATACTTATAGTATAGTATTAAGATATTATATTGACACTTAATATTTTGAACTTTATGTTCAAGTTTTTTTAAAGTCGGTTTATGAAAAAAACAAACATTTACCAAGATTTACTCTGATACTAAAGTTCAAATTAAATAGGTTTTGTTACAGAAAACAAGCGTGAGACTACGTGCTGCTTTGCTAAGGGGCTGGCTGCACCTGATAGCGGATGGTAAAAAGGTCCAATTACAATTTTAATATTCCAGTTTTCTAATGCAGTTTAGCTAATCTGTTTTTAAGGAAAAAAGACAGACAATTCTCATAATTTATAAGAAAACCAAATACACTCCTACCAAAACTCAAGACCTGATCATTTTCCATTAGCTCACTGTTTTGTACATGTAACCCTACAAACCAAACTGTCAGCATTACTAAAACCTGCCATGAGAAGTGGCAAGAATTATTTCACATTTCATTGTGTGCTCACTGATAACATATAGTGTAGGGGTTCGAATCTTGGTCGTGGATTATGCTCTTCCTCCATATTTTTTCCCCTTACAAACATTCTCAAACAAACTGGCTAATTAAAGATCCATCCTCAGTCAGTGACTATATTTGTGCAGAGACAACACACAAATGTATTCCAGGACTGGGGGCTGAAACTGAAATGTAGCTCGAATAGAAAAGTTTTGCGTGTAAAGACATAACTTGGTACAAATTTAGTCCTTTGGCATCAGGTCTCAAACTGGGATTTTTAGCAAGTAAAGAAAACACTAGTGGCATTCAGTTTGCCTCTAGATTGCTTTTAATGTAGTCTTTCTTATATACAGCTCAGATTCAATGGGAGATTTATCAAGTAGGCCACTTTGCAATGTTTGCAAAATCACAGTGTCAAAACACAGACTTAGATTTGGGTTCGAATCAGTGCCAGTTTCATCGACTGGTTACGGCGCAAAACAAAATTCGACCCAAGTCAATTTTCCACTTCGACGGCTGTGTGAAATTGAGAAATGAAAGCCATATCATGGCGAGTTTAGGTGACGCCGTGCCTATAAAAGCTGTCAAAGTAACCGACTACCTCGGAAGAAGCATGTTAGAGTGCCCTTATGACCCGTCTGTCCACATAACTGAGCATATACAGATAGATGGATAAATCGGCTATATGGGTGTTATTAAGTTAACGTTACAATGCAATGTAGGCTGAAAGTAGTTTAAACTTATAGCAAATTAGCTCAGTTCTACAGGCGCCTAGCCGAGACTAGCTATTAAGCTAGCTATTTAGCAGAAGTATTTCACGTATTAATTAAACAAATACCTACTCGATCGTTTATTTCTGAAATGTAAACCAACTGTTTCTACACTAAAAGTCTCTGAGTGACCTCTACCAATGACATTTTATTTACATGCTCGTACCGGTCAACTTGAACACTTTAGCGTGCTAACTCGTTAGCTAAGTAGCTAGATTAGCCACAGAGACCAATAAAGGCGTACGCCGAGTTAACAAGCTAAGCTAACGTTAAGCTAGCTCCAAAAGAGTAAGGCGTGACGTCAGGACAGAGTACGTGTCGCTGTGTGAACAGGTACAACTCCGGAACCCCGAATCAACGGCGCGGTATCGTCGAAAACAGAACTAGTACTCACGCTTTATCAACCAGTTCTCTCACTTTCCACATGTTCAGCATCTTGACTCTAAGGATTCAGGCTTTCCGTCGCGTTGACACGTCTTCCAGCCCTTTAAATCCGACAGTTGTGGCAGGCGAGCTGTCACGAAACCAAACCCTTGAACTCCGTATGAAGTAGAGTTCAGGGAGAACGCCGTGTGTCAGTGTCAGCGCGCCGCCAGGTTACCACAGTCTGCAACGTCACACAGCGCTCACTGCGTAATAACACACTGGGTTTATTAAACACACCCTGACTCACAATACCTTCACTTGCTTGAACCCACACAACAACGAAGAGAACATTTATACTCTACTCTAAACCACCGAGAGAGCAGTTGGCTTTTGGAAAACTGCAAAGGTGCATGCAGTGTTCAAAAAAGTTGGTAATTCATAAATGTATAAGCAGGGCGGCAGCAGCGGTTAGCACTGTCGCCTCACAACTACAGAAATAGTTTGACATACTGCCCTTTTTTTTCTCTTGCTTGCCTTTTTTCTTTGCGTTTCTGGTAAGTAGATTTTTCTTTTAAATGCAACATGATGATTCAATTCCAACTCGCAGTTCACTGCTCACAAGTACCTGTTTGATTGCAGACTGAACCCTTTAATGGAAGTGGGGGGAAAGCAGCCAAGAGACTCTGGATGCTTACTTTTTACCAAAGAAGAAAAATAAAACAAAACGTTTTAATAATTAAAATAAAATATATCATAGGGCTGTATATGGTCACTTTTGCAGTAACAACAGGCCTCCACTTCCTCAGACTCAGACAGTCGTGCCTGCAATAAGATGGCTGACCTGGCCAGAGGGCACTGCTCGCTCTTAAACATGGGGCCCAGCAGTGGTGGACTAGTATATTAGACCACTGAAAATAATACATATTATACACTCCTATTATATTAGGTCATCATGCACCATTTAAACTATTGTCCAAGCCTTACAAAAAGGCAACACATATTTTACAGAGAACAGCAGCTGCCAGTGTCGTTTCTTTTTTTGAAAAAAGATTACTTCTGTTTTAACAAATATGCTGTTTCAAAATCCTTAGTGTTAGACTTGCAGGATTACAACTGGTAGGCAACTAAAACCAATATAAAAAGAAGATGAAAGCAAGTAGGACAGCCTTCTTTCCAACTGACAAACTCAGTTATGAAAAAAAACATCAGTCAGTTTTACATTTCTCAGTACAAAAAAACAGTGCACTTACATCGTACATTGTAGATCATTAACCAGGGATGCACTGCAGTTAACTTTATTCTAGAAATGAACTGTAATTATAACGCCCTCCCTGTTATAAAGCTGTGAGCTTAAGGATACAATCTATCACTTTTTTATCCTTAGAACATGACCTGTAGTGCAAAACAGACTCGCTGCAGCACATCATATCATTTTCATGTAGAACTTAAGTACACAATGTGCAATAAAACTACAGCACGCAGTACTGACAATCCTCTTGTAAAACCCCAAATCAAAAAAAGGCATGGAAAATGCAAATATAAAAAAATGCAGTGTTCCTTACATGTACTTTGAATTTACCCAATTAATTTACTGAATTGACCCAGTATACAATATTTAATGCTTTGTCTGATCAACTTCATTTAATTTGTTAGTAAACATCCATTCCTGGACTTCAGGCCTGCAACACATTCTGGTTGGCACAGGGGCAATTTATGACTAGTAATGAGGTAAAAAAAAAACTAGCAGTTTCCACAAAAGGCTGAGTCTCTGAGGAGCAAAGGTCAGCAGAGGAGTTCCAGTGGTCAACCAATGTGTGAGAAAATGATTGAAATGTTTAAAAATAATGTTCCTAAAAGAAAGCTGGAAGGGATTTATATATGTCAGTCCAAACTTTTTCTGATTTGACTTTTGTGTTGTCTTGTTGATAAATGCATGAATGTCGCTGGAAAAGATGTCGTCTTGAAGAAATTAATGTTGCTCTAAAGTCTCAATGTACTTTTCTGCATTAATGCTGCCATCACAAAACTGACACTAACACAACCCCATAAGATGAAAGACCCTGGTTGCTGTTAACAGTCTGGATGGTCATTTCTGTCTTTGGTCAGGAGCACATGGTGTCCATTTCTTCAAATAAAAAATCTGGAAAACTGATTGGTCTGACCACAGTACATACAGTGGGGCAAAAAAGTATTTAGTCAGCCACTGATTGTGCTAGTTCTCCTACTTAGAAAGATGAGAGAGGTCTGTAATTTTCATCATAGGTACACTTCAACTATGAGAGACAAAAAAATCCAGGAAATCACAGTGTAGGATTTTTAAATAATTTAATTGTAAATCATGGTTCAAAATAAGTATTTGGTCACCCACAAACAAGCAAGATTTCTGGCTCTCACAGACCTGTAACTTCTTCTTTAAGAAGCTCTTCTGTCCTCCACTCGTTACCTGTATTAATGGCACCTGTTTGACCTCGTTATCTGTATAAAAGACACCTGTCCACAGCCTCAAACAGTCAGACTCCAAAAACTCAACCATGGCCAAGAAAAATTGTAGACCTGCACCAGGCTGGGAAACGTGAATCTACAAACAGGCAAGCAGGTTGGTGTAAATAAATAAAATGTGGAAGCAATTGTATACGAAAATGGAAGGACATTACAAGACCACTGATAATCTCACTTCCACACAAGATTCTCATCCCATGGGGTCAAAATGATCATGAGAAGGTGAGAAAAAATCTAGAACTACACGGAGGGACCTGATGAAAAACCTGCAGAGAGTCGGGACCAAAGTACCCAAAGGCTACCATCAGTAACACACTCAGGTCCTGCAGTGCCAGACGTGTCCCCCTACTCAAGTCAAGTCAAGTCAGATTTATTGATATAGCGCTTTTACAATGGAGCATTGTCTCAAAGCAACTTTAACAAGTTTAGATTATCTCCTCATAACTACGTAACTACGGTCCAATCCCCAAATTGAGCGAGCCTAGGGCGACAGTGGCAAGGAAAAACTCCCTAGTTCTAGGAAAAACCTGGGAGGGAACCAAGACTCAAAAAGGGACCCAAACCTCCTTGGGCGGCGTAGATGATAAATCTAAGAGCGAACTAAAGTCATGGAGTCCAAAGTTCGAATAGAATGTGAAGTATGCAACATCGACATTAAGTGGCCCGGGTATATGATAATAAATCTAAGAGCGCAAACTAAAGTCATGGAGTCCATGGTCGAATAAAATGTGAATTATGCACAGTGGAGCTCCATCAGATTGTACATCATGTGTGGGGGGCGGAAACTGCCGGAACACAGCTCGGAGAGAAAACAAGAAAATGTAATTAGTTATTGATTAAGAGCACAGTGTCTATTAACAATCACTGATGCCATGTCAATCACTGATGCCAAGTGTAGCATGAGACCCCGGCAGCATTAGCTATAGCAGCATAGCTAGAAAGCTAGAAAGAGGAGAACTGGAAGGAAACACAGCCAAGAGGGAATCACATGAGACATTGGCAACCCCCACGAGCGGCAGAAGAAGACAAGCAACCCAACGTCTCTGATCACCATAAGACTCTTTTATGACTTCATGAACCCCCAGCTCGGCCCTCTATTCTAAGGCAAGGTTTGCATGAGTCAAGATCACGAGGACCCAGCGAAGCCTAGTATCAGACACAAGACACCGCCCACTGTGACACTCCGGCAAGCGGGACAAGCAGGCAGGCAGGCCAGACATGACTTCAGACTCCGGCCTCAGCAACCCAACCCATGCAACCTGGTCTAAATCTAGTCAAAAGCCTGCGTAAATAAGTATGTCTTTAGCCTAGACTTAAAACTTTGGAGGGTGTCTGATTCTCGAACGAAAGTGGGAAGTTTATTCCATAGTTTGGGGGGCCATGTATGAGAAAGCCTTTCCCCCTGCTGTGAACTTTTTTAATTCTAGGAACTTAAAAGAAGTCCTGCACCCTGAGAACGAAGTAGACGAGTTTGGATTGTAAAAACTCTAAGAGTTCACTCAGATAATGTGGGGGCCAGGCCAGTGTAGAGCTTTATTAAGTTATAAGAAGTATTGTTGTAATCAATGCGGAATGAAGATTTGGGACTGGGTACCAGTGCAGTGATGATAGAACAGGAGTGATATGATCAAATTTTCTAGTTTCGAGTTAGCACTCGGGCAGCTGCATTCTGAACTAACTGAAGTTTATTTATAGATTTACTAGAGCATCCAGTAAGTAAGGCGTTTACAGTAATCCAACCTTGAGGTTATAAACGCATGAACAAGTTTTTCTGCATCATTAAAGAGAGGATATTTTCTTAAGTTTAGCGATATTACGTAATTGAAAGAAAGCAAATTCGAGTGATGCTGCTAATGTGCGCATCAAATTGGAGAGATCTGAATCAAGTGTGACCCCTAAGTTTTTTACAGACGGATGGGCAATACTGACAGCCATCTAGATTTTTAGGATAGATGTAGCTAACCTGTCTCTCACAGCCTTGGGACTTGGATGGTCCCACTAATAGCACCTCAGTTTTGATCTGAGTTAAGTAAGAGAAATTAAATAACATCCAATCTTTATATTTCCTTTACACAGTCCTCCTCGATTTTTGGGTTTGATTGTAAGGCTGTCATTAGGTTTGGGCTGATATGTACAGCTTGTGTATCATCTGCATAGCAGTGGAAACTAATGCCATGCTTACGAATAACTGAGCCTAGTGGCAGCCATGTACAGAAGAGAATAAAAATCGGGCCAAGCACTGACCCCTGAGGCACGCCATACTTCACTTTTGAGAGCTTAGATCTTAGATTATTTATATGAACAAAAGGTCCGGTTTAGACGGTCAGTTAAGTAGGATTTAAACCAAGAAAGTGCTGATCCCTTAATACCTACAGTATTTTCTAGTCTGTTTTAGTTAAAACAATCATGATCTATAGTGTCATCAAATGCTGCACTTAAATCTAACAGAACAAGAAAAGAAACACATCCCTTATCTGAGGACATTAAACAAGTCATTAAGTACCCTAATGTAATGCTGTTTTTCAGTACTATGATGGGGCTGAAGCCAGACTGAAATGTTTCATAAAATTTCATTCCTTTGGAGGTGACTACAGAGCTGCTGATAGACGGCTTTTTCTAAGATTTTGGACAGAATACGGTAGATTTGAAATTGGTCTACAATATTAGATATCACACAAGGGGTCAGATTGGCTTTTTGCTAATCATTGGTTTTGATAATACAGGCAGACGTTAAGACAGGATTAACGGGCACGACAAATAACTTATGGGAGTCCATAGAACGGCAGAGGCGCTCTTAAGGATTCGGGCACAGAACCTAAGGTAAGGGATGAATTTAAAATAACTAACACTGGCTTCTATAACTGGCTCAAACACTAGTAATACTTTGTTTGAGTAGAACGTGTAGGAAATTGGATCTAACAAACATGTTGATGACTTAGACGAGCCTGATCATGCGGATAGAAACTCAGTAATTAGTAAATCGGGGTAGGTGGGGTAAAAGATTCTAATCTTGAGTTTACGGCTAAATTGAACAGATGTCTTCACTAGTGCTGCATCTGGAAGGTTTGCTGAACAGTTTGGTGATGTGATGAGCATTGAGTTCTGTGACCTAATGTTTTCTATCTTATCATTAAAGAAAGTCATAAATCATTACTGTTAAAATACACCAGAAGTGGGAGAGTCCACTTTCTGTGGGGTTTTTTTTTGTTAATTTGGAGACTGTATATAAAGAGAAATCTTGGATTATTCTTATTTTTCTCTATGATTGAAGAGAAGTAGATGCAGTATGCAGCTTTAGATTTAGTGAGGCATGCTTATACTCTGGGGCCATGCTGTCCCTCCAAGCAATCTTAAAACACCTCCAATTTTACTATGTCTCCACTTGCGCTCTAAATGCCGTGTTCTTTGCTTTAAGGTACGGGTGTGGTCATTATACCATGGTGCTAGCCTTTTTTTCCCTAATACGTTTTGAGAGCCTAGCAGGGGCAGTCGTGTCCAGGGTTTGAGCGAAGCACACATTCAATTGCTCATTTACACACTCAAGATGATTTATTCTCCGTAGGTGTATTAAATTTTTAAGTCTGGTAGGTTTTTAATAAACGCAGCTGGCGTAGCAGATGTGATAGTGGGACAGAAAAGGAAGGGGAGTGAAGGAGAAGGAGGAATTAGGGGGGAAGGGGGGGTCTGGGGGGAGAAAGGTGTAGGAAGGAGATGGTGACCGCGCAGGAGGGATGTGTGGGCCGAGGGAAACGAGGGGGGGGGGTTGGGGGGAAGGGAATGCGGTGAGGGGAAGGAAGAGTGAGGTAGGAAGGGGGGGGAGGGGGGGGAGAAGGGAGGAGGGAGGGTTTTAATAAACGCAGCTTGAGTAGTCAGATGTGATAGTTCGCTTGGTGTGATAACTAGGCAAATGATTTTATTTATTAGAGATAGCTCAAAACTAAAAGATAGTGAATCCTGGAAATCGAATCACTGGGTTGCGGGAAAACATCAAGGTTATCTTGTTGAGGGGGGGGTTATACCAAAGGTTAATATTAGATCTAAAGTAGATTACAGCGGTGGGTTTGGTCCCATCACATTCTGAGTGATACCCATGGATTCTAAGATGGACCTCGAAAGCAATTTTAAAGTGGATCCTGCTCATTGTCAAAGTGAATATTGAAATCACCTACAATTAAGCCTTATCTGTTGACAGTAGTAAGCAGGAAAGAAAGTTAGCAAATTCCCTGAAGAAATTCTGAATAGGGCAGAGCAGGAGGACGGTAAAATAGTTGATAAGCTGAAAAAGAGTGTGTTTTGACTTCCATAACGATGGATCAGTCACATTAAGAATCAGTATTTCAAAAGAATTAGCCTTGTAATGGGATTTAGCTGTAACACCTAAGTCTTTGTCAAAAATTGTGGCTATGCCTCCCCCCGACCATTAGGACGAGGGCACAACTAGCATGACTGTATCCAGGAGGTGAGGCTTCATTTAAGGCTAAATATTCATCAGGTCTAATCCAATAGGGTCTCAGTGAGACAGAGAGCGTGTAAGCGTTTATCAGTGATCATTTCATTTTACAATCACTGCTTTGTTTGTAAGTGATCTAATGTTTAAGTAGTCTCTAGTTAGCTTTAGTCTAATGTTGTTTATTTCTTTTGCAGCTATCTGTGTTTATATACTAATGAGGTTATTAAAACAGACTTTTTTTGAGAGCGTTTACGTTTTAGGAGGGCAGAGATGCGGGTAACAGACACAGTTTCAATAATGTGGGTTTCTGGGTGACGGTGCCATGGCTACCCAGCAGACAGTTGGTTAAGCCGGCTCTGTCTGCTGGCCTGACCCTGCTCTGGATAGTCAGCCCCTAACCAATCGGGGGGGGCCATAAGACTATGGGCAAGTTGCAGGAAGATGAGAGCAGCACCCTCCGGAGTGGGATGGACAACCGTCCCCATCCTAAAAGGCCAGGCTTACCCTCAAAGGCTGTCCCGTTGTCTATAAAGAAAGCCAACGTTGTTTTCAAAGCAGCACATTGGACAGCCAGCAGTTCAGTGACCATAACCTGCTGTAGGCTTGGTCAGGATATGGGCGGTGTGGGGTCGTAAGGCACCGCATCGTAGCAGACCTACAGCTGCGGAACCATTCGTCGGCTCATTGCACGCGCCCGGTCCCACACGCCTAATAGGGAAAACACACGACCTACAATTTAAAGAATAGTTAGAGCCGCTTAGTATAAACTTCTGCCAGAGCAGACTACAGCATCGGACATCGCCTTCGCCACGCTAACCACCTCTACAAAATTAGCATTAGTACTTCTGACTGACGAAGGCGTATATCATTAGCCCCTTACATGATAAAACTGATCCTAGAGAATCTGCGGCTCTCGAGTTCACTAAGACTGTTACAACTGTCGGCCACTCTGGCTCCGGGGATACAGAGAACTCTGTCCTAGCTGCTGGTGTCCCTAAAGGGGGAGGGAGTTTCAGTTTTCACGTGTGCGTAAAATAGAGTCACCTATGGACCAGAGCTCTTTGGCAACAGGCTTGCTCAGTGGGTGTTTTCACTGAGGAGGGCCAAAACCTGTTGGACACGTGAACAGGTAAAAGAGTGGTGGCTCTCGTGGACTAGCATTATGACTACGTCGCCGAACCGTCACCCACTGGCCCTGCTGCGAGGACTCTGCCGGGGCCTCTAACTTCGCCTTTGCCATCCAGATCTGCTAAGCCTAGGAGCTGAGCTAGCCTTCTCTAATGTCTGGATGCGCGCTCTAAAACTTACAATCTTCTCCGCGTCAGACTGGCTACAAGCCTACACCTATCACAAGGGGTAAAATTTACACTTTAATACACTAAGCCAGTACATGTCCACGGCCCATCTGAAGTTTGCCAGAGAGCATATGGATGATATGCTGCCAGAAGAGGATTGGGAGAATATCATGTGGTCAGATGAAACCAAAATATAAACTTTTGGTAAAAACTCAACTCATCGGTTTGGAGGAAGAAGAATGCTGAGTTGCACCATACCTACTGTGAAGCATGGGGGGGTGGAAACCCACATGCTTTGGGGGTGTTTTTTCTGCTAAGTGGACAGGATGACTGATCCGTGTTAAGGGAAGAATGAACGGGGCCATGTATGTCATGAGATTTTAAGCCAAAACCTCCTTCTATCAGTGAGAGCATTGAAGATGGAACATGGATGGGTCTTCCAGCATGACAGTGATCCCAAACAACAACGCTCGGGCAACAAAGGAGAAGCTCTGTAAAAAGCATTTCAAAGTCCTGGAGTGGCCTAGCCAGTCTCCAGACCTCAACCCCATAGAAAATTTGTGGAGGGAGTTGAAGTCCATGTTGCCTAGCAACAGCCCCAAAACATCACTGCTCTAGAGGAGATCTGCATGGAGGAATGGGCCATAATACCAGCTACAGTGTGTGCAAACCTGGTGAAGACGTTTGACCACTGTCATTGCCAACAAAGGTTATGTTTTATTGAGAATTGAGTTGAACTTTTGTTATTGAGCAAATACTTATTTTCCACCATGATTTACAATTAAATTCTTTAAAAATCCTACAGTGTGATTTCCTGGATTTTTTTTCACATTTTGTCTCTCATAGTTGAAGTGTACCTATGATGCAAATAACAGACATCTCTCATCTTTCTAAGTAGGAGAACTATCACAATCAGTGGCTGACTAAATACTTTTTTGCCCCACTGTATTTCTACTGCGTGATGATCCATCTCAGATGCCTCTGAGCCCAGGGAAGTCGATGGCACTTCTGGACATGGTTAACAAAAGGCTTATTTTTTGCACAATGAAGTTTTAAGTGGCATTTGTTAATGTAACTCTGTATTGTATTGTATTGTTTTATAAAGGTTTGCCAAAGTAATTCCTTCCCAATGTGGTTCTATCAGCCATTGAAGAATGACGGTTATTGATGCAGTGCTGTCTGAGGGATCGGAGGTCATGGATCTTGAGTTTAGGCTTGCACCCTTGCCCTTTATGCACTGAAATTCTTCCAGATTCCTTTAACTGGTTAATGATATTATGCACTGTAGAGGGAGAGGTATGCAAATCCCTTCCAATCTTTATTTGAGGAACATTGAACATTTCAATAATTTTATCACACTTTCTATTTGTTGACAAGCTGGAGATACTCTGGCCATTTTTGCCCATCATAGACTAAACCTTTTGTGTATACTGATGTTGTATCAAATCATAATTATAATTACCTGTTGACATCACCTGTTTGAAATTACATAATTATTTTTACCCTCATTAACCTTATTTTTTACCTCATTACTAGCCCTAAATTGCCCCTAAATTGAAAGGCCTGAAATGCAGGAAAGCATGTTTATTAAGTAATGAAATGAAGTTGACCAGACAAAACATGAAATAATTCGTGTTCATACTGTATGCAATGAAATTAAAAGTCCAAGTAAATGTGAGGAACACTGTATTTTTTAAAAAATTGCATATTCCATACAACTTTTTTTTGGTTTGGGTTTGTAGTTAAATGAGGCAAAAGTAACATAATAAGTCAAATAGTTGAAGTTATTTGTTTTAAAATATGTTAACTGAGAAAAACAGCAACATGTTTTCAAGGTAAGAAATATATCCTTAATTCTTTCATTCATTCATTTTCTTATGCGGTTAATCCTGGACAGGGTGGCGGGAGAGCCAGTGCCTAGCTGGCAGCATAGGGCGCAAGGCAGGAACAACCCTAGATAGGGTGCCAATCCATTGTTGAACATTCTTAATTGGATTTCTTAATTACCACAAGGTTAGCCTACAGTTTCCCTTTGACAAATAGATCACTGTATAATGTGACCCGCTGTGTTGCCTCTTCACCAGCAGATGGCAGCAGATGCACACAGCTTGGTGCTCTTATCATTGAGATTGATTTCTCAGAACATGCTGATTGGTAATCAATGCAGCAGTTGTGCTGCAGGCTATTTAAACATGTTAAACTCTGGCTGTATTGTTTTAGAGGCACAAACAGTACAAGTATTTAAAGGTGTATGTTTGATAGGTTTTAAAAGTAAAAACTGGGCAAGTAAAATCTGAAAGATAAGGAGAGTACCAAAAAGCTGGGAAAGGAGTTCATGCCAGTTCAAGCCAGAGTATAATAAAATAGAGAATACAAAAGCTATAGCATATAAGCCAATAGTGAAGAGATGTATTGCATAGGATAACTTAAAAAATATGCATATCGGCACTATGTAGGCCAGTACACAGAGTGACTCTTGTGTCCTTGGCAGGAAAGTCTTTGTGGCATTCGACCAGAGCTGGAAGAGAGCTACTGCCCTCTGTGGTCTCAGTATGGTGGGGTTGGAGTTGATGATGGAAGAACAGTTTGGGTGGGGCTGAAGCGGACGAACATCTTACTGTGTGGGGCTGGAGCTGGTACTGGAACACAAGCTTGGAAAGAAAAGAGAAAATGTAGGTAGCTATTGTTACAAGAGTCTATTAAGGTATGTGTGTGTTTGTTATACCATAGTGCTAGCCTTTTTTCCCCTAATACGCAAGAGCTACTTTATCCATGGTTGAGTAAAACAGACATTCTAATTGATTTTTACATGTTCAAGCTGATGAGGCTCCGGTGGTGTTTTAAAAAGTTTTAGCTACTCCTACCCCATGGCCATTAGAATGAGGGTTTTGAACATAACTATATCCATGAGGGAAGGCTTCATTTAAGGCTAAGTATTCATCTGGTCTAATCCACGTTTTGGTAAGACAGAGTGTGTTATCTGTAATCCTAGTTTTAGTTTAAGGATGTTATTTCTAAGATAGCTATCTGTGATTATACTAATGGGATTATTAAAACAGACTTCTTGAGTGTGTTTACATTTATTACAGATGCAGGTAACAGAAGCAGTTTTACTAGCAAGAGTTGTGGGTGACAGTGCATGGTTACCAGCAGGCAGTTGGTTAAGCCTGACTCTCTGCTGCCTGACCCCAGCCCTGGATAGTCAGCCCCTAACTAACCCTGCCATAAGACTATGGGCAATGTTACAGGAGATGTGAGCAGAACCTTCATGAGTGGGATGGACACCATCCCATACTAAAATTCTAAGCTTACCCTAAAAGGTTATTCAATTGTCTATGAACCCACGTTGTTTTCAGAGCACCACTTGGACAGCCAGAATTTTAGCGAACATAACCTGCTGTTGGCTTGGTCACCTCGCCACATTGGTATGGACTCAGAGCACACTATTGCATCGGACATCGCCGTCGCAACTTTGAACACCTCTACAAATTAGCCTTAGTCACCTCTGACTGGCAAAGGCATATATTATTTGGAGCGCTCTAAGGCTCCCTATAATGTCTGCCACTCTGGCTTCTGGGATTCAAGTAATCCTAGCTGCTGGTGTCCTTAAAGAGGTAGCTAATTGCATGTGTTGCAAAATAGAGTCACCTATTATCAGAGCTCACTGAACAGGCTGCTCAGTGGATGTTTCACTGAGGAGGGTAAACCTGTTTGACATGTGAACAAGTAAAGAATGGTGCTCTGGTGGGCTAGCCTTAGACTTACAACTATGTCGCCGAACCATAAAACACTTGCCCCTGCTGCAGCTGTGGCATCCACATCTGCAGAACTACAAACTCAGATAGCCGTCTCTAAAGTCTGGCTGCGTGCCTCTAAAGCTACAGTCTTCTCCATCAGACAAGCTACAAGGCTCCAGACTGTAGTCCATTTATATCTCTACATACTTTGTTAGTCCCTTTTACTCTGTTCTCTAATGGTCAGGACCAACACAGGATCACCACAGATTTGGGTGGTGGATCATTCTTACCTGCTGGAGTTCTTAAACACCGTGTTCACTCACTGGGCACTCTATTAGACACATCTACCTTATTGCTACAGAGACAATAGCTCATATTGTTGCATAGTTTGTGTTAGTCATCCTGT